>OY740784.1:42904832-43318836 GCA_963514005.1 Raja brachyura | reverse complement strand
GATACAAGATGAGCAAAAAAAAGTGCTAGAGGAACTCAGCAGATCAGGCAATATCTGCGGAGAGAATGGACAGGTGACCTTTAGGTTCGGCATCCTTCTTCAGACTGCTCTGTCTGAAAAAGGGCTCCAACCCGAAATATCCTCTGTCCATTCGCACTGCAGTTAGAAACATAGAAACATAGAAAAATAGGTGCAGGAGTAGGCCATTCGGCCCTTCGAGCCTGCAGCGCCATTTAATGTGATCATGGCTGATCATCCAACTCAGTATCCCGTACCTGCCTTCTCTCCATACCCCCTGATCCCTTTAGCCACAAGTGCCACATCTAACGCCCTCTTAAATATAGCCAATGAAATGGCCTCAACTACCTTCTGTGGCAGAGAATTCCAGAGACTCACCACTGTCTGTGTAAAGAATGTTTTCCTCATCTCAGTCCTAAAGGAATTCCCCCTTATCCTTAGACTGTGACTCCTTGTTCTGGACTCTTCTGGAGATCTTCCAGCATCTAGCTTGTCCAACCCCTTAAGAATTTTGTAAGTTTTCTATAAGATCCCCCTCAATCTTCTAAATTCACAGCGAGTTGCTGCCTAACCCGCTGAGTTCTTCCAGCAGAATATATCCAAGCATCAGCTTGTGCACTGTATTTGGACATGGCAAAGGGAGGATATAATGTAGTCTCTCTTGCAATGTCGTTAATACATATCTGGAGATTTGTATCTAAATTGGGAGATCTGCCCCACAGATCAATAAACAGCAGTATGTCATGGTCATACTCAATCCAATCTTTCTGTCAGCATCTCAGGCTCTAGCATCCAGCAATATACCGTTTTCCACTAAGACAGATCAGAGATTAGTTTAGAGATACAGCGTGGAATTGGGCCCTTCAGCCCACTGAGTCCACACCGACCAGCAATTTTCGTAAATTATCACTATCCTGCACACTAGGGACAATTTACAATCTTTAGTGAAGCCCATTAACCTACAAACCTGTATGCCTTTGGAGTGTGGGAGGAAACCGGGGCACCCGGGGAAAACTCACGCGGTCACTGGGAGAACGTACAAATTCCGTACAGACAGCGCCTATAGTAGGTACGTTACAAAACTTACCTTGAGCAGCGCTGCAGTTCTGCCGCTCCCCGTGTGTGCTACTTTGGCGCCTTTCAGAGGAGGGCGAGCTTAAAGTGCTGTTTTTCTTCAGACTGGGCAAATCGATCAATGTCGGGCGATTTCGTTGTGGAAGAAAAATCGCTCCGACATTTCATTAATGAAGGTATTTTTAAATTACGCTAGATTATTTATTATCTAGAGTAATTTAAAAATCACCTTCAAAAGCCGTGAGTGCCGATAACGGGAAGGATTTTGCGTAGGGGAGAAAAAAAGGTACACAGTTTATTTTTATATTAAAAGTTGGTTTTTATGGTGGCTTTAATAATATTTTCATGTTGCGAAATGGGGTCCAAAAAAATGGCCATTAATTTACAGGCATTAAACACTAAATTCCTTCAATTTGGCCCAGAAATTCATGAAAATGAGATTTAAAAATTATGTTATAATGTGGATTATTGTGTGAATGTTATTTGGACACTTAGGCAATTTAAAAAAAGTTTATCTTTTCTTAGGAAATGGATAGATGTTTAGATCTACTCATTGAATTTTGTAATTAGCTACAATTAGATAACTAACTAATTATATGCTTTATTTTCAGGTCATCCAAGTAAGATTGTTTCATAATTGTTTCAGAATGCTTCAATCTATAATAACTGGAAATTTCATTGAGTTCTATTAATTTTTAAGAAAGTTATGGGCTTTTAACGGTTCTAGATCACAGCTTTTGAGTTGTCAATTGAAAGGCAATGGGGAACAAGATGCTAATTTCCGAGTATGAAAATGGCCATAACTTTCTTAATACTGAAGATATGAAAGTGAATTAGGTGTCAAATTAAACTTCTTTTTATGCTTTATCTGATGGGATAAATTGCAGACTTGATTTTTAAAATCTCAAAATTTTGTAACATTGCTACCTATAGTCAGGATTGAACCCAGGCCTCTGGTGCTGTAAGGCAGCAACTCTACCATCGTGCACTGTAACGCTGATAGATCTGGGAGAGATTAGCTTTGGGGTAAAGGCGAATGGAGGGTGGGTGGGTCATAATGGGTCCAGACACCATGAAATTATGTTATTCACGAGAAAGGAAACTGCTTGATTGCCACATACTTTTCTTGTTTGGCTGGTGAATTGGGATTTTTCATGTTGAACACAACTGGCAGGAAGCACTGAGGCCAGTAAAGTTACAGAATATGCCATGTGTGTGACACTTCAATATTTATTTCAAAAGAGACTTAGCTGCACATAACTGAATAAACAAATATATAGTTATCACAGTAAGCCTGGGGAAAGTGGCATGAGAGGTTGAACAAGTTAGGTCTTTATTCTTTGGAGCGCAGAAGGTTAAGGGGGGGACTTGATTGAGGTCTTCAAAATGATGAAAGGGATAGACAGAGTTGATAACCATATTAACATATAACAATTACAGCACGGAAACAGGCCTTCTCGGCCCTTCCAGTCCGTGACGACCATTTATTTTCCCCCAGTCCCATCTACCTGCACTCATACCATACCCCTCCATTCCCTTCCCGTCCATATACTTATCCACTTTACTTTTAAATGTTAAAATCGATCCTGCCTCCACCACTTCTACAGGAAGATCATTCCACACAGCCACCACTCTCTGAGTAAAGAAGTTCCCCCTCACGTTACCCCTAAACTTCTGTCCCTTAATTCTCATGTCATGCCCTCTTGTTTGAATCTTTCCTACCCTCAATGGGAAAACCTTATCCACGTCAACTCTGTCTATCCCTTTCATCATTTTAAAGACCTCAATCAAGTCCCCCCCTTAACCTTCTGCGTTCCAAAGAATAACGACCTAACTTGTTCAACCTTTCTCTGTAACTTAGTTGCTGGAACCCAGGCAACATTCTAGTAAATCTCCTCTGTACTCTCTCTATTTTGTTGACATCCTTCCTATAATTAGGCGACCAAAATTGTACACCATACTCCAGAATTGGTATTACCAATGCCTTGTACAATTTTAACATTACTTCCCTACTCCTATATTCAATGCTCTGATTTATAAAGGCCAGCACACAAAAAGCTTTCTTTACCACCCTATCTACATGCGATTCCACCTCCAGGGAACTATGCACAGTTATTCCTAGATCCCTCTGTTCCACAGCACTCCTCAATTCCCTGCCATTTACCATGTACGTCCTATTTTGATTTGTCCTGCCAAGATGTAGCACCTCACACTTATCAGCATTAAACTTAATCTGCCATCTTTCAGCCCACTCTTCCAAATGGCCCAAATCTCTCTGTAGACTTTAAAAATCTACTTCATTATCCACTGCACCCCCTATCTTAGTATCATCTGCATACTTACTTATCCAATTTTCCACCCCATCATCTAGATCATTGATGTACATGGCAAACAACAGTGGACCCAACAAAGATTCCTGAGGCACCCCACTGGTCACCGGCTTCCAACCTGACAAACAGCCATCCACTATTACTCTCGGGCATCTCCCATTCAGCCACTGTTGAATCCATCTTGCTACTCTGCCATTAACACCCAAAGATTGAACCTTCTTAACCAACCTTCCATGAGGAACCTTGTCAAAGGCCTTACTGAAATCCATATAGACAACATCCACTGCTTTACCCTCATCAATTTCCCTAGTAACCTCTTCAAAAAAATCAAGAAGGTTTGTCAAACATGACCTTCCAGGCACAAATCCATGTTGACTGTTCTTGATCAGACCCTGTTTATCCAGATGCTTATATATATTATCTCTAAGGATCCTTTCCATTAATTTGCCCACCACTGATGTCAAACTAACAGGTCTATGATTGCTAGGTTTATTCTTTGAACCCTTTATAAACAATGGAACAACATGCGCAGTACGCCAATCCTCCGGCACTATTCCCGTTTCTAATGACAACTGAAATATTTCTGTCAGAGCTCCTGCTATTTCTATCCTAACTTCCCTCAATGTCTTAGGGAATATCCTGTCAGGACCTGGAGACTAACCCACTTTTATATTTTTCAAGTGTCAGTACTTCCTCCTCTTTGAATCTCATAGTTTCCATAGCTACTCTACTTTTTTCCCTTACCTCACAGAGTTCAATATCCTTCTCCTTGGTGAATACCGAAGAAAAGAAATTGTTCAATATCTCCCCTATCTCTTTTGGCTCTGCAGATAGCTGTCCATTCTGGCCTTCTAATGGTCCAATTTTATCCCTCGTTATCCTTTTGCTATTAATATAGCTGTAGGAACCCTTTGGATTTACTTTCACCTTTCTTGCCAAAGCAACCTCATCTTCTTTTAGCTTTTCTTATTTCTTTCTTAAGATTCTTTTTACATCCCTTATACTCATCTAGCACCTAATTTACTCAATGCCTCCTATAATTATTGTAGATATCTCTCTTTTTTCGAACCAAGTGTCCAATTTCCCTTGAAAACCATGGCTCTTTCCGATTTTTACCATTTCCTTTCAACCGAACAGGGACATAAAGATTCTGTACTCTTACAATTTCCCCTTTAAATGTCCTCCATTTCTCTTCTACATCCTTCCCATAAAACAAAATGTCCTAATTCACTCCTTTTAAATCATTACGCATTCCCTCAAAGTTAGCCTTTCTCCAATCAAAAATCTCAACCCTAGGTCCAATTCTGACTCTCTCCATAATTATATTGAAACTAATGGCATTGTGATCACTGGTCACGAAGTGCTCACCAACGCATACCTCCGTCACCTGACCTGCCTCATTTCCTAACAGGAGGTCCAGCACTTCTCCTTCTCTGGTCGATACCTCTATGTATTGCTGCAAAAAACTATCCTGTACACATTTAACAATCTCCAAACCATCCATCCCATTTACAGAATGTGTTTCCCAGTCTATTTTTGGAAAATTGAAATCTCCCACAATCACTACCTTGTGCTTACTACTAATATCTGCTATCTCCTTACATATTAGCTCTTCCAATTCTCGCTCCCCATTTGGCAGTCTATAATACACCCCTAAAAGTGTTGCTACACCGTTCCCACTTCTCAGTTCCACCCAAATAGCCTCCCTAGATGAGCCGTCTAATCTATCCTGCCAAAGCACTGCTGTAATATCTTCTCTGACAAGCAATGCAACCCCTCCACCTCTGGTCCCTCCAATTCTACCACACCTGAAACAACGAAATCCTGGAATATTTAGTTTCCAATCACAACCCTCCCGTAGCCATGTTTCACTGATTGCCACAACATCATATTTCCAGGTGTCAATCCAGGCTCTAAGTTCATCCACCTTTCTTACAATGCTCCTAGCATTAAAATATACACATTTTAGAAGCCCACCATCCCTTATTCTCTGTTTATTATCTTTTTCCTCTTTCTCGCCTACATTTTGGGTCCGAGTGCTTCCCTTCTCTACCTCTTGCCCCTCACCCCGTCCCCTAGTCCCTTCTACCCGAGTCCCAGCCTTTCTAGTTTAAAGTCTCCTTTGCAAATCTCCCCGCCAGGATATTGGTTCCCTTCGGGTTCAAGTGCAACCCGTCCTTTTTATACAGATCATGCCTTCCCCAAAAGAGGTCCCAGTGATCAAGAAACTTGAATCCCTGCCCACTGCACCAGTCCCTCAGCCACGCATTTATCCTCCACCTCATTCCATTTCTACTCTCACTGACACGTGGCACGGGCAGTAATCCTGAAATTTGCCCAAGGCTTCCTCGTCTCCTTCATTCTGAATTACTGAATGGGTGGGGTGTGAAGGGTGATGGCAGATGGAGAGATCAAAAAGAGTCAAAAGTCAAAAGAGTTTATTGTCATGTGTCCCTGACAGGACAATGAAAATCTTTCTTTGCATAGCACAACAGAACATAGTAGGCATTGACTACATTGACTGTGGAGAGATGGTGGGAAAAACGGGAGCACAGGGAATAGTTGAATCAGTTGTCATCTTAGTGAATGACAACACTTGTTCAGGGACCAATTGGGGGAACAGTTCCTTTCACAGCGTGTGGAGAGTCTGTGCCAGGGGTAAAGTTGTGGGGAGGGCCCGAGTGTTGAGAAGGAGGGTGTCGGGGGTACTGCCAGTAACTCACTCACTCACCGCTACCGCCGCCACTTCAGCACCTTCAGCCGGTCCGCTCACCTTTGGCAGTGCTTTCCGTCGGAACACCTGTCACCTGCTGTTCGCCGACTTCGCTCATGTCAGCGGCTTCCTGCAAATCCTTAAATTCCCACAGCAAATCCTTAAATTCCCTCAATTGCACTGTCGGAATTTAAGGACATGAGTGAGGCCAGCGAGCGGCAGGAGAGAGGTTTTTAGATGGAGAGCTGCCAGAGGTGAGTGGCAGAAGGAGCTAAGGTGGCGGCCGGTTCTGCTGTCCAGCCCGGCGACCGCTCAGCCACCCAAGCTACTTCTATCCCCACCCCACCTCAATGCGGTGGCATTCCACGCCTCCGTGCAAGGAGTGTCGCAAGTGGCATTATCTCAATCCCCTCCTTCATAACATTCATGCCCTCCCCGCAACTTTTCCTTGGGCCAGACTCCCCAAGCGCTTGGCAAGGAGCTCTCCCCCCACCCCCACACCCCGGGAAATACGGTATTTAAAAAGGAAATGTACTTACCACATCATTGGTACACGACAAACTATTTGAAAACCCCGCCAAGAAAATTGCAGTAGACTGATGCGCATGCGCAGTGCTGCAAAGGCAGAATTTCAGCTGCCTTCAGCCCCGCTTGAAACTGACGGCTTCAGGCAGCGCTGACGGCATGTGGGCCGCACAGACCTTCCCGTGTTACAAGCGCCGCTGATGAAAGGCACGGAGAATTATGCCTACCCAAGAGATCGGTCTCTTACATAGGCATAATTCTCCCATGCCTTTACTATTTATATTTAGTAATCACAATGTTATAATTTTAGTCAGGGTAGGTGGTGCCTACCTTGCCTACCCTGACGGCATGTGCCTGCTGTAGAGTCAGTGGTGCTACCACAACCAGTAGATGATTGGAATGGATTCAGATTCAGCACCAGTAAATGTGCTTCATTTCTAACCTCCATGGATTTTATTTACCAATATATTTTCATGACAACTGTTTACCTTTTATAATTTCCTTTTAAATGTCACTATTACATCTCGAGGCTTTCATTTGTATTTCATCTGTACTGTGATGTTACAAATAAGATTGACGTGTTTGTGTAAAAATCAGTGTAGGCAATTCATCTTGGGAAACCTTTTGTGTTTTGCATTGATTCCGTATTTAGCCCAAATGGTTAACACAGTGGAAGATAATTTTCAGGAGGTCAACAGCATAGATCTGTCCTGTGGAATAAATTGGAAATTCATTTTGAGGGAAGAAGAATGGGAAGTGGTTATTCAAAACTCTGCTTGATCACCACCTAGTGGTATGTTCAAAAACATTCTATGGACATCTTGAAGCACAAAACAAAATGCTCTGGATGCTGGAAATAAGGATCATCGATATAAAACCCAGTAAATTTGCAGCAGATTGGAGAGAATTTGTAGGGGGAAAAAAAGTATATTGACAACCCTGTACCATGCAGTGAGCTGCAGGCAGAACAGAGCACATGATCTGTCCCACCACAAAAGATCCATTTTGTTAATTAAAAAAATCGAGAGTATTTGAAGAGTGGAGTAAATGGAATTTAGGACTGAAATGACACACAATCAATATGTCATGCTGCTAAGAGGATAGTTACATGCAAATAATACTAACTAATCTTCAGTCACATGTGAACGTAATTCACAAACCACTACGAAACATTTGAGATACAAAGTAAGAATTCACTCATTGGATTTATGTGGGTAAAAAAATAAACATAAAATAAAGAGAACTGAACTAGTTTATGAAAAGCAACTATCAAAGCGCCGTCCAGAGTTGACTTAAATGCTTTGCTTTGGAAATGGACGAGGCAGTGGATTCTGTACAGCTATATCTAATGAAACAATGTTACATCCATTTCTCGTTAAGGCGATTCCTGTGCACCCCCCGCTTTGTGTTTAACTTATTTAGTTTTTTCACGTAAACTTCCTAAGAGCAGAACTTTATTCTTTATCCTTGATTATTTTTGGTAGTGATTTGCCAATTCTGTGATTTGCATTATTTGAAGTGCTATACTGTGGAGGTCACTAAAAATTCATAAAACAGCCCTTTCTCTTCTGCAATACAATCAGAATTCCCTTAAATATAGACCATGCATCCACGAAGGCCTTGTGCAAGAAGGCTCGCAAAAGAGAAAACCTCCCATAGGAATCTGTGTCTACTTATAACATGGGGTAGAAAGGGTTTGTATTATAGAAAATCACGATATTAACAGTTTAATTCCTCTGATGTGGGGATACTGAATTGGAGAAAGTGTGGATCAAAATAAAATAAAATGAAAGATATGGACCAAATAGAATACTAAATAGATTAAATTACAAAATATGTGAATGAACAAAGTAACGGTGGAAAAGAGGCAATACCAATCAGGTAGCATAATGAGTATACCAACATTACCGCCAACAGTAAATAACTGAATGATGAGGGTAGTAATTATGACCCAAGTTTGAGAAGTTTTAAATGCAAATATTGCGAGTGCACCAAAATAAGGAATAACATCAGTTGTCAAATTGTAAAGGGAATGAGTTTAAATTGAAGTCTCTGTGCTGCCCACATAATGGATGTAGCTTTATCTGTAACTCCCATATGCAGGAGAGCATATTGGTAAACTTCAATGCCATTGGACATTTAACCAAATAAGATATTAGAATACAACGCAACAGTTTGAACAATTAATTCTCCAATTTTAGGTGACAACCCACCTCCCTCCTGCACCATCCTACTGGCACCTATTTCTCCCACTATCCTGAATCTCATCCCTATCACATCGCCCCCCCCCCCCCCGCCCCTTTCTGTTCCCTTCCACTTGTATTCCTCTAGCTTTAGATTTCACTCCACTCCTTATCTGATATCCTTTTGCCTCCTTTTCCTCTCTAGCCTCCTTTGTCTATTCAACTGCCAATCCAACCCCTCTTACCTCTATCCACCTATCGCATATCCACCCACACCTTTCCTGCTATCTCCCTACTACAATCAGTCTGAGGAAGGGTCCTGACCCGAAACATCGTCCATGTACTCTAGATGCTGCCTGGCCTGCTGAGATACTCCAGCACTTTTATCCTGAGGAGTCATTAGGGCAGATAACGAAAAGGTTGGACAGAGGCAGATTTTAAGAAGTGTTAAAGGAGAACCAAGTGGTAAAAATATCGACCACTAATGGAATTCTGGAATCTAGGGCTGAGACTGTTATGGGCTCAACCCTCAGCCATGGAGTGATTAAATATGAAATGCTAGAGCATAGATATCATAGTTTTTGAAGGAATTTGCAGAGAAAGCAAGGGCAAGGATGGAGGGATTTGCACACAAGAATGAGAAGTTTTGAACTGTGAGCCTTGTAGTTCAGTTAGTACAATGTAATTTTGATTTGAAGGAGACAATTGAATAAATATTGTGGTAGACCTGGAATTTGTGGAATGCATAGTGATGCGGTACATTCCATTAATGTCTGTGCCGAACATTATGCCAAGCTAACCTAATCTCATCCGCCAACATATGATCCGTACCTCTCCATTCTCCACATATCCAAGTGCCTATCTAAAATCCTATTAAATTACACTTTTGTATCTGTCTCCACTGCTGCATCTGTTAGTGCATTCCAGGCACCCAACTGGTAATTTAAAAAGAAGAGGAAGAGCCCCAAACATCTCTTAAACTTTGCCCCCCCTCGCCTTAAAGCTATGCCCTCCATTCGTTGATGGCTCCAACCTGGGTAAAAGGTTCTGACTGCCTACCCAATCTATAGCTCTCAAAATTTTATATTCTTCTATTAGGTCTCCCCTCAGCCAAAACGAGCCAAGTTTTCCCTCATTATTGCTACTACTCTCTAATCTAGGCAGCATTCTGGTAAATCTCCTCTGCATCCTCTCCAAAGGCTACATGTCCTTCCTGAAATGGGGCGACCAGAACTGTAATCAACAGTCCAAATGCGGTCTCACTGAAGTCTTATAAGCTGCATCATGACTTTCTGATTCAATTCCCCAACCAATGAAAGCAAACATACCATACACCTCTTTATCACTCTATCTACTTCAGTTGCTACTTTCTGTGAGCTGTGGGCCTGGACTCCAAGATTCCTCTGTACATTATTTCCTCCGTACATAGCTTGGCAATGTCATTTACGACTTTGCTGAGTCCCAAACATTATGGTGCCCTGAAATGGGGGGACTATGCATAAACACTGCTGTAAATTTCTACATGGTGAAACCAAAATGTATAAAAATGGCCTTTATTAAAATCTGACAATGTGCACTTTAACCAAATGTGATTTGTTTTCTATTACCAATCTCAAATTGTGGAGTCTTGAGACAAATAAATAAATGATGGGTCTTTGTCCCAAACATCATGTACAAAAAGCTTTGGGATTTTCTTTAATCCAACTCGACAAAGCCATTTCAAGGCCCTTCAAATCGCTCATTTGAAAAACTATGGATCAAATTAGGCAATGTAATAGAGATGGAAATTTACATTCTCAGTGATGCCCAAGAAGAGGGTACAGGCATGACATTAAGACTGTGAATAGCCTAGTTCAGCATGAGGGTACCCGAAGCTGAGTATTTCAGTCACTTCTAGAGAATGGAGTTTGTAGAACCAAATGGAATGATTTTGGTCCACCTGGAAGATATTTATACTTTTCCAACATTGAATATCAGCCAAGTAGCCTCGCAATTTAGAGAGTGGGTATAAATTTAAAATAATTGATAAAATGATTAAACTGTAGTTAAGGAACATATCGTTACCCAGAAAATGGTGGATTTTATGCAGGTTTGAGATGATGCGCAACAGGTAAGTGAGAATAACTCAGACTTTATTTTGGCTAGCTTGAAAATAATGGACAGAATGGAAAGCTTCAATGTTTAAAAACATCATTTAGTTCTTGCTGCTATAAGCATCCTTGGTAGTCTTAGTAACATCTGTTCATTATAGCATTTGTTTCATTAACAGGTAAAGGAAGAGTGCAGACTTCTGAATGCGCCGCCCATCCCCCCACGGAATGTCAAGCCATCAACATGCAGTCCATCAATTCCTCCTCGGCAAATCCGCCAACAGACACGTTCTCCCAGCCCGACGCTATCTTACTATTCTTCTGGATTGCATAACATGTAAGAAATTATTACAAAGTGCGTCATGTAAAATGGCAATTTGGCAATCTGACCTCAGCTTTGAGAATTACATAAGGTCAAGAAAATGTATTCCAGAATTATTGTAATTGTGGATTGTGATGGTTTATTTAGTAAGCCTTAAACTTTGTAAGGCAAAAAGGTTAGAATATATAAAATAGTTCATTTTGTGAGCACTGTATGAGGAAATATAGATAATCTCCAACACAATATACACTGCAGTTACTTAAAAGTTATTTTAGGTTTAGGTTTACTATTATCACATGTACCAAGGTGCAGTGAAAAGCTTTGTTTTGCATGTTATCGAATCAGATTAAATAATACTATCTATAAATACAATCTAGTCAAACTTAAGTACAATAAGTGGAGCAAAGGGAAAATAGAGTGCAGAATATAGTTCTCAGCATTGTAGACTGACAGTTCCACTGCGTTCCATTTATGCAATATAGAGATGAATATGACAGCTTATGAAAGAAATGTTCAGAAGCCTGATATTAGTAAGACTATGGAAATCTTCCTTTTGATTAGGATATTATCCATTATCCTGACATTGTGCCATGCTTAATGGCCCTTTCAAAATACAACATCTTGCCATCAAATTATGATTGGAATGGTAATGATTGCCTGCTTCAAATGGACAGGAAACCGTTTGATGTCCATTTAAATGTTTACTGTCATTTCCATAAGAATCAATATATATCTATATACATCTGACCTTTTTATCAGTTTAAATACCAAATTAAGTCTGGGAGGTTTTCAAAGAACAAAAAAGTAGTTCTGTATATTTTCCAGCCTTTTAGAACACCTTCAGGTATTTATTGAAGATTGAGTATTTTCAAAATGCAAGCCAACCTGTTAGTTTTGCAAGAATGGCAACAAATTTAAATCAACCATGCTGCAAATTGTAATTACTACTTTGTTTTTCAGTTTATGCATTTGTAAGTATACTATTATTAGAAGGGCTGTGTTGTAAATAAAAGTTTACAACAATTCTAGCACACCTAAAAGGTGCCTGTGCCAACGGTTCCCGGACATGGCATCGAAGGACGAGATGCCGAAGCGAAGAAGTGGAAGCCAAATAACCGAACAGAAACAACGCCAAAAAGCTAATTAACCGAAAGAACGAGATGCCTAAAAGCCAACTAACCGAACGGAAACGATGCCGAAAAGCCAACTCACCGAAAGGGCGGATCTCCGAAAAGCCAAATAACCGTAAGGACGGGACGCCTAAAAGCCAACTCACTGAACGTATGCATCGCCGAAAAGCCGCATTTTGGACATGACTGCACTGGGGGCGGGACTTGTCAGCGATTGGTCCAGACCCCCACGTCCATCACATCACTGGCCAGGGGAGACGGGAAGGTGGGGATCATTTTTAATTTTCCTTCGCCGCTTTTGGACTTTCCTGAATATAAAATAAAACCCCATGTTGGAACTTTTGGTTGATTTATCAAAATAATAATTCAAGAGTTCAAGAGAGTTTTATTGTCATGTGTCCCTGATAGGACAATAAAATTCTTGCTTTGCTTTAGCACACCAGAACATAGTAGGCACGAATACTGAACAGATGAGTGTGTCCATATACCATTGCATAACTATATACACACATGAATAATTAAACTGATAAAGTGCAAATAAACAGATTATTGGCTATTAACGTTCAGAGTTTTGTCCGAGCCGAGTTTAATAGCCTGATGGCTGTGGGGAAGGAGCTGTCCCTGAACCTGGTCATTGCAGCCTTCAGGCTCCTGTACCTTCTACCTGAAGGTAGTGGGGAGCTGAGTGTGTGACCAGGATGGTGTGGGTCCTTGATGATACTGCTAGCCTTTTTGAGTCAACGACTGCGATAGATCTCCTCGATGGAAGGAAGATCAGAGCCGATGATGGAATGGGCAGCGTTTCCCACTTTTTGTAATTTTTTCCAAATTGGTTCCATAGATATTTACACCAACTGTAACAATTATATTTTGACTACCACAATACATTTACATACACTACCGTGCATCTTGAAGGCCAGTGGTCCTTTTGGGTGTGTCGAGAAACCAGATGAAAAAAATATGACATTTTAAAGAATATCTTAGCTCCCTGAGTCGGTTCAGTGATATGAGTAAGTGTGAATCGGTGTGAGTTAGTGTCAGCGTGCACCCCGTGAGACGTGAAGTGTCTGCGCTGCGCTGCGTTGGGTCTTTATTCCCAATAAGCAGAATTTTTCCAAGTTCTGTGGACCCCCAGCTGAGGCGGAGGGCAGCCGTGCCCCGACCGTGCTGACCCCGGGAAGAGAGTGCGGGCTGTCCCGAAGGATGCGCTCCTTCGGCCGTTTACACCTTGGTACTCGGGTTCAGAGTGCCTAGTCACCCTCCATCCCCGGGCGGTCTTGTGTGGGAAGGTACTGCAGATGCTGGTTCACACTGACAAATAAACAAAATGCTGGAGTAACTCAGCAGGATAGGCAGCATCTCTGGAGAGAAGGAATGGGTGACATTTCGGGTAGAGACCCTTCTTCAGACAATATCAAGTACTCTCACCGACGAGAGTTCAGTTCACTCTGAAGGGTCTCGACCCACACAAGACCGCTGGAGGGTGACTTCAGGAGGGTTTCCCGAGGTTAGCGCTGTCCGGCCACGGTCGCCCTCCGCCTCAGCTGGGGGTCCACGGATGTTGGAAGAATTCTGCTTACTGGGAATAAAGACCCGAGGCAGCACAGCACGGACACTTCCCGTCTCTCGGGCGTGCACGCTGACTCTAACTCACGCCGATTCACACTTACTCATATCACTGCACCGACTCAGGGAGCTAAGATTTCTTTTAAAAAAGTAATATTTTTTTCGTCTGGTTTCTCGATTCACACCCAAAAGGACCACTGGCCTTCAAGGTGCACGGTAGTGTATGTAAATGTATTGTGGTAGTCAAAATATAATTGTTACAGCTGGTGTAAATATCTATGGAACCAATTTGGATTATTATTTTGCTAAATTAACCGAAAGTTCCAATCACACGGGGTTTTATTTTATATTCAGGAAAGTCCAAAAGCGGAGAAGGAAAATTTAAAATGATCCCCACCTTCCCGTCTCCCCCGCCCAGTGATGTGATGGACGCGGGGGTCTGGACCAATTGCTGACAAGTCCCGGCCCCCCGCGACGTCGTGTCTGTTATTTTACTTTTTGGCGATGCGTCCGTTCGGTTATTTGGTTTTTAGACATCCCGCACTTTCGGTTATTTGGCTTTTCGCCGATCCGCCCTTTCGGTGATGTGGCTTTTCAGCGTCGTTTCTGTTCGGTTGTCTTTTAGGCATCTCGCTCCGGTTATTTGGCGTTTCGGCGCTGCGTCCGTTCGGTTATTTGGCTTTTCGGCCTTGCGCCCTTTCGATTATTTGGCGTTTCAGTGTTGTTTTTGTTTGGTTATTTCACTTCGCTTCGGCATCTCGTCCTTCGACGCCACGTCCACACACGTGTGCAAACATCATCTGATTACGCGGCTGTTATGTTCTTGCCGTGTTCTCTTTTCAATTTAGTTAACCTTCAGGGTTTTCCCCAACTCAAACCTCTTCTGAAAGCAAGTTCCTTCTTCTGTGTCCCAGAGAGTGCAATCAGTTGCTTAGGTATGACGGCAGATATGTGTCCAGGCAAAAAGAAAGCCGAATTGATTTTTGTTTCATTTTGCAGGTTCACCGTTCCTTCGTGTTATCCTTCCAAGGACAAGAAAGATAGTCAAATACTGTTATTTTACTGCTTAATAACCATATTTTGCAGTTAAAGTTTAAATGGGAAGTTGCAATTATGCTATGTTTAATAGTTTTCATACATTACTCTATATCTAAAACATTGCAGGCTTTTAATTTGATTCTCCTACTCTTTCCCCTCACCTAATACTTAAATTGACCACTCCCTCAACCAGAGGAAGTGGAATGGTCACATACTTGTAGCTTTAGCTCATTTTCCGTGAGTTCAATGAAATAGTCCCAGGAACGTTAATCATAACTGAAATTTGTCTTTACATCCATTACCTTTTGGATATTTTCAGCTCTTCAGCCTCTGTTTCCTTTCTATAATCAGACAACCAAAACCATTGACAACATTCTAACCATTGCTAATATAGTTGCTTCAACAAACATTTCATTATCTGATCACTTGCAAAATAATTGCCATTGTGATTATCTCATGCTGGACAGGGCCTCCAAAGGGAATTAATAACTTGCACATCCCAACTGCAATGGGAGTTCCACATCCCATTGCAGTTGGTCAAAGAATTGGTACAGTCAATCCCCGTTTGGCCTATAGAATACACCTCTTTACTAGATATACACTTCCTAGCTCTGGAAGGCTTTTTGTTAAAGTAATCTATTTTTCAGATTTGTGTCTGCTTTTTGTTCTTTAACTTTGTATTACCGGAACATTTTAATATTCTTAACTGCTGAAAAATACATCTACAACATGTCCTGTTTTTACTGCACTTCCTCGCCAGACTTGTACGTCTTCGCATCTTCACACGTGCTCTCTCTTCCCTTCCTCTCTCTCTTCTATTGCAGGATCCTTGTTTGTCCCCATCACACCTGTTTGTCAGCTATTCCCACTAGGCTAGGCAGTTTTAACAGGACTTTTAGATGTTTTATTTTTCTAACTTGTTTAAAACATGGCACATATGCAGTTAATGCCTGCCTCTTGCTTTCTAATTTAAAAACATGTTTAATGTTGCAATGAATTATTGAAGAGTTGTAGATATACGCCCAATTATTTGCGGCTAGAGGTGGTAAGATTGTCTAATTTTACTTTTGAACCCCAGTATTTTCATTTTGCACTGAATAAATTGCTTGTTGAAAGCTGACAATGTGGAATTAATTCTCACCCGGATAGATTCAATTGAAGGGAAACTGGTTCAATTCTAATCAGATAATACTAATTCTCAACTGCCTAAAATAATTTGCTTTCATGTTTACAGTGGTGCCACGGAGAATGATACACCTCCATCTAGTGAGAAGCATTCCCCAGCTTCCTGTTACCCTTGTGACTGGATCAACTCTAATTCTATGCACAGTGGAACTAAATCACCGCTTAGAAGCCCCACAATGGACTTGCGTTCAAATCGTTCATCGTGGCCAAACCAACATTATGGGGATATTGATGGCCAAGAGACTGGTAATTTTGGATCTCAACAGCGAAGTTATTACAGCTATCCTCGTCACAAAATGTCAAGTACTCCCAAGAGTACAGAACCCATACAGTTTCAGTATGGGAGCATTGAGTGTGCTGGGAGATGTGAGGGACTTCATATTACTACATTCCCTGAGCAACAACAATTGAAGGATGAAGTTGTACACATTACTTCTACTGAATGCCCAAGATCCACCACTTATTTTTCAGAGGACAATGAAGAAAATTGTTTAGAAGATAATACACAGCAAAGTCAACCATGCATCACCTCTTCACCTTGTGCACTAAAATTCAATGATGAGGAATTTGTTGATCTAGAAGCTTTGTTTTTGCCGTCGCCTATTGATGGGGCTGAGGATGAGCCTCAAGTTTGTCCAACAGAACTACCCATTAATTTTGCTAACAAAAATACACAGGACATATTTTCTACTCCTCATTCTTTATTGTCCTCTCCTCCGAACCTGCAATTAGTACAACGTTCATGTGGTGATGGGTCACCTTGGCAGCCACCAACTGATCTTTGTGGACTTTCTATTGAAGAGGTGTCAAAGTGCCTACAATTTATAGGTCTACCTGAGGAGGTTGTGTCACTGTTTGTGGTGGAAAAAATCGATGGAAATTTACTTGTACAGCTTACTGAAGAGATCCTATCTGAAGATTTTAAATTAAGCAAACTCCAAATCAAGAAACTCTTGCAGTTCATCAGTGGCTGGAGACCTAAGATGTAGTGCATTGACTCGGATAACATGGGTGCAAAGTATCTGACCTCAGCAACTATTGTTTTGCACTAATTAACCCTGATTATGTGCTGTATTAAATCAGTTCAGTGAATGGTTTGCTTAATAACTTTATATCCTGATAGAAATGGCGTCCTAGCAAGAGAAGAGATCTTGTGAACGTGTTCCTTGTGCATTACTTTGCTATCATCAATTGCTTGAATTTCAAGAGAATAAAAGTGGGTTATCCAATATGTTGTAAATGTAGTCAAGCTGCAAGTGATTTGCAGATTAAGACAATTTTGTGCATTTTTGATCAAAATGTCCACTCAATTTGTCTCAGATTGTTGGCGTACAGACTTATGGTCTAACACTACTGTTGTGGGCCAATGCTGCTGCTTAGCCACCCTGTTCACATTATATTCTCATGGTAATTAATGTATAAATTGATGGTGACACTACTTTTTACTACCGGACATAGGTTTCTTTGGGAGATGTACAAATGCAGATTAATTGGAATATCACGATTTTTGTGTTGATTATGGAATGAGTAAACTGAACAAATTGATGTTACATTAGATAGGACCAGTTAATACAATAAACCCATTTGGATCTTTTAATGTTCTACAATTATGAGGATTATTGCTTTCATCTGAATTTCTTCATTCTCCGATTATGCTTTTTTTTCTATTTCATAACATGTGTAGAAATCTCCTGATGTTACATTGATAAGCAGACTTGCTAAAAAACTTGAACATAATGGTCGTTTTAACCAATCACCACTTTGAGATGTAGTTGTTACATTAACTGATTCCTTATTCAATTTTACAGTTTAAAACTACAAGTGCAAATTAGCTGAGAAATAGTATCGTTGAAGTGGGATAGGAGCTGTACAAAGTCGATCGATTGTTGCTTTACAAAGTGTAAGTCAAGACCCAGAGGTGTCATGTTGATTTTGATAAAGACATTCTAGCTGCTTCTACCATTCACCAACCTAGTGGTGTTAATTTTTGGGCTCTTTTGAAAATAATGCAATAGAATAATAACTGACCAAGAAAGTGACTTTCAATACCTCAGGGCATCCAAATACACATTAGTCAGTTGCCTAGTTTTGAACTATCTTGCCTGAGGTAATTAATGGAGAGAATGTAAAAAACATTTATGTACAGCAGGATTCTAGAAATTGCAGTGAAAAACAAAATAGCTGTTTTTTTTATGTTCGTTGAGGGTTAACTACGATGACACTGGATAATTCTTGCATACTATGTCAGATTAGTGCCATGGGATTCTTTATATCCAGCTGAGGTAGCAGATGAGCCATTTTATCCTATTTGAAAAATGGCACCCTAGAACACACAACTTTTCTATTGTGCTGGCATTTCAGGCTCAATATTTGTGCTCAAATCTCTACAGTGAGACCAAAATCCATAGTCATCCACTTAGAAATGAAAGTTATAGTAGGTTAGCTCAATTGTGTGCTACAGACAAGATGGGTACTTGGAGAGCTGAATTCCATCCATTTGTAATCAATGGCTGAAAATGTGTGGCAATACTCCTTCAGTATTTTTCCAGATGTCAGAACTTGCATTTAGGTTTTACTCTTTTTTTCTCCATAACAGTGACTGCCCTTCCAAATAATTTTGTTTGTATATTTGTGAGAGATGTAGTAAGGCGCTAAAGAAATCCAGATAACTGTAAAATTATGTGTACTCATGTTAAGATGACATGTTCTGTTGGTTATAACTGAGCTTAAAATGTCTGAGCTAAAAAACAGTAAATCTCTCAAATGTCACATTCTCTGTCAATTCCGTTTTTACAAAAGTATATAGCAATGCTGGGTTTAAGTAATTTTGATAGACATTAAAAAATGGGTACATTTTTAACTTCTTCATTTTGCCAAACATTTTTAACTTCTTCATTTTGCCCCACTTAACGGATTGAATTTGAATTTGAATTCTCACTTCCAAATCTCGTCTGGAATACTGAGAATACTGAGAACCCTGTGGGTTGGTGGGGGTGTCACAGACAAGCACACCATAAAAAGAAACAAATTACTGGAGTAACTCAGCGGGTCAGGCAGCATTTCTGGAAGACATGAATGTGACGTTTCAGGTTGAAACCCTTCAGACTGAAGAAGGGACCCAAACAGAAAACGTCGTGGCGGCACCTGATGGTGAGCTGCGCGTAGTACGAACCCTCGGCCCTGGAGGGAGGAGTCAAGTGTCACGGTGACGGGAGGTGCAGGTCACTGGGCTTCCAGGGCGGTATATACGGTCGGGCAAAGCCCGTGCCCCATGGTAGGAGTTAGGAGCTGTACGGAGGAAGAATAAATGACAATTGCTTGCACAAACCTTGTGTCCTGCGTTATTCCTGGCTGGACATCTGTGTCCCCGCCACAAAGTTATCTTTCATATCTTCTAGAGATGCTGTCTGGTCTGCTGAGTTACTACAATACTTTGTGTCTTTTTTTGTAAACCGGCATCTGCAGTTCCTTGTCTACAAGCACAACACCATTTCGGTGTTTTGGATTGGGTAGTAAGTATGGCTTTGCCACCAAAATATTTATCCTACCAATAAGAAACAGCTACTGAGTAAATCAATTAATCTTTTCTGCCTATTCACCCTTTCGCAACCAACGTAACATCTTGAATCTGAGGAGGGGCCATTATTGTGAATTAAATGTGCATAGTCTATTACACAATACTGGACCGTGACATTCCATTTGTTTAATAGACTTCATTCAGCACGGAAGAATCATGAGATCCTTGAATATTTCTGAGATGCTAAGAAACATTAATGATCTATTAGAATAAAGTAAAAAAATAATAATTTGAAATAGAAACTGAAATTTAAAACTTAAAAAGTTTTAAAAGTCTAAATTAACAGTCTCGAATGAATGTATGTAGTTACATGTTGTGGAAAATGTTGGGCTTCTGTGCTTTAATGGATTTTAGTCTACTGGGCCATAATGTTTAATTCATTGTGATCCATGGGGTTGCCTTCTAGGAAACACCTGTGGTGTAGCTCATCTGTTACATGGCAGCATAGGATGTCTCTATGTACCTAAGATGCTGCTGCTAGCAAGATTTTCATTGTATCTATACCTCACTTTCATTCTGCAAATACCAATAAACCCAACTTGACCTGATTAGCAAGTGACCTGCTGCAGTGACAAAGATGTAGTTGACATCAATGAGACTCTGACTTAATGGCTGTCAAACTTGCTATTCAAATTGAGTGTTCACGCTCGCCGGTGAACTGTCAAAAATTATTGTTAATACGTTTTTTTTAATGTTTTAAAACAAATACAGCTATCATATGTCACTCCACAGAAACAGGCCCTTTAGCCCATCAAGTCTACATTGATCATCAGCTATCCATTTATACTAATCCTACATTAATATCAATTTGATTCTCCCCACGTCCTCTTCTACCCCCAGATTCTACTGCTGCCTCCACTTTGGGGTGATTTAATATCCAATTAACTTATGTACTAGCATGTCTTTAAGATGCGGGTGGAAACCAGAGCACTCTGAGTATACCCATATGGTGACACAGTGAGCGTGCAAACATCACACAGACAGGGCCCTGATGTCAGGATTAAATCTGGATCTCAACCTAAACACCATTCGTTTCATAATTTGGGACGTTTGTTTCACATAATATATTTGCAGAGAATGACAAATGAAGATCTAACAATTATTTCTCTAGATGCAGAAAAAGCTTTCGACCTAGTGGAATGGTCTTATCTTTTCACAGTGTTCGAAACATTTAAATTGGGAGAAAACTTTATTTTATGGGTGAAGCTTTTATACACTAATCCGACAACCAGAATACTGACAAATCAAATGCTTTCACCTAAATTTTATTTATCTAGGGGTAATAGACAAGGATGTGCCCTTTCTCCAATGTTATTTGCTTTAGCCATAGAACCCCTTGCCGAGAGTATCAGATCCCATTCAGGCATTTATGGATATAATACCAAATATACCACCAATAAAATCTTGTTATATGCAGATGATGTACTTCCATACATTACTAATCCCCAAGTTAGTATTCCAAATATTCTAAACATTATAGAACAATTTGGTTATTTCTCAGGATATAGAATTAATTGGAATGGAAGTGAAATTATGCCAATAAAAGAACAAGACCCTTCTCAACTCCAAAAATGTCCTTTTAGAATTGTTACTGAAAAGTTCAGATATCTCGGAATTTATGTGACTAGAAAGTATTCTCTGTTTAAAATAAACTTTCCACCATCAATTACTAAACTATATGCCTACATTCAATTTTGGAAAACAGTTCCTATCTCCCATATAGGTAGATTAAATGCCATAAAGATGATCTTACTTCTGCAACTTTTATATTTATTTCAATCAATACCGATATATCTCCCTAAAAGTTTTTTTAAAAAACTGATTCTATAGTCACTAACTTTATTTGGGACTATACAACCCATAGAATACATAAAAGACATTTGTGCAAATCCAAAGAAAATGGAGGATTAGCTCTTCCTAATTTTCTTTTTTACTACTGGGCAACTAACATTAAAAATATAACTTTCTGGTTGGACGATACATGTCAACATGTAAATTGGTTAAAAATATCGAGGGAAGATTGTTTGCCTTTTAGTATAGGCTCGATCCTCCTATCTCCAACACATTTGAATAAGTCAACGTATGAGCAAAATCCGATAATACATAGTACTATCCGTATCTGGAAACAGTTGAAATTCACTCTTAAATTGAGAAACTTAATTCCTTCTTATTGCAAACAATCCCTCATTTAAGCCGTCTACTTTAGATATGGTGTTTGTTCAATGGAAGAACCTGGGAATTAATACCGTGGGAGACCTCTATAAGAAGGGGACTCTCTTCTTTTCAAGAACTGCAGGAGAAATATCACTTGAACGCCAACAATTTTTTTAGATACCTTCAAATCCAAGATTATGTGAAAACATATACACAAGTCTCTCCTCTCATGGGTCCAGATATATTAGAGGATTGTTTGAATAGACATGCCGATACAAGTAAGTTAATATTCTACATTTATAACACTCTCTTAAATATTGACACCCCACCTTCTGAGATTTATAGGCGAGCATGGGAAGACGAGCTGGGTTTACCCATTTCAAACGATATATAAGGGAGGAAAGCCTACTATACATACATTACTGTTCTTTAAATGCCAGGCATTGCCTGATACAATTCAAAGTATTGCATAGGTTATACTACTCAAAGACCAAATTAAATAAGATTTTCCCAACTGTCTCCCCGCTCTGTGATAAATGTCACCTCCAAGAAGCTACCCTAACCCATTCTTTTGTATCCTGTATAAAAATACAAAATTTCTGTATGGGAATATTCAATACCATTTCTAAAACAATCAAAATTCAATTGGAGTCAATTATTCAATTATTCAAAATTAATAATATTAGGAATGTCAGAGGGGTGCCCTAAGTTAACAATATTCCAAAGACGCCTCCTTGACTATGGTTTAACAACTGCGGAAAAACTTATACTTAAATTCTGGAAAAAGATAACAGTTCCCACATTGAAGATGTGGATCACAGAAATGACCGAGACACTACATTTAGAAAAAATAAGGCTTGTTTTGTCTGACAAATCAGACCAATTTTCCAAAATATGGTCTTGTTTCATTGAATTTCTTCAACAACAGAATGGTTGAACACAAATTCAAAACCGACGCTAAGGTCGGCATATGGAAGGGTAGTGCGATATATCTCTTTTTTTTTCACTTTGTTAGTTCAGGGGTTTTTTCTTTTCTTTTTTCGTATATTTCTTCTTTCTTTTCATTCATTCCTTTTTACTTTTTTCCGATTCACTTATCACTTTATAAAATGTTAAAACTGAAGCTGTACGAAAATTTTATAATTGTTATGCTGATTACTTTCTCCTTGTACAATTGCTTCTAATAAAAAAAATTAAATAAAAAAAATCTGGATCTCAGGCACTGAGAGTTACCTTTAACAGTTGATTTCTTACTTTGATTTGAATGGACTTGCTGTTCTTCTACAATGAAATTTGGAGGGCAGGTATCCCAGCATGAGAAATGGGAAACTTGTAGAAGTGCACACTGCGCTATTGTATTTCATGACAGCCAACAGAGACACCTCAGGACCAGTGTTACTCTGAGCAGTAACAGACTGGACCATAGTATCAGACCAGCCGGTTGTGAGTGTTTCCATCAACAGATTTGGCGTAGCTCTCAGACAAATTTTTGATATTGTTATAAATCTCTAAGCCTGCCATTTTCACCCATTCCTTCTATTCAAACCAAAGGGGGGGGGGGAAACAGCATTACTTTGCACAGGATTAATCAATCTAAAATATGAAATCAGCACATTTTGGCCAAATTTAAGCTCACATGGTGAACTGGAATTCAATGTTGGAATGCAGTTGGCTGCCCAGCGGGGACCCACCAATATGAACATCTAAAAGTTGCTGTGACGTGAAGGGTTATTGGTGCATTCTCACAGATTCTCCAATGGCTTCCTCATCTTGAGTTTATACTCTAGTATTATTTTAAGAATACAATATTCCATGAGTTCCCAAATGTTCCTCAGTGGTGCAGCTGGTAGACCTGCTGCCCCACAGCGTCAGAGACCTGGCTTCAATCCTGACCTCTGGTCATGTCTGTGTGGAGTTTGCTCATTTTTCCTGTGCCTGTGGGTTTCAACCAGGTGCTCTGGTTTCCTCCCATATCCTAAAGATGTGCTGGATTAACCATATAACCATAAAACAATTACAGCACAGAAACAGATCTTCTCGGCCCTTCCAGTCCATGCCGACCATTCATTTTTCCCTAGTCCCATCTACCTGCACTCAGACCATACCCCTCCATTCCCTTCCCATCCATATACCTATCCACTTTACTTTTAAATGTTAAAATCGATCCTGCCTCCACCACTTCTGCAGGAAGATCATTCCACACAGCCACCACTCTCTGAGGAAAGAAGTTCCCCCTCATGTTACCCCTAAACTCTGTCCCTTAATTCTCATGTCATGCCCTCTTGTTTGAATCTTTCCTACCCTCAATGGGAAAAGCTTATCCATGTCAACTCTGTCTATCCCTTTCATCATTTTAAGGACCTCAATCAAGTCCCCCCTTAACCTTCTGCGCTCCAAAGAATAAAGACCTAACTTGTTCAACCTTTCTCTGTAACTTAGTTGCTGGAACCCAGGCAACATTCTAGTAAATCTCCTCTGTACGCTCTCTATTTTGTTGACATCCTTCCTATAATTAGGCGACCAAAATTGTACATCATACTCCAGAATTGGTCTTACCAATGCCTTGTACAATTTTAACATTACTTCCCTACTATATTCAATGTTCTGATTTATAAAGGCCAGCACACCAAAAGCTTTCTTTACCACCCTATCTACATGCGATTCCACCTTCAGGGAACTATTCCTAGATCCCTCTGTTCCACAGCATTCCTCAATTCCCTACCATTTACCACGTACGTCCTATTTTGATTTGTCCTGCCAAGATGTAGCACCTCACACTTATCAGCATTAAACTCCATCTGCCATCTTTCAGCCCACTCTTCCAAATGGCCCAAATCTCTCTGTAGACTTTGAAAATCTACTTCATTATCCACAGCACCCCCTATCTTAGTATCATCTGTATACTTATCCAATTTTCCACCCCATCATCTAGATCATTGATGTACATGACAACAGTGGACCCAACACAGATCCCTGAGGCACCCCACTGGTCACCGGCTTCAAACCTGACAAACAGCCATCCACCATTGCTCTCTGGCAACTCTCTGGATTGTAGTTTAACAGCCTCTAAAATTGCCTTTAATGTGTTGGGAATTGAAGTTAAAATGGAATAACATAGAACTAGAGTGAACTGGTGGTTGATGGTCATTTAACCTACATTTATACGCATCTATTGGATGTTGGGACATCGGTTTGCGGGAAGGGCTCCAGTACATCAAGCGCGCAGGTCAACTGGATCTTTTCTTAATGGTGTCAATAATGGCAGCGCGCGCATGTGCAATACATGCAAACTGCAGTTCCATATGTGACAAATAAAGTATGATTGACTATTGATGTGGAAGGAAAATGGAAACCTATGATGTCACTTGGAGAACGTGCAAACTCTACACAGACAGCACCGGAGGTCATAATAAAACCCATGCCACCGGTGCTGCGAGACAACAACTACCAACTACACCACTGTCTCATAGAGGTGTGAAGCATAAATTGTGTGAAGCGTAAATAGAGTAGGTTATAGAAACAATCCCCTATGACAGAGATGACCAAGACTAGAGGGCAATGATTTAAGATGAATTAATAAGAAATTTAAAGGAGATCTAAGAATTTGTTTTCCATCCAGAGACTGGCTGGAATCTGGAACACAATGCCTAGAAGGTGCTGAAGACAGTTACTCTCACATCCCCATAAAACTAAAGCAAATATGCATCAAGGGGGACAACTCCAATAGATGTGTTTGTTGGAAGCCAATTGTCCTAGTACCAGGACATCACTGCAGATATTATTTGGCAATCACCCAGACCCAACCATTTGGCCTGATTCTTCAACGACCTTCCTTATGTAATAAGATCAGCAATGAAGATAATTGCTAATAGTTTACAACGCTGTATTGGACAAACGGATGCTGGAAACATAGCGACTTGTGTCCTGTTGCAGTGTAATCTACTATTCCTACACTCTAGTACTGAAATATGATTGTGCCTATGTATAGTAAGATTTTTACTGAACTGTATACAATAAAGGAATTTCACTGTACCTAGTGCATGTGACAATGAAGTACCATTAACCATTATTTAGGAAACATGGATAAGCACCTGAAATACCAAGGTACAGCAGACTACAGATGGGATGGGATTAATATTGGATTTGTTGCTCAGCATGAACAGTGGGCTGAAAGGCCTACTTCTGACTTGTATGTCTCTGAGACTATGAATATATTGACTATGGAATTTGAGCATGCAGCTATAAAAAAATATTTCAACTTAAGAATCTGTGTGAGGGCTACAACAAAATCGATATAACAATTGATATAAATCTGTTGCATCTATAAAATAAACAATTTTGATGGAAGATCATATACCCAGAACATTAACTATTTCTCCTTGGTAACAATTCTGCCTATCGCTTTTGATGGAAGATCATATACCCAGAACATGTGAATTAGCTAAAGGTGGAGGCCACTTGTTCCCTCAAGTCTGCTTTTCCATTTTGTAACAGCATGACTGCTCTGATTGTATCTTAAAGTCTATATTTTTAGCCACCCATGTTCATCCTCTTGTTTATTAAATATCTACCAAACTTTGCTTTAAAAATATTCAGACTCTGCTGCCACTGATGTTTCAGGAAGAAAGTTCCAAAAATTCACGATCATCATAAAGAAAACTCTTTTGTTTCTTCATAGATTCATTTTAATTTTGCACATTTAAAATTAATAAATCGTTGGCAATGTCCATGGTGCAAGCTTTCAAGTATAGCATTTGTTCTGTGATAATAATTTTCAAATAAACACATAAATTTCTCTCCGGTCACTGGAGCTACATATGTGGAAGAGGATTTGCTGCAGTTATGCTCGGCTCTGGTATCCAGTACTCTCAGGTGTAACCAAAGATGGATCATTTCTCCAGCATGTTTCAAAATTTAGTTTCTTTAGCCAATGAAAATTGTCCTTTTGCCAATGTCCAGATATAAAACTAATGGGTTTTAGAATGATACATGGAACTTGGGAAATACTTGGCAATAAAGTAACCACAGGAAATGCTTTTCTGAGCAAGGCAAAGGAGACTCATATAACATAAAACAGTACAGCACAGGAACAGGCCCTTCGGTCCACAATGACTGTGCTGAACATGATGGCAAATTAAACAAATCCCATCTGCCTGCAGATGATCCATATCCTTCCAATCTCTGCATATTCGTAAAGCTTTAAATGCCACAGTTTAAATGCTCAAGGTCAATATGTTTTAACCAATTCCTTAGTAAAGTAATATAACATCCAAACTGTCTTTTTTTCCACAGATACTGACTGCATGTTGAGAACTTCGAGCACTTTCTGTAATATTTCCAATTTCGAGAGGTGCATTTTGCTTTTGCATGATAACATTTTAGTTCAAAATATTGAGCTATTTAAGCAACGCAGTTAGTTTTGGTTAGTTTTTGTTTTACTATTGATCATCTGTCAAAACACTTGAGATTACATTTGATGGTTAAGCTACTCTGCCTTTCAAAATTGCAAATATTTGAAAATGAAAATTGGGTGTACTGGGTTATTGCATGGATATCCTGCAATTCTACATGGAAAAACAAAACAAAATATAGTGCTATAACAATCCAAACATTATTCATTCTTCAAATAATCCTTCCAATCATACAAAAGGCAAGGTAGTTTGTGAGCAGCATTCTTGTGTTTATTGGATTGCTTTCTTGATTGGTTCTTGTGAGAAAAGTGAGCCTAAATATGTTTTGTACTGCTAATTGTTCATGTTGCCAAAAACTATTGGGACACATTTCCAAAAATGTAGCACATTAATTAACTTTTAATAATGTTTATTCAAGCCATCTTCTATTTAAATGCTTTGGTGCTGTTTCTGCATTGGATAAATTAAACTGTTTGTATATGAAACACATCTAGTTGTTGGTTTTAGTTTTTTTTCGGACACAGAGTATTCGGAATGCAGAAAGGTGATACAGTAAGCAAGGTAGCAAAATAAATGTTGATTAGGGTGCGATTGAGGGCAAGGTCACACACTTACATTACATTAATAAAAGGAGTGCATGATTAAAAGGATTGGTAAAGTATTAAAAAATAGAGCAAGACAAGAACAACTTTATAAAATGAAGGAATAAAATATTTTGCAGATGCATCAACAAAAGACAGATGGGTACAAATATTACTACAGATCATGATTGGGAAATGGCAGAAATCAGGATATCATTATTTTGCTTTAGTATTTGCGAGGGAGGTAACACATAAGATGGAATGATGAGATGGGTAATGAAATAAGTGCACTTACATGAAATAAGATAATCAAACCCAAAGCATTAAATGGGACAGGCAGCATCTCTGGACAAGGAATGGGTGACATTTTGACTTCTGAAGAAGGGTCTCGACCCGAAACATCACCCTTTCATTCTGTCCAGAAATGCTGCCCATCCCGCTGAGTTACTCCAGCATTTTGTATCTATCTTCGATTTAAACCAGCATCTGCACTTTCCTACATCAAAGGATTAAACCACAGGATCAAATGGTTTCCATGCTAGTTATTTAAAACAATCCAGAGTAAAGATAGCAAAATACTAATCATATTTAGGAATTCCATTGGAAGCTGTACCATGGGAACTGGCAGACCACTCGTACAATAGCTCTTTTTTAAGAAGATGGAAAGAACATATCCTTGGAATGACAGTCATTCCGATTAATACAAGTGGTAGAAAAAAATAACAATTAGAGATTTAACATCTTAATGATTATCTGTGAATCTAATAAGTATTTTTTTAAAGAATGAAGAGAGCAGACAATTGTAATATAGTAAATGCATATTATCTAGCGTTTCAAAAGCCCATATCAAGATACCTCATATTACTGTTGAAGCAATATGTCCCATTTAATGTCACTAGAAAAGCATGACCTGGAATTCTCCCACAAGTCTAACATCATTTATGAAATTGGTGATCAGCAGTGCCCCAGCACTGATCTGCGTGGAACTCCATTATCCATTACCTTCCACTGCTTATAACTGCATTTTCATTCTCACACTCTGATCAAGCACATTGCTTCATATAATAAAGTAATGTGAGATATCTTGATATGGGCTTTTGAAAAGCTAGATAATATACATTTTACTTCGGAGTCACATGAGTGAAGACCCCGCCAGCACGCATGCGTGACATATCGTCAAACAACTAGTTTCCAAAGGGTACTTCATGGCTTGCATCGACCTAAAAGATGCATACTATTCAGTAGCTATACATGAAGATCACCGCAGATATTTGAAATTTATCTGGATGTGGCAGCTATGAAAGTATATAGCGCTCCCTAATGGGCTAACAACAGCCCCCAGACTATTTACTAAAATACTGAAACCAGCATTGGCTTTTCTTCGGAAACAAAAACACATTGTCATGACATATCTCAATGACATCCTAATTGTGGGAAAAACCTTGGAATAGGCTAAATTGGCGGTTACAGTCACCTAGCTCCTATTTCAAAAACTGGCATTTATCATCCATCCAGACAAATACAAGTTAATGCCTTCTGTGACAATGGATTATCTGTGGTTCATAATCGACTCTGCTCATATGACTGTCACCTTGCCAAAAAGCAAAGAGACAGACTTAATAGAGGCATGCAATAGCCTTGTTTGCGTCAGTAAATCATCCATTCGGCAGGCTGCCAGGGTAATCGGGAAACTTGTGGCTGCTTTTCCAGCCACACAATATGGACCTTTACATTACCAAAATTTCCAAAGAGCCAAAATTACAGCACTCAAACTTCACGTTGGCCATTTTGACAGGCCTATGCAGCTACCGGCCAAAGCAAAAATGGAATTGCGATGTTGGATTAACAATATTCGACATTGCTTTAATCACAAACCCTTCAGTTGTGTTACAAACTGACACCAGCGCTCACAGCTGGGGAGCTACCCATACCACCTCCAGTTATGGTGGTAGATGGAATACACACGAGTCTACCTTACTTCGGACACAAGGTATTAAATATCTAGAGATGTTGGGAGCGTTTCATGGACTTCGGGCTTACTGTTCAGATATGCACCATCTGCATGTTCGCCTACAAATAGATAATACCACCGTGGTGCCATATATTAATCATAAGGGTGGTATCAAGTCAATATCTTGTGATGAATTGGCAAATTCAATCTGGCACTGGTGCCTAGAAAGAAACATTTGAATATCAGCTACTTATCTTCCGGGTAAGCTCAACACAGTGGCGGACACCAGGTCACGCATATTCAATGACAACACCGAATGGATGTTGAACCACCATGTATTTACCTACATTATAGCTCGGTATGGAATGCCAGATATCAACCTTTTTGCATCTAGACTTAACCATCAGTTACCAACATATGTTGCATGGGAACCAGACCCTGCGGCAGTAGCGATGGACTCTTTCTCGCTACATTGGAGGGATTTGTTTTTCTATGCATTTCCCCCTATGTTCCTCATCAGTCGGGTATTGCAGAAAATTCAATTAGACTCAGGGATTCTGCTAGTACCCGATTGGCCTACATAGCCATGGTTCCCTGTGGTCCTCGACATGGTCACAGAACCATGTCTACCGATACCCAAATGCCCAAATTTACTGGTACATCCCATGACAGGGGAGAGTCATCCGTGCCATGATTACATGAACATGTTGGCTTGCAGGTTTTGAATAGACCTCTCCTGGAATTCGGGTTGACGGACAGGACCATGAACATCATCACGGCATCATGCAGGGAGTCCAACAGGAGACAATACCTCACCTATGTAAAAAAATGGGAGGTATTCTGTTCCAGGGCTGGCACTACGTACAATTCTGCCACTATAGAAACGTAGAAATTAGGTGCAGGAGTAGGCCATTCGGCCCTTCGAGCCTGCACCGCCATTCAATATGATCATGGCTGATCATCCAACTCAGTATCCCGTACCTGCCTTCTCTCCGTACCCTCTGATCCCCTTAGCCACTAGGGCCACATCTAACTCCCTCTTAAATATAGCCAATGAACTGGCCTCAACTACCCTCTGTGGCAGAGAGTTCCAGAGACCCACCACTCTCTGTGTGAAAAAAGTCCTTCTCATCTCGGTCCTAAAGGATTTCCCCCTTGTCCTTAAGGGGATGTATCACGGATGTACTGAAATTCCCGGCTAGCCTTCATTACGATGAGGGCTTGAGTTATAGTGCCATCAACTGCACCAGGAGTGCTTTATCGTCATATCTCGGGCTTGGGCTAGAACACCTTGGAGTAGGATCCCACCCCCTGGTGTCTAAACTCATGAGGGGTATTTTTAACACTAACCCTCCCAGGCCACGATATTCTCGATATTCACGACCTGGGATATTGGGCTTGCCCTGACCCTGCTCAGGGATTGGGCACCAGTCACGTCCCTCTCATTGACCAAGCTCACCTACAAGGTAGTGATGCTTATGGTACTTGTTACTGCACAGCGGGTCCAGACCCTGCATAAATTAAAATTGAATACCATGGTATCGACTCCAAATAAGGTAACCTTTATATAAATCAGTTACTCAAACAAAGCAGGTCTGGGTCATCTGGCCTCAAATTGGAGTTCCTGGCCTATCCATTAGACAGACGCCTTTGCATAGCAACCACCCTTCGTCATTACCTAGAGGTCACTAAAAACCTCAGGGGTATGGAAATGGGCCTTTTAATCAGTTTTAAATGCCCTCACCACAGGCTAACCATACAGACCATTTCAAGGTGGCTCAGGGTGGTGTTAGGAGCAGCAGGGGTAGACACTGACATTTTAAAATCTCATTCTACCAGGGCTGCGTCTGCATCAGCGGCGAGGATGATGGAAGTTCCCATAGACCACATCCTTGCAACGACGGGTTGATCCAATGAGTCAACTTTTCAACGGTTTTATAATAAACCTGTGACCACACCTGCAACTTTTTCAGATATTATTTTAAGTTCTGTATCATAATTTTCCCCCCGAAGTTAGGGGTTTATTATTTATTGTTAAATAAATACATTATTGTTTTTCAACACTGTTTCAAGTCTGAAATACGTTAACATACTTCCTCCATTGGTCATTATGGCAGTGTGTGAGCATGGACTCGTTTCCAGGGCATGAAATCACAGAGCTTTGAAATCTTCACGAAGTCACTCACGTGACTCCAAAGTAAAATAGTAAGATTAAACGAGAACTTACCATTTCGAAGTTTGATCCTTATTTTATGCGGAGTTACGATGAGGGATTTCATGCCCTCCACTCCCAACCCTCTATTATAAGGTTAGTTCTCTTATCTTACTATCTTCAGTCAACTCTACTATCTGTGATTTCACACCGCTGCTTTGAAGAATGTTGCGCATGCGTGCTGGCCGGGGTCTTCACGAAATCCCTCATCGTAACTCCTCATAAATTAAGGATGAAACTTTGAACTGGTAAGTTCTCATTTAATCTTACTATTTACTATATTACAATTGTCTGCTCTCTTCCCACTTTTAAAAAATACTTATTAGATTCACAGATAATCATTAATATGTTTAATTACTAATTGTTATTTTTTTCTACCACTTGTATTTTACTTCGGAGTCACTTGCTCCTCTATCGACAAGTTTAAAAATGAAACGGTAAGTACCGCTAACCTGGAGTGGTTTTGGGCACTCTGTTCTTCTTGTATTTCCAGAGTATCACACGGGCTCAAACGACCATGGATAAATCTTGCGCAAAGAAACGGGCCGCTTCCAAACAGACTGTGGAAGACTGCGGGACCGCGGGCAGTCAACAGTGGCCTGAGCTGGCCGTTGAACAAACGGCAGCACCGGACTTCCTGATGCTACAGCCCGCAGGAACACCACGGACTGGATGCAAAGCCACCCAGAAGTCGGGCAATCCCGTTGACTCGGCTGGGTCCGGGCAAGACGACCTGCCGTTCGCGGGTAGCGACAGCGGTCAATTATCCAGCATGGAGCGGATGGTGGAGCAGCTGCTCCAACGTGACCTACTCCAGCAGGAGTATGGTCACCGTGGGTCTCCCTGCAGACCCACAGCAGTACCCTTCCCAGGGTTGCCAAATGTCTCACCTGCTTCGCAGGGGAGCATAAGGAGTCAGGTCTTGGCTGACTCCGAAGAAGGGTTGGCTGAAGAATCCGCTGCGCTAGGGGTGCAGGAAGAGGAGCTCCTTGGAATGGTATCCAAGTTTGTGATACCATCACAGAAGGGACTGCCGTAACAACCACAGCTGGCAGCAAGTATAAACTACTTAACGACACACCAGCTGCAAGAGCAAGTCATGAACAACACTACGGCCAAGTACCTAGCTCCAGAGAACTGTATATCTCTCAATGTGCCTGCGGTGAACAACCCCATCTGGGGAAATATCAGGACCTAAGAGGTCAAAATGCAAAAAATATTAAAACTACTGGCCTCAGGTACTACAGCGTTTGCCAGGTCAGTAGATGGGAAAGACATGACGGATGAGCAACAGGATGCTCTGGCATTATTCTGCAATGTCCAATTTGAGATAAATTGCTTTAGGAAGAGTGCCATCCAGCCTACACTGAACCCAAAGTTTGCAGGGTTGTCCGGAAGTGGCCGCGCTGGCTGGCAGCTGCGGCTCACCTGCAGTCCGTCTGTTTTTTTCTTTTTTTTGTTGTCTAGTGTTTATTTTGTAGAATTTTGTTTTATTAGGTTGTGTACATGGGGTGTGGGGTGTGGGGGGGTGGGAGAAACAGAGTCTTAGTCTCACCCTTCGGGGGGATGCATGTCCCCTGTCACCAGCTGTGCTAAGGCCTAATGGCGGAGCTGTGGCGGCGGCCCAGCTTGGAGCTGCGATGCTCCAGCGGCGGCCCAGCTTACAGCTGCGGTGCTCCAGCGGCGTCGGAGGCCTGGATCGCCTCAGCGCAGAGGGAGAACTAGGAGGGATGAAGACAATGATTTAAGACTTTTGCCTTCCACCACAGTGAGGAGGTGCCCGGTGAACTCATTGTGATGGATGTTGGATATGTGTTTATTGTGTGTTTTTTTTTAAATTATATGTATGATTGTATGGTAACAATTTCGTTCAGACCGAAAGGTCTGAATGACAATAAAGGAATCTAATCTAATCTAGAACCAGCAGCGCACAGCCGTTTACTCTGCTGTTCGGGGCCAACCTGCCCAAACAGGTCAAAGACCTCGATGAAGAGGCAAAAGCTGTCGGTATGATCAAGGTGCCGACCACTATCAGGTCCTCTGTCAGCCGGCGACAGCACCGCTACGCAGCCAAGAGAAGGGCCCGCTATCACAGCGACAGAACAGCTGGTGAAACCCAGAAGGACGCACAACCCTCACAAAGGTCTTTTTTAGGCCATGTCCCAGAGCGGCCTTCCTGGAAGATGTGCCAACCCAACACCACAGGGCCTCCACCTCCCAAGAACCAAGGACGGAATAAGCCAATGCAGTGCCACCAGTAACCATGGAGGTAGGTGGCTCTGGTTGCCTTGGTAACATAGCTTGTGTAACTTCACAAGTCGAGGGTAGGTTACACTTGTTTCGGGATGCATGGAGTTCTGTAACTTCTGATCATTTCATATTGCACAGTATTCAGGGATACAAAATAGAATTTGTTGACAAACTCCTCCTTCCGGTTCAACGTGTACCTAGCCGAAAATTTGTGCTTTCGCAAAAAGGAAAAGTGGAAGGTCACGCGGAATTACTTAGATTATATTCTAAGGGAGTAATAGATAAAACCAAGCATGAACCTCTTAAGTTTGTATCAAACATCTTCACTAAAAACAAAAAAGATGGCGGATGCCGCATTATCATTGATTTGACACAACTGAATAACCATAAAACCATATAACAATTACAGCATGGAAAAACAGGCCTTCTCGGCCCTTCCAGTCCGTGCCGATCATTTATTTTCCCCTAGTCCCATCTACCTGCACTCAGACCATACCCCTCCATTCCCTTCCCATCCATATACCTATCCACTTTACTTTTAAATGTTCAAATCAATCCTGCCGCCACCACTTCTGCTGGAAGATCATTCCACACAGCCACCACTCTCTGAGTAAAGAAGTTCCCCCTCATGTTACCCCTAAACTTCTGTCCCTTAATTCTCAAGCCATGCCCTCTTGTTTGAAACTTCCCTACCCTCAATGGGAAAAGCTTATCCACGTCAACTCTGTCTATCCCTTTCATCATTTTAAAGACCTCAATCAAGTCCCCCCTTAACCTTCTGCGCTCCAAAGAATAAAGACCTAACTTGTTCAACCTTTCTCTGTAACTTAGTTGCTGGAGCCCAGGCAACATTCTAGTAAATCTCCTCTGTACTCTCTTTATTTTGTTGACATCCTTCCTATAATTAGGCGACCAAAATTGTACACCACACTCCAGAATTGGTCTCACCAATGCCTTGTACAATTTTAACATTACTTCCCTACTCCTATATTCAATGCTCTGATTTATAAAGGCCAGCACACCAAAAGCTTTCTTCACCACCCTATCTACATGCAATTCCACCTTCAGGGAACTATACACAGTTATTCCTAGATCCCTCTGTTCCACAGCATTCCTCAATTCCCTACCATTTACCATGTACGTCCTATTTTGATTTGTCCTGCCAAGATGTAGCACCTCACACTTATCAGCATTAAATTACATCTGCCATATTTCAGCCCACTCTTCCAAATGGCCCAAAGCTCTCAGTAGACTTTGAAAATCTACTTCATTATCCACAGCACCACCTATCCTAGTATCATCTGCATACTTACTTATCCAATTTTCCACCCCATCATCTACATTATTGATGTACATGACAAACAACAGTGGACCCAACACAGATCCCTGAGGCACCCCACCGGTCACCGGCTTCCAACCTGACAAACAGCCATCCACCATTACTCTCTGGCATCTCCCATTCAGCTACTGTTGAATCCATCTTGCTACTCCGCCATTAACGCCCAAAGATTGAACCTTCTTAATCAACCTTCCATGGGGAACCCTGTCAAAGACCTTACTGAAATCCATATTGACAACATCCACTGCTTTACCCTCATCAATTTCCCTAGTAACCTCTTCAAAAAATTCAAGAAGGTTTGTCAAACATGGCCTTCCAGGCACAAATCCATGTTGACTGTTCTTGATCAGACCCTGTTTATCCAGATGCTTATATATATATTATCTCTAAGTATACTTTCCATTAATTTGCCCACCACTGACGTCAAACGAACAGGTCTATAATTGCCAGGTTTATTCTTTGAACCCTTTTTAAACAATGGAACAACATGCGCAGTACGCCAATCCTCCGGCACTATTCCCGTTTCTAATGACATTTGAAATATTTCTGTCATAGCCCCTGCTATTTCTACACTAACTTCCCTCGGTGTCCTAGGGAATATCCTGTCATGACCTGGAGACTTATCCACTTTTATATTTTTCAAAAGTGTCAGTACTTCCTCCTCTTTGAATCTCATAGTTTCCATAGCTATTTTCCCTTACCTCACAGAGTTCAATATCCTTCTCCTTGGTGAATACCGAAGAAAAGAAATTGTTCAATATCTCCCCCATCTCTTTTGGCTCTGCAGATAGCTGTCCATTCTGGCCTTCTAATGGTCCAATTTTATCCCTCGTTATCCTTTTGCTATTAATATAGCTGTAGAAACCCTTTGGATTTACTTTCAACTTTCTTGCCAAAGCATCCTCATATCTTCTTTTAGCTTTTCTTATTTCTTTCTTAAGATTCTTTTTTCATTCTTTATACTCATCTAGCACCTTATTTACTCCATGCCTCCAATAATTATTGTAGATATCTCTCTTTTTTCAAACCAAGTGTCCAATTTCCCTTGAAAACCATGGCTCTTTCCGATTTTTACTATTTCCTTTCAACCGAACAGGGACATAAAGATTCTGTACTCTTACAATTTCCCCTTTAAATGTCCTCCATTTCTCTTCTACATCCTTCCCATAAAACAAAATGTCCCAATTCATTCCTTTTAAATCATTACGCATTCCCTCAAAGTTAGCCTTTCTCCAATAAAAAATCTCAACCCTAGGTCCAGTTCTGACTCTCTCCATAATTATATTGAAACTAATGGTATTGTTCCGAATTACTACTGGTCCCGAAGTGCTCACCAACGCATACCTCCGTCACCTGACCTGCCTCATTTCCTAACAGGAGGTGCAGCACTGCCCCTTCTCTGGTCGATACCTCTATGTATTGCTGCAAAAAACTATCCAGCACACATTTAACAAACTCCAAACCATCCAGCCCATTTACAGAATGTGTTTCCCAGTCTATTTTTGGAAAATTGAAATCTCCCACAATCACTACCTTGTGCTTACTACTAATATCTGCTATCTCCTTACATATTAGCTCTTCCAATTCTCGCTCCCCATTTGGCGGTCTATAATACACCCCTAAAAGTGCTGCTACACCGTTCCCACTCCTCAGTTCCACCCAAATAGCCTCCCGGGACGAGCCCTCTAATCTATCCTGCCAAAGCACTGCTGTAATATCTTCTCTGACAAGCAATGCAAAACCTCCACCTCTGGTCCATCCAATTCCATCACACATGAAGCAACAAAATCCTGAAATATTTAGTTTCCAATCAAAACCTTCCCGTAACCATGTTTCGCTGAATGCCACAACATCATATTTCCAGGTGTCAATCCAGGCTCTAAGTTCATCCACCTTTCTTACAATGCTCCTAGCATTAAATCCTTGCGACCAAACGCTGTGTGTCTAAGGCCAGCAGTATCATAAAGGACCCCACACATCTCCATCACGGACTGTTCACTCTGCTGCCCTCGGGAAAAAGATACCGCAGCATGAGGAGCAGAACATCAAGGTTCCGCAACAGCTTCTTCCCACGAGCCATCAGACTCCTGAATGCCATGTAAATGGGCTGCCACTATTGTCTATTTATCCTTTTCATACATACCTATCCTTCGGTTAATTTATTGTGTTGCACAGGGAGCCAAATGCAACGTAATTTCGTTTGGAACTGCATATATCAATGTATTTCTAAATGACAATAAAGTTTGTTTGACTTTTGACTTTGAAAATATACACATTTTAGAAGCCCACCATCCCTTATTCTCTGTTTATTATCTTTTTCCTCTTTCTTGCCTACATTTTGGGTCCGAGTGCTTCCCTTCTCTGCCTCTTGCCCCTCACCCTGTTCCCTAGCCCCCTCTACCCGAGTCCCTCCCCCCAGCCTTTCTAGTTTAAAGTCTCCTTTGCAAATCTCCCCGCTAGGATATTGGTTCCCCTTGGGTTCAAGTGCAACCCGTCCTTTTTATACAGATCATGCCTTCCCCAAAAGAGGTCCCAGTGATCAAGAAAGTTGAATCCCAGCCCATTGCACCAGTCCCTCAGCCACGCATTTATCCTCCACCTCATTGCATTCCTACTCTCACTGTCACGTGGCACAGGCAGTAATCCTGAAATTGTTACTCTTTTTGGTCCTTCTCCTTAACTTTCCCCCAACTCCCTAAATTCTCCTTTCAGGACCTCTTCTCTTTTTCTGCCTATGTCATTGGTACCAATGTGTACCACAACATCAGGCTCCTCTCCCTCCCTTTCCAGAATCTTTTCGACATGTTCCGACACATCCGAGACCCTGGCACCAGGGAGGCAAACCACCATCCGGGTCTCCCGACTGCGTCCACAGAATCGCCAATCTGACCCTCTAACTATGGAGTCCCCTATTACAATTGCCCTCCTCTTTTTGCTACCCTTCTGAGCATCAGGGCCGTTCTCTGTGCCGAAGGCCTGGCCACTGTTGCTGCCCCCGGGTAGGCTGTCCGCTCCAATCGTACTCAAACATGAGTACCTATTTTCCAGGTGTACAGCCACTGGGGTACTCTCCAGTCCCTGCCTCTGCCTCTTGCCCTTCCTAACAGTGACCCACTTGTCTGCCTCCCGTGGTCTGGGAGTGAGCACCTCCCTGTAACTCCTGTCTATGACCTCCTCATTCTCCCTGACCAGACGGAGGTCCTCGAGCTGTTGCTCCAGGTTCCTAACACAGTCCTTTAGGAGCCCCATCTCGACACACCTGGCGCAGATGTGGACGTCTGGAGGGCTATCAGCTTCCCTGACCTCCCACATCTGAAATCCACAACAGTACACTGCCCTGGCCATCATACTCCCCCCTTACACAGGATACAATCTCAACACAATACAAAATACAGTACAAACTGCTGAAATCTGATGGCCAATCAACTGCTTACCCTAGTCCACTTCCCACCAATCGGCGGCTTCCTCAAAAAATCCTCTTCTTCGAATGGAATGGTATGGATTTTGGTAAACAAACCCGCGCTGGATTTTTATCATTACCAGTCGGGTGTTGCTCCTCCCCCTCCTCCTCTTCCAACAGCTCCTGTGGGCCTCGGTCGGGTTTTGCTCCTCCCCCTCCTCCTCTTCCAACAGCTCCTGTGGGCCTCGGTCGGGTTTTGCTCCTTCCCCTCCTCCTCTTCCAACGGCTCCTGTGGGCCTCTGAAAAAGCAAGCCCCGCGCTGGATTTTTATCCTTACCGGTCGGGTGTTGCTCCTCCCCCTCCTCCTCTTCCAACGGCTCCTGTGGGCCTCTGAAAAAACAAGCCCCGCGCTGGATTTTTATCCTTACTGGTCGGGTGTTGCTCCTCCCCCTCCTCCTCTTCCAACGGCTCCTGTGGGCCTCGGTCGGGTGTTGCTCCTCCCCCTCCTCCTCTTCCAACGGCTTCTGTGGGCCTCTGAAAAAGCAAGCCCCGTGCTGGATTTTTATCCTTACCGGTCGGGTGTTGCTCCTCCCCCTCCTCCTCCTCCTCTTCCAACGGCTCCTGTGGGCCTCTGAAAAAGCAAGCCCCGCGCTGGATTTTTATAACTTACTGGTCGGGTGTTGCTCCTCCCCCTCCTCCTCTTCCAATGGCTCCTGTGGGCCTTTGAATACTTTTGTGCAATACACCCACTTCAAAATGGAAACGTTTGTTACTGCTAAACAACTAGTTTCCAAAGGGTACTTCATGGCTTGCATCGCCCTAAAAGATGCATACTACTCAGTACCTATACATAAAGATCACCGCAGATATTTGAAATTTATCTGGATGGGGCAGCTCTGCCAGTATAAAGCACTGCCTAATGAGATAACATAAGCCCCCAGACTATTTACTAAAATATTGAAACCCGCATTGGCCTTTCTTCAGAAACAAAAACACATTGTCATGGCATATCTCCATGACATCCTAATTGTCATATCTCCATGACATCAACCTTGGAATTGGCTAAATTGGCTAAATTGGCTGTCACAGCCACTAAGCTCCTATTTCAATAATTGGGGTTTATCATCCATCCAGACAAATCCAAGTTAATGCCTTCTGTAACAATGGATTATCTGTGGTTCACGATCGACTCTGCTCATATGACTGTCACCTTGCCAAAAAGCAAAGCGACAGACTTGATAGAGGCATGTAACGGCCTTGTTTACATCAGTAAACCATCCATTCGGCACGCTGCCAGGGCAATTGGGAAGCTTGTGGCTGCTTTTCCAGCCACACAATATGGACCTTTACATTACCAAAATTTACAAAGAGCCAAAATTGAGGCACTCAAACTTCACGCTGGCCATTTTGACAGGCCAATGCAGCACAAATGGAATTGTGATGGTGGATTAGCAATATTCGACATTGCTTTAATCCCATCACAATCACAAACCCTTCGGTTGTGTTACAAACTGACGCCAGCGCTCACGGCAGGGGAGCTACCGATACCACCTCCAGTTGTGGTGGTAGATGGAATGCACACGAGTCAACCTTACTTCAGACACAAGGTACTAATCCTCTAGAGATGTTGGGAGCGTTGCATGGACTTCGGGCTTACTGTTCAGATATGCACTATCTGCATGTTTGTCTACAAATAGATAATACCTCCGTGGTGGCATATATTAATCATAAGAATCATCATTGGAATTAAGTCGATATCTTGTGATGAATTGGCAAATTCAATCTGGCACTGGTGCCTAGAAAGAAACATTTGGATATCAGCTACTTATCTTCCGGGTAAGCTCAATACAGTGGCGGACATCAGGTCACGACTATTCAATGACAACACTGAATAGATGGTGGACCACCAGGTATTTACTGACATTGTAGCTTAGTATGGAACACCAGATATCGACCTTTTTGCATCTAGACTTAAACATCAGATACCAACATATGTTGCATGGGAACCAGACCTGGGGCAGTAGCGATGGACGCTTTCTCGCTACATTGGGGGAATTAGTTTTTCAATGCATTTCCCCCTTTCTGCCTCATCAGTCGGGCATTGCGGAAAATTCAACTAGACTCCGCATCAGGTATTCTAATAGTACCCGATAGGCCTACGCAGCCATGGTTCCCTGTGGTACTCGACATGGTCTCAGAACCATGTTTACCGATATCCAAACGCCTGAATCTACTGGTACATCCTGTGACAGGGGAGAGTCATCCATGCCATGACCGCATGAACCTATTGGTTTGCAGGTTTTGAATTGACCTCTCCTGGAATTCGGGTTGTCGGACCGGACCATGAACATCATCACGGCGTCATACAGAGTCCACCAGGAAACAGTACCTCACCTAAGTGGGAGGTATTTTGTACTAGGACAGGCACTACGTACAATACAGCCACTATCACGGATGTACTGGAGTTCCTGGCTAGTCTACATTATGATGAGGCTTGAGTTATAGTGCCTTCAACTGCGCCAGAAGTGCCTTATCTTCCTATCTGGGCTAGAACACCTGGGAGTAGGATCCTACCACCTGGTGTCAAAACTCATGAGGGGTATTTTTAACTCTCATCCTCCCAGGCCCCCGATATTCTCAGACCTGGGATATTGGGCTTGTCCTGACCCTGCTCAGAGATTTGGCACCAGCCACGCCCCTCTCATTAACCAAGCTCACCTATAAGATAGTGATGCTTATGGCACTTGTTACTGCGCAGCGGGTCCAGACCCTGCATAAATTAAAATTGGATGCCATGGTGTCATCTCCAAATAAGGTAACCTTTTACATACATGAGTTACTCAAACAGAACAGGCCTGGGTCAACTGGCCTCAAATTGGAGGCCCTGGCCTATTCTATAGACAGACGCCTTTGCATAATAACCCACCTTCTTCATTACCTAGAGGCCACCAAAAATCTCAGGGGTATGGAAATGGGCATTTTGATAAGTTTTAAATGCCCTCACCACAGAGTAACCATACAGACCATCTCAAGATGGCTCAGGGTGGTGTTAGGTGTAGCAGGAGTGGACACTGAAATTTTTAAATCTCATTCTACCAGGGCTGCGTCTACATCTGCGGCGAGGATGATGGAAGTTCTTATGGACCACATCCTTGCAACGGCGGGTTGGTCCAATGAAACAACTTTTCAACGGATTTACAATAAACCTGTGACCATGCCTGCGATATTTGCAGACACTATTTTAAGTTCTGTACCCGAAGTTAGGGGTTTATTATATGTTTGTTAATAAATACATTATTGTATTTCAGCACTATTTCAAGTCTGAAATACGTTAACATACTTCCTCCATTGGTCATTACGGCAGTGTGTGAGCATGGACTCGTTTCCAGGGCATGAAATCACAGAGCTGTGAAGTCTTCACGAAGTCACTCACGTGACTCCGAAGTAAAATAGTAAGATTAAACGAGAACTTACCAGTTCGAAGTTTGATCCTTAGTTTATGAGGAGTTATGATGAGGGATTTTGTGCCCTCCGCTCCCAACCCTCTATTATAAGGTCAACTGGTATGTTACTTCTCTTATCCTACCATTTTCAGTCAACTCCACTATCTGTGATTTCACACCGCTGCTTTGAAGAATGTCGCGCATGCGTGTTGGCGGGGTCTTCACGAAATCCCTCATCGTAACTCCTCATAAAATAAGGATCAAACTTTGAACTGGTAAGTTCTCATTTAATCTCACTATTAATCTGAATGACTGTCATTCCAAACATATGTTCTTTCCACCTTCTTAAAAAAGAGCTATTGTATAAGTGGTCTGCCATTTCCCATGGTACAACTTCCAATGGAATTCCTAAATATGATTAGCATTTTGCTATCTTTACTCTGGATTGTTTTAAATAACTAGCATGGAATCCATTTGATCCTGTGGTTTAATCCTTTGATGTAGGAGAGTGCAGATGCTGGTTTAAATCGAAATGATACAAAATGCTGGAGTAACTCAGCGGGATGGGCAGCATTTCTGGACAGAATGAAAGGGTGATGTTTCTGGTCGGGACCCATTCCTTGTCCAGAGATGCTGCCTGTCCCATTTAATGCTTTGGGTTTGATTATCTTATTTCATGTAAGTGCACTTATTTCATTACCCATCTCATCATTCCATCTTATGTGTTACCTCCCTCGCAAATACAAAAGCAAAATAATGATATCCTGATTTCTGCCATGTCCCAATCATGATTTGTAGTAATATTTGTACCCATCTGTTTTTTGTTAATGCTTGTGCAAAATATTTTATTCCTTCATTTTATAAAGTTGTTCTTGTCTTGCTCTATTTTTTAAATACTTTATCAACCTTTTAATCATGCACTCCTTTTATTAATGTAATGTAAGTTTGTGACCTTGCCCTCAATTGCACCCTAATCAACATTTATTTTGCTTACATACCTTGCTTACTGTATCACCTTTCTGCATTCCGAATACTCTGTGTCTGAGCGCGACATGAGGAGGGCTCTGACACGTGTGAACACGAGGAAAGCTGTAGGCCCTGTTGGTATATCTGGGTGAGTACTAAATTCTTGTGCTAACAGATAGCTCCAGTGTTCACCACAATATTCAACCTCTCCCTCCCTCACCCTGAACACAGGATCCCCACAGGGTTGCGTCCTCAGCCCCCCACCGTACTCCCTGTACATGATTGTAGCCAGGTTCAGCTCGAACTCCATCATTAAGTTTGCTGATGACAGATTGGTGGTGGGCCTGATCTCCAATAACGATAAGAAGGCCTACCTGGAGGAGGTGACTGACCTGACACTCTGGTGTAAAAATAACACCTCCTCTTGAATGTCACAAAAACTAAGGAGCTGATTGTGGAGTTTAGAAGGGCACATCAACCGAGGACGTACACGCCACTGGGGATTAATGGGACTACAGTGGAAAGGGTGAGCAGCTTTAAATGCCTGGGAGTCCTCATCACAGAGGATATGACATGAACAACACACACTGCCGTACTGATGAGAAAGGTAAGGTAGCGCCTAAGTTACCACCTGAGGAAATTCAGTCTATCTCAGGATCCTTCAATCCATCTACTCTGGTGCTGTAGAAAGTATCATGGCTGTAAACATCTTTATGTGGTTTGGCAACAGCTCTGACAAGGACAGGAAGGCTCTGCAGAGAGTAGTGCATTTGGCCAAATGAACTAGAACTAGAATCACTCCACTCCCACCCCCCCCCCCCCCCCCCCCCCCTTCTCCCTGCAGGACCGATACACCAGGAGGTGCAGATCCAGAACCAGCAAGATCATGAAGGACCCTAGGGCCGGATTTAGATGAAGAGAGGCCCTAAGCTATTTCACTTGTGAGCCCCCTCCCCCCACCAATCTCCCACCCCCATGACTACCCAACAGTGACAGTGTGAGACTTTTAGATCCTACTGTATGTTGCCATTAAACAATTGGTTTTAAAATACATATTGGATTCACCGCGGAGCCGGCGATGCCTTACCTGGATCGCCGTTTGATGCTCTGGAGTGTTGGGCCTGATACTTCAACATCATGGAGCTGTGGTTTGCAGAGCTCCCAGCCTCAGGCCTCGGTTATTTTAAACATCCCTTTGCCGAGGGCCACCAGCATGAATCTCCAACCAGCTCAGCCTGTTGACTTCGGGAGCCATGGTCTCCGGTAGGAAGTGGCCGATTCGAAAGTCCAAGCCGTTGAGAATGTTCTCCCATTGCGATATCGGATGGTGACCCCAAATTTTATTGCACCAATTGATGCATGTGACAATAAGTGTCTCTTGAATTGAATCTTGAATATTAAGAAATAAATAAACTACAAATACACTAAGAGAAAAAATGTTTTTTTCTCGCCTTCATAGCAAAATCATCCAGAAGTTCATCAAGATCTGTTTGTCCAAGCTTGTCACTCTCAATGCACAGAATGCTCAGTGCAGGCAACCTCTCTTGAGACATTGTGGAGCTTAATTCATTTTTAATTATTTTGAGTCTTGAAAAAGACCTCTCTCCTGAGCAGTTGGTGACCATTAAGCTAAGAAACAGCCGCAAGTTGCTTCCACATTGGGGAAGGCCATCTGAATTGTTTCCTTGTATATTATATGATAAAGTCTGTATGAGACAGAGAATTCTCTTCTGTATGCCTATGGCTTTGTCTGACGTACGAGTGAAAGTGCAAAAATTCATCAGTAAGTTCCAGGTCAACATATTCTGGGTATGCTTCCATCACTAGTTCAACACCTTGCTGAATTTCTTGCTTAGATGCGGTTAGATTAGCAAGAAAGGAAAACTGTTGTGCAACTTCACTGTACACAGTGCCTCTTCTTTTTAAATTGGTTTCCAGTGCATCTCGTATAGGAATAAAGGATTTTATCCTTAACTTATCTCTTGAAGAGAGTTTATCTAAAGCATCAGGACCAGATGCACTTCATCATTTCCTTACTCTTTGTCTCCCCGTGACAGTTCTGTAGTTAACATCTGGCAAGGTGGCCTTTGCTTGTTGCTCAAGCTCATCAAAATCTTCTCTAACTTACAAAATCCTGAAGTGAACTGTACAAACTTGCACAAACTTGCACTCAATAACAGTTTGGATTTCTGAATGGCTTTGTTGACCTTGTTAAACAAACAGGTTAACTTCTTAATAAACAGACAACTCACAAAGCGGTTTGGTAGATCAATTCAAAACTTTACTAATTACCGGTCGATGGAAGTGGCAAGGAAAACAAACCCCAGCCAAGTGAGCAACACAGACACTTGGCTGTCCTCTCTCCACTTCCCTGAACACAGAATTACATGGTATTATATACTGTTGAGGCGGTTGGTGTCACGCCGGCAGTTTAAAATAAAATGGTCTAAAGCCGGAAGATGGCCATGAGGGGGGGTCCATGAGGAGGGGGTCCATTGGAGACGGGAAAAGGGATCATCAATGGGGGCGAGGACTCCTTCCCATGGAAGAACGCTATGAGGCGGAGGCGACGGAAGAGCTCCAAATCGCGACAGGCAGAACTCTTTGTGGGGATGGAGGGGGACAAAGGTGAGGCCTCTGCTGAGGACAGACCATTTGGTGTTGGAGAGGGGGAGGTCAGGGGGGATGGTGAACACACAACAGGCATGGGGTTGGGGCCGGAGGAAGTGCAGGTGAGTGGACTGAGACCAAGGCGATGTCTGGTGGAGGGGTGGTGGGTGGTCAGGGAGTAGGGGGGTATGAGGACTGTAGTGTGGGTGGGGAAGAGCTGGGGTCACATAGTTTGAGGGAGATGGGGAAGACCCAGTGGAACAGCCACTGAGGTTACCAGGGTTGTGGGAGACTAGCACTAGGAACCAGCGCAGCCAAACGCAGGGGAGTTGGAGTCTGCAGCGTGGAAATAGCGCCACCGATGGTAGGTTTTGTAACAAAGCCACTATGTCAAAGATTTTATACACCTTGGTGGAGCGGGCCGAGGCCCCCCTAGATCTCGAGACCCTACGTTTAAGCTTGTCTAGTTTATATGTAAATCTGGCCATGAAGGACCCCTACCACCCCAGCACGGACTGTTCCAGCTGCTACGGTCAGGCAAGCACCTCCGCTGTCACGCTGTGAAAACAGGATGAGACAGATTTTCTTTCCACAGGCGATCAGGACTGTAAACTCTTATCTCACCAGGGTTTAAATACTGTTGTGTCTTTTTTAAATGTAAGTACTGGTTCTGTTCTGTTGTTTTGCAAGCATTGCCACTTCCATTTCATTGTACATCTTGCATGTGCATGTGACAAATAAAGTTGACTTGACTGTTTAGAATGTGTAAGAAGGAACTGCAGATGCTGGTTTAAACTGAAAATAGACACAAAAAACTGGAGAAACTCAGCAGGACAAGCAGCATCACGGGAGAGTAGGGAATGGGTGATGTTTTGGGTCCAGACCCTTCTTCAGACTAAATATACTGTATTTAATTGTTGTTTGGTGCCTATTAATATATTGATGTTTACATCATCCTTATCATCTTTTAGTGTGTCATTTGCTGTCTTAATGCCCTCTTGGTTTTACTTATGTAATCTGGTTTGTTCTCCATTATTAGGTCCAATACAAATTCTTCCTCTTTTTACAATATTGGGTTCAGTAGGAGTGATGCACTCATTGTGGAACTTCCATTCTGAAATGCCAGAGTTTAGTTTTACATGGGTTTTTGCTTGTTTAAGACTGGTACTGCAGGTCTGAAGAAAGGTCTCGACCTGAAACGTCACCTACTCCTTTTCTCCAGAGATGCTGTTTGATCCGCTCAAACTCCGCTTGAGTTCCTCCAGCTTTTTGTGTCTATCTCCAGGTCCTGTAGTTTCTTATAAATCCCCATTTATGTTAAATCCATAAAATCTCAGATGATCCCTTTTAAGGATAGACCCCAGTCAGGTCAATTTTTGTGATATCTATCTATCTATCTATCTATCTATCTATCTATCTATCTATCTATCTATCTATCTATCTATCTATCTATCTATCTATCTATCTATCTATCTATCTATCTATCTATCTATCTATCTATCTATCTATCTATCTATCTATCTATCTTTAAAACTGTGTGTGTGTGTGTGTGTGTGTGTGTGTGTGTGTGTTTGCGGTAGTATGTCAGATTTGCCCTTTGATTACATGATTCACCAAAACCACACACTCAACCTCCGAGAAATTTTCCACTTTGCTGGACATTACACGTTTACATTCACCCCTCATTACATTTAGATATTTTTATGTACACTTTTAAAAGTAAAATCCTTTACCCCCCCCCCTTCACACACACTCATTTTGTGGCCTCCTGCTGGCCAGCCACCATAATGGCAGCTGCTGCAGCCTGCTCTCCTCCAAAAATGCCGCTATTTTTTTTCTTTCACTGACGATTTTCCCTGGCTTATTTCGCTGCCGATTTCACCCCCCCGGCCCGGCCCGGCTCTATCATGCTGCCTCAAGCCAAAGATAGGCTCTTTCACCGCTGCTTTTCTCTGTGCCCCTCCCCCCTCCCTCCTCCCCCCCCTCCCCTACCCGTACTCGGGGACTGAAGCACGTTCGGGGACCAGACCCAACAGTACTGCACTTCAGGCACGTGCCGTCAGGGTATGCACTGCCTACTCTGACTAAAATTATAACAGAGTGATTACTAAATATAAATAGTAAAGGCATGGGAAATTATGCCAATGTAAGAGACCGATCTCTTAGGTAGGCATAATTCTCCGTGCCTTTCATGCGCAGCGCTTGTAACACGGGAAGGTCTGTGCAGCCCACATGCCGTCAGTTTCAAGCGAGGCTGAAAGCAGCTGAAATTCTGCCTTTGCAGCACTGCGGATGCGCATCAGTCTACTGCGCATGCCCATCAGTCTACTGTGCATGCGCATCAATCTACTGCACATGTGCAGCGCAAGTTTCTTGGCGGGGTTTTCAAATATGGTTTGTCATGTACAAATGGTAAGTACATTTCCTGGTGATGTTTTCAAATACCATATTTCCCAGGGTGTGGTGGTGGGGGGAGAGCTCCTTGCCAAGCGTTTGGGGAGTCTGGCCCGGGGTAAAGTTGCGGGGAGGGCACGAATGTTATGAAGGAGGGGATTGGGATAATGCCACTTGCGACGCTCCTTGCACAGAGGCGTGGAATGCCACTGCATTGAGGTGGGGCGGGAATAGAAATAGCTTGGGTGCTGAGCGGCCGCCGGTCCGAATAGCGGAACCGGCCGCCACCTTAGCTCCTTCTGCCGGTCCCTGCTCACTTCTGGCAGCTCTCCATCCACCTCTCTCCTCGCTGGCTGGCCTCACTCATGTCCTTAAATTCCGACAGCGCAATTGAGGATACTCGGCTGTGGGAATTTAAGGATTTGCAGGAAGCCGCTGACATGAGCGAAGTCGGCGAACGGCAGGTGACAAGTGTTCCGACGGAGAGCACTGCCAAAGGTGAGCGGGCCGGCAGAAGGCGCTGAAGTGACGGCCAGTTCTGCTGTCAGATCCCGGAGGCCGCTCGTAGCTCCCCAAGCTGCTTCTATCCCCAGCTACAGTGCGTGGTTTTGAGCCCGGAGAGCTGCGGTAGCGGTGAGTGAGTGAGTTACTGGCAGTATCCCCGACACCTGTCTTCTCAACACTCGTGCCCTCCCCACAACTTTACCCCTGGCACAGACTCACCACACGCTGTGAAAGGAACTGTTCCCCCAATTGGTCCCTTGAACAAATGTTGTCATTCAATAAGATGACAACTGATTCAACTATTCCCTATGCTCCCGTTTCTCTCACCATCTCTCTATCTGCCATCACCCTTCATACCCACCCATTCAGTAATTCAGAATAAAGGAGACTAGGAAGCCTTGGGCAAATTGAATTGTCATTGTTTTTATTTATTTTTTTTTAACGGAGAGAACAATCTGCGCATGCACGGTTTAATTTTTTTTAAGCCGACTGAGTGCCTACCCTGAGTAATTACTCACGGCACGTGCCTGCTGCATTTGGTCTAGTATACTTTTAAAACTCTATGTGTGTCGGGGGTGTGTGTGTGTGTGTGTGTGTGTGTGTGTGTGTGTGTGTGTGTGTGTGTGTGTGTGTGTGTGTGTGTGTGTGTGTGTGTGTGTGTGTGTGTGTGTGTGTGTGTGTGTGTGTGTGTGTGTGTGTGTGTCACATTCCATTTTTTTTCAGATAAGAAATTTGGCCTTTGATTCCATGGTCCGTCAAAACCACACACTCAAACTCCGAGATTTTTTCCATTTTGCTAGACATTACACATTTATATTCACTAATGCACTCCTCATTACATTTAGACATTTTTATGTACACATTTTTAATAAAATCCTTCCCACCCCAAAATTTCAACTGATAAAAAAAATCAAACAGCTCTCACCCATAGAATGTTGGCGAACGTTCCATTGTGTGATGTCACATTGCCAGCCCTCACAGATGTCCAATCGGACCGTTCCATTGTGTGATGTCACAGTGCCATCCCTCACAGATGTCCAATCCGAATGGATCGCATTTACATATACCTTTGCACCAGCCCCCCCCCCCCCCCCCCAGTGCGTGGTCACGTGTGTGGGAATAGAGAATGAGGATTGGGGGTGATAGGGAGTGGGGAATAGTTGGACTGTCCCTACCCCTCCCACTCTAGCTCCCCGGTCTTTCCCCTCTCTCCCTCCCCTACCCAATCTCCCTCCTCCCCGCCAACTACGCTCACGCAGATGGAATCACCCGCCCGCTCCAAACGCTCGCGCCGCACCGCGCCGCGCCTCCCACAGCTGGAAACGTCCGCGCGCCCGTCCGCTGCAAACCACCCCTCCCCCAACTACGCTCGCACCGCGCCTTCCGCAGCTGGAATCGCCCGGTCTGCTTCAAACCCCCCTCCCCCCGTTCTCAAAATGTTCTGCCGATCGGGAGAGGAGATAAGGTGATGAGCGGGCGGATTAAATGCTCTGCCGATCGGGAGCATAATGCGTAAAGGGCCTGTCCTACCAGCATCCGACTCCAAGCGATGAGCGCGATCAAACTAGAATCGGGGGCCGCCCGGAGGTCGGTTGATCCGTTGTACAGGGCCGTTCCCACCAGCATGCGCCTGCATGCAGCAAGTGCGACCAAACCGGCAGCGAGGGTCGTGCGGAGGTCGGGTGAGTGGAGCAATGCGGTGCAAAGTGAGCCGATCTTGGAGCAAAGTCTTAAAGGTAAGTTCGCCAGGACAGAGAGGGGCACAGAGGCACACATACAGAGGGCCATGGAGCCACACACATAGAGGGTCACGGAGGCACCTACAGAGAGGGTCATGGAGGCACGACGTCGAGACGGTGTGTAATGCATCGAGGCGACTGCGAGCCGACAAGCCGTTGTCGTGCGGAATTTTTGATCATAGTCAGTTTATCGGAGCGCCGCGCGATGTCGGGACGAACTCCGCACAATTCCACACGGCTCCGGCGATTGAAGTTGAACCTGCCCCGCGACGCCGGACGGCTCAAGTGACCACGTTAGGTTGCGCTCATCACATAGAGTTGCATGCTGGTGGGACAGGCCCTTACGTTCTGCTGAACTCACAGCTGGCGCAGCTCGCGAAGCCCCGCCCATGTTCGCGCCCCTCCCGTCCCCTGCGCGCTCCAGAGTCACAACTTCACTCTCACGCCGCGCACCCCTCACCTTCTCAAAATGCTCTGCAAATCGGGAGACGAGATATGGCGACGGGCGTGCGGGGTAAAGGCCCAATCCTGGGGAGGTGAAGAGGGGATTGAGGGAGAGGAGGGAGTGGGGAGGGAGGGGGGGGGGGGAATGGGGGAGGTGAGGAGGGAGAGTGTGGGAATAGAGGGAGAGGAGTTGATGTGATAGGGAGTGGGCAATAGATGGACTGCCCCACCCCTCACCCCCTCCCTCCTCACTCTTCCCCCTCTCCCCCTACCCCTCTCACCCTCTCTCCCCTACCCCATCTCCTCCTCCCTCCCCACTCTTTCCCCTCTCTCCTCTATCCAATTCCCCCTCTCCCTTCCCCCCTCTCCCCCTTCCCCCCCTCCCAGCCCCCTCTCTCCCTCTCTCATTTCTCTCACCCCTCCTCCCCCACCCTCCCCTCACCCACCATCCCAGTCCTCCTCCTCTCCATCCCCTCTCCCTGTGTCTCTTGCCCTTCTGTCTCTGCCCATTCTCTTTGTCTCTCCCCATTCTCTATCTGCTCTCACTCTCTACTCCCACCTCTCTCTCTCCCCCCCTCTCTCTCCCCCTCTCTCTCTCCCCCCCCTCTCTCTCTCTCCCTCTCTCTCTCTCTCCCCCTCTCTCTCTCCCCCTCTCTCTCTCTCTCCCTCTCTCTCTTCCCCTTCTCTCTCTCTCTCTCTCTCCCCTCTCTCTCCCTCCCTCTCTCCCTCTCTCTCTCCCCCCTCTAACCCCCCTCTCTCACTTCCCCCCTCTCTCTCTCTCCCTCACCCTCCCCATCTCTCTCTCCCTTACCCCCCTCCCTCTCCCCCCTGCTCTCTCTCCCCCCTATCTCTCTCCCCCTCCCTCTCTCCCCCTCTCTCTCTCCCCCTTCCTCTCCCCTAAACCCCCCTCTCTCTCTCCCCCTGCTCTCTCTCCTCCTCTCTCTCCCCCTCCATCTCTCTCTCCCCCTCTCTCTCTCCCCCTTCCTCTCCCCTAAACCCCCTTCCTACCTCCCCTCCACACCCTCCCTCCACCCCTCTCCTACCCCCTTCCCTCCACCCCTCCCCCCCCTCCCTTCCCCCACCCTTCCCCCCACCTCTACCCCTCCCTTCCCCCACCTCTCTCGCTCCCTTCTCACCCCATCTCCCCCCTTCCCCTCCCTCCCCCCTCCCTCTCCCCTCCTCCCCCACCCCCCTTCCCCACCCTCCCTCACCTCCACTCCCTCTCTACCCCTGTCTCTTTCCCTTCTATCTCTGCCTCTCTCACTGTCTCTCCCCATTCTCTTCCTGCCCTCACTCTCTACCCCCCTCTCCCTCTCTAGACACGCCTGCGAGTTGGGGGCTATGCGTCAGTGGCTAGGGTGGTTATGGGGTAAAAGGATCTAATTAATAATATTAATATAATATCAAGGGGGTAGTTAGTGTGGGGGTGGTTAGTGTGTGTGATGCTGCATGCCGTCCTGCACCCCCCTTCACCCCCCCGCAAACGCGCATTGGGGGAACAGACCCAATGGGTCTGCACTTGGTCAAGTATACTTTTAAAACTCTGTATGTGTGTGTGTGTGTGTGTGTGTGTGTGTGTGTGTGTGCGTGGGTGTATGTTATATTTGTGGCATTTGATTCGTTACTCCGCCAAAACCAGATGCAAAAACCCCGAGATTTTTACCATTTTGCTAGCGATTTAACTTTTACATTCGCTCATCCACTCCTCATTAAATTTAGTTATTTTTCTGTACACATTTTTAATAAAATCCTTCCCCCTCTCCATCATTCATTTTTTTGCCTCACGCTGGCCACCTTCTCATCGCGTGCCCCACGCAACCATAATGGTTGCTGCCGCCCGGCCCTCCTCCAGTTCCTCCCCCCCCCCCCCCACTCCGTCTCTGTCACGTTGGCGGAAGCGAAAAATTGGCTGTTCCCTTGCTGCTTTTCGCCGTCCTCGTTGGCAGCCCGTACGCTTGCACTGTCCGAAAATCCCGCGCGCCGAAGGCCTGTCGGCCCACAGACGCATTGAGAGCGTACGCAGCTTCTCAACGGGCGTACGCAGCATCTGGAGATCGTACGCAGCGTCTTGACATCGTACGCAGCGTCTTGACGGCATATGCCTGGCCCGCAGGCTCTCTTAGCATCATGCCCGCCTGCTTGCCCGTCAGCTCACTGCACCTTCCCCCCCCCCCACCCTCCCCGTACTGAAGTGCCGAGGATGCGAGGCCATGGAGCTGAGGCTCACTCTGAGGCCGCTACCATTCTCCTCCCACCCTTCTTAATATAATATGAGTAGCAGACACTAACTGGCTTTTTGAGCCATCAAAAATCTGTTCCTCAGTATTGAAAACCAGAACACCCTATGTCAACCCTTGCAATTAAGGACTTTATCTCTCCAACTTCAGCAGCTCCACATCAAAGAATGGCATTGCCTGGGACAACTCAGGAGTGTCCCTTTGCACCATATATAGGTATGTTACAAAACTTACCATCAACGGCGCTACAGTTCTGTCACTGGCCGTGTGCGCGACTTTGGCGCCTTGGGGGGGTTAAATGCGTTTTTTCGCCTACCTGTCCTGCTTCTATTTTCTCGGGTTGCAAGCTTTTGCTGAAGATTTGTTCCGACGGCTGTTCTGTGAATTTTTTTTTAAAAATCGCTGGACAATTTCAGCGCTGGAGTAAAATAAAAATCAGTTTCTAATGCCGTGAACGCCAACAACGGGGACGGATTTCATGTATGGGACAGGTAAAGGAAAGCCGTTTATTTTACATATAAACGTGCTTCTTAGGATGCCTTTAATCCAAATTTTATGTTGCAAAAAGGTGACTTAGGCCCCATACGAACTGGCAGTATTTTTCCTGCCGATATGGGGTTTAAATTCACCGCAACCGCAACGTTCCCATTGGTCGCGTTCCACAAAATCCCACTCGCAAGATGATTTAAATGGCCTCTAATTTAAGGGAATCAAACACTAAATTCCTTCCATTTGGCCTATAAATTCATAACAATAAGATTTTAAAATCATGTTTTATTGTGAATTCTTGTGTGAATGTTATTTGGACACTTAGGCTATTTAAAAATGTTAATATTTTCCTAAGAAATGGATAAATGTTTAGATCTAGTAATTTAATTTTGTTATTAGCTACAATTGGGTAACTAATTATGTGCTTTAATTTCAGGTCATACAAGAAAGATTGTTTCTTATTTGTTTCAGAGTACTTCAATCTATAATAACTGAAAATGTCTTTCAGTTCTCTTAATGTTTAAGAAAGTTATGGGCTTTTGACTGTCCCCGATCACAGCTTTTGAGTTAAGTCAATGGAAAGGCAATAGGGAACAAGATGCTAATTTCCGAGTATGAAAATGGCCATAACTTTTTTAATACTGAAGATATGAAAGTGAATTAGGTGTCAAATTAAACTTATTTTTATGCTTTATCTGATGGGATAAATTGCAGACTTGATTTTTTAAATCTTAAAATGTTGTAACATTGCTACCATATATCGTCCACTTTGCCCTAAACTCATCACCACTGCGCTTCTTCCCAGCCTTTAATTACTTCCTGTTGCCTATTTTGAACTTGAATGGCTTGTTTCGGTCTTGGAAATAATGAAACTGCTTTCCATTCAGCAGCATTCCTGTGCGGACACCAAAGCATCTCTGTCCCTGTGTTGGAAATAACCTCCAGTCTGCTCGAGATATTGTCAACCAACACAACATTTCTTAAACAATAAAACGACCAGATGTGTCTTTCTTCGAGGAGATTGAGGGGGCGGCTGCTGCTCGCAGTGGCGTAGCTGGGGAGAAGGGGCGGGGAGCGGTTGCCGTGGTTACCCGAGTGTTTGGAGGAGCCGCCATGGTGCGAAGTGAGTGGGGAATTTGGAGTTGAGGGGTGATGGCGGAGTTAGTTATGGCCAGAGAGAGAGAGCGAGCGAGAGCTGCCCGCGGCCCACACCTGTCCGTCCCGGCTCTGCTCGCCAGGCTGACCCGGGGCAGTGGAGGCCGCGCACGGCCATCAGGGTCGCGGCCGCCTCTTGGCGCCACTCGGCCCCAGCAGCTCCAGCAGCTCCTCGGTGTCGCCTGTGGGCGGCCGCCCTGGGCCGGGACATTGCGGGGAGCAGCATCTGAGGTAGCAGCCGGTAAAGCCCCAGCACGTTGATGGGTGACCGAGGTCAGACACGACGCAAAAAACAGTCATGTATTGGAAGGAACTGCAGATGCTGGTTTACACCGAAGATCACAAAATGGTGGAGTAACTCAGCAAGACGGGCAGTATCTCGACAGAGAAGGGACGGGTGACGTTTTGCGTCGAGACCCTTCATCAGACTGAGTCAGGGAAGGGGAAAACTAGAGGTATGGGAAGATACCTTTAGTTGACTCCAGAAAGGTGGAGCCCGCAGTGGTCCATTCTCCTCCAGAAATGCTTCCTGTCCCGCCGAGTTACACCAGCTTTGTGTGTCTATCTATCGTCCACTGTTGGCTGGGGATGAGGTGATAACGAAGCAATGCAAACCGTGAAATTAGCAAGAGGACCAGGGTGGGGGGGAACGGAGAGAGAGGGAATGCAAGGGTCACGAAGTTAGTTAGAGATGAATATTGATTTCTCTACCAAGTGACCCTTGCAATTCCACTCTCTCTGTCTCTCGCCTTTCATGAGTTATCGATGCAGGCTCTTTGTTCTGTACCTTCCCATATCCCCAATGTCCACCTCCCTGACTCCTAGTCTGAAGAAGGGTCTCAACCCAAAATGTATTCTTTCTCTCCAGAGATGCTGCCTGAGCCGCTGAGTTACTCCAGCACCCTGTCTTAGGAAAAATTATCACTGCACCAAATCTCAACCCCACCATCTCTACTGCCAAGCCAGTGCCTAAACATGGCACCTCGTGGTCTGACTATCCCGTGAACCCTGTTGCCAACAACATAATTTAAACCAAATAAAATGAATCATGGAGTTTACAGCACATATTGAAAGACAATGGACCTGAAACGTTAATTGTTTCTTTATATTTCGTGCCTCCCCTGCTGACGTTCTACAGCACTTTTTTATATATGTATAGGCAGCTTAGACACTTATTTAACATTGGGCTTCTTTATTTTGGTTGAATGCTTATCCAATGAATGCTTATAGCACAAGCACTCTGTGTTTTAACCGTAAGGAGTAATATGTTTTAATTTTACAATGCACATATATATTTTAGTGGTGACATATTAGAAATCTCATCAGGTTCAAATGTTTTCCATCTGTCGTTTGCGATTTTTTTCTCAATTCATTATGCCATGTTGATGGCGCCCAACCCAGGGGACTATTTGCGTGCTAGCCACAAAAGCAGATTTACAAACGTATATTACAATCGATACACACTCTTAAATCTCTATTCTTATCTATACACTGTAAATGGCTTGATTGAATCATGTATTGTCTTTCTGCTGACTGGGTAGCATGCAACAAAACTTTTTCATGCAAGCATAGAAAATAGGTGCAGGAGTAGGCCATTAGGCCCTTCGAGCCAGCACCGCCATTCAATATCATCATGGCTGATCATCCAAAATCAGTACCCAGTTCCTGCTACCCTTTATTCTTAAACTGTGACCCCCGGTTTCGGACTCATCGGGAACATTTTTCCTGCATATAGCCTGTCCAATCCCTTAAGAATGTTATATGTTTCCATAAGATCCCCTCTCATTCTTCTAAATTCCAGTGAATACAAGCCCAGTCGACCCATTCTTTCATTATATATCAGTCCCGCCATCCTGGAAATTAACCTGGTGAATCTACACTACTCCCCGAAAAGCATGAATGTCCTTCCTCAAATTAGGAGACCAAAACTGCACACAATACTACAGGTGTGATCTCACCAGGGTCCAGTACGACTGCAGTAGGACCTCCTTGTTCCTTTACTTATATCCTCTCGCTATGAAGGCCAACATGCCATTTGCTTTCTTCATTGCCTGCTGCATTTGCACGCTTATTTTCAATGGCTGATTCAATTCACTGTACCCCGGTACCCGTGACACTAAACTAAACTGAACTGAAATGTGAATGTCTACTGAAATGCCTTTTGTTTTATGTTTTGATTGTCTGAAAGATATTAGCAAAAGGATTTGGGTTGTCTTACTTATTTTGACATTTTCCAGTTACTGAAAGTTTGATAAGGCAACGAGCAGAACATAATAACTGTGAGATATTTTCACTGGAAGAAATTTCATTACACCAACAAGAAATAGAGAGAATTGAACATATTGATAAATGGTGCAGAGATCTAAAAATCGTCTACTTTCAAAATAACCTCATTCCTAAAATTGGTAAGTCCTGTCAGATTTGCTGCGTTGCACTAAAATAATTGTACCATTTTCTTATTTTTGATTGTTAGTAATGTACCAGATGTAAAGATGTGAATTTCAATTATTCTGAAGTACTTAGCAAATATAAATTACCTTGAATATTATAAAATCATTAAGGATAATACTAAATCCTTAGTCCTTTGGTCACCCAGAGTGTTGTGAATTTATGGAAGGCAGAGGAGGCCAATTCACTGGATGAATTTAAAAGAGAGTTAGATAGAGCTCTTGGGGCTAGCGGAATCAAGGGGTATGGGGAGAAGGCAAAGTACAGGTTACTGATTGTGGATGATCAGCCATGATCACAATGAATGGCGGTGCTGGCTCAAAGGACCAAATGGTCTCCTGCACCTATTTTCTATGTTTCTATGTTAAATTAAATCTATTTAGTACTTTCAGGCATAAAATAAGCTGATTGGTCTCAGCAGTAGTAAGGATACATGAAGCTTATATAGTTGTCATTAATAGCAGACCTGGGGTAAAATTGAGAACTCAGCAAAATTGATCATTAAACTAAAGATAAAGTAGAAGAATAAACTCTCTGGAACCATAACAAATAATGGTGAGATTCTAAAAGTATGTGAAAAAGAAAAGACAAGTGCTAATGTGGGTTCCTTATAGAGGCAGAATGTTTCATTATATGGAATAAGCAAACAGCAGAGAAAAAACAAAAGTTTGTCTTGATGAAAGAAGACAAATAACCTGCCAGAAATACTAGAGAACCAAGGGTCTTGAGAGAATGAGCAATTGAAGGAATTTACATTGGTAAAACAAAATGTACTCGAGAAACTGTTGAAACTGAAAGCCAAGAAGGATGATTTATATCCCAGAATTTTGAACATGATGGCTGTGAGGTTGCTGGATTTATTGATCATCATTATTCAAAATTCTATAATTTCTGGAATGATTCCTGAAATCTGAAGAATGCCGGAATCTATATTGAAGGATGTAACAACAGAACACCAAGAAAAAAGCAATTGTTCTGAACAGTGTGGATTTATCAAAGAATGTCATTATTGGCCAATCTGTTGGAATTCTTTGAGGATCTGAGAAATAGAATATAGAAGGAAGAAATGTAGGGATTATGTACTTTCATTTTCTGAAGGCTTTTAAGAAGGTCCCAGCAGGATATGTGAAAGTGGTCAGACCACATGGATTGAAGGGATGGCAATGGCTTGTGTATGTGTGTGGGAGAAGTGGGAGTGGGGTGCCTAATATACTTTCATAGAGAATTGGTTAACGGAAGTCAATGAATATGAATAAAGGGGCTTAAGCTGTACCTAGTAGAGTGCAGAAGGGACGAGTGCTTGGATATTCATAATCTTTATCAATGACTTCACTAAGAAGTCTTTAATGAAAGAGATATTCAGAAACTTTATTTAATTATTTCATCTTTAATTGAGTAATGCCTTTATTTCATTATATTTATGAATTTGTGATGTATTGTTAGATACCATGCTTTGCACCAGTGAACATTATATCCTTTTTGTTTTTATTTCTTATTTCATTTTTATAAAACTGATTGCAACTTTGGTACTGACGCAGTGCTGCTGCTGATTTTAATAATGAACTTTGAATTTGTGTGGACTAGCACTGATAAATTTATATACATCAAGCAATATTATGGTTAAAATGTTATTAAATGTTACAATTTAAAAACACGATTGCATTCTGCAAAGTTGTGATTTAAAATATAGACTTATAAGGTCATAAGGCCATGTGATAGGAGAAGAATTAGACCATTCGGCCCATCAAGTCTACTCCACCATTCAAACATGGCCGATCTATCTCTTCCTTTTAACCCCATTCTAGTGCCTTTTTCCCATAACCCTTGACAGCTGTACCAATCAAGAATCTATCTATCTCTGCCTTAAAAATATCAATTGACTCTATGGATATTTTCTGTGGCAAAGAATTCTACAAATTCACCACCCTCTGACTAAAGGAGCCTGAAGAAGGGTCTCGACCCGAAGCATCACCCGTACCTTCTCTCCGGAGATGCTGCCTATCCCACTGAGTTACCCTTGCGTTTTGTGTCTGTCTAAAGAAATTCCTCCTCATCTCCTTTTTAAAGAAACATTCTACAATTCTAAGGCTATGACCTCTAGTCTCAGACTCTCCCATCCTCACCACATCGACTCTATCCAAGCCTTTCACTAATCGGTAAGTTTCAATGAGGACCTCCTTATCCTGCTAAACTCCACTGAGTACAGGCCCAGTGCCATAAAATGGTCATCACATGTTAACCCACTCATTCCTGGGACCTGGTAGACTTGCGGCTACTAAGAAAATTCAGCTACTTAACCTTGCAGCGAAAGAAAACACGCTTATTTGTTTCTATAGTTTGGAAGGAGGCAAAATCATAGATAAATATTAAAATAAGGGGATTTTTTTACATGTTTGTATCAGACAATATTAGAATTCATGGTACTTGGACGAAAGCAAAAAGGGATTTCTAAGCTAGAAAAATATTTGAACATTTTCTTAAAGCTATCTTGTGCATATGTTAATGAGAGGTTTGTTGAACTTTACATGTGAACATGTAGAAAAATAAAAAATCTATCAAAAACATAACCATGTTTATCTACACATAATTAAAATGTTATGTTTACATTTTGAATCACCTGTTCAATGAAATTGCCCCTATTTTCTGTGAGTATGGAGAGAAAAGGCAGAAATGTTCGTCATCTCAAAGCTCCTGAACAAAATTCAGCTCAAAACTCCTCAAATTTTTGTGAAAAAGAATCAATTTTAACACCTACCAGAACTAAACTTAGAATTAGCCACTGATAGCAGTTCTTTGAATACAATTTGTGTAATAGTCAGAAACCAGCCCTTCAGCTTACAATGTCTATGATTAACTTTTTGTCTATCTGCTCCAATTCACTTTGCTGCATTTGGTCTATATCCTCCTGTGCGTTGTCTACTCAGGTGCCTGTCTAAATGCTTCTTAAACATAGTGATTTTATATGCTTTTGCTACCTCCACTGACATTCATTCCAGATATCAACTATTCTCTGTATCGGAAAAGCTTGGATCTCTTATAATTCCACTTCCTCTTAAACCTTTGCTGTTTGTTTTATCCTACAACAGGAAAAAGATTATTGATATGTACATTATTAGTGGCTCTCATTATTTGAAATATTTACATCCGGTCATATCTCAGCCTCCTTCCCCTCCAGGGAAATTAAGCCCAGCCTAATAATTATTTCTTTATAACAAAAGTCCTCCAAAACCAATCAACCTTCTCCAGTGCAACCATAACCTTTAGAGGAAATTAGCTAGGGAACTGCAGTTCACTTCTATAAAAGAATAGTATTATTAGTGCAGTCTAGGTCTAATTTGCGTTCAATTTCTTTGTGTGAGAAGCATTTACAGTTCTTTGCCATAACAGGCAGCTGTTTGCCATTGTGTAAAGAACCACATTCATCAAATCTGCAGTTTATTGAATGGCAACATCATTGGAGAAAGAAACAAGATTAACATTTCAGGTTACTGGCCTTACAACAAACCAGTAATACATAGAAAACATAGATTCATAGAAAATGGGTGCCGGAGTAGGCCATTTGGCCCTTCGAGCCTGCAACGCCAATCATTGTGATCCTGGCTGATCATCCACAATCAGTACCCCTTTCCTGCCTTCTCCCCATATCCCTTGATTCCACCAACCCTAACAGCTCTATCAAACTCTCTTTTGTATGCATTCAGTGAATAGGCCTCCACTTCCTTCTGAGGCAGGAAATTCCACAAATTCACAACTCTGAGTGAAAAGGTTTTTCCTCATCTCAGTTCTAAATGGTCTACCCCTTATTCTTTAACTGTGGCCCCTGGTTCTGGACTCCCCCAATATCGGGAACATGTTTCCTGCATCTAGCATGCCCAATCCCGTAATAATTTTATATGTTTTTATAAGATCCCTTCTCATCCTTCTAAATTCCAGTGAATACAAGCCCCGTCGTTCCATTCTTTCATCATATGACAGCCCCGCCATCCCGGGAATTACCCTTGTGAACCTACCCTGCACTCCCTCAACAGTAAGAATGTCGTTCCTCAAATTAGGAGACCAAAACTGCACACAGTACTCCAGGTGTGATCTCTCCAGGGCCCTGTACAACTGCAGAAGGACCTCTTTGCTCCTATACTCAAATGTTGGATGGAGACCACGAGAAAATGAATGACCCAACATTTAGTTCTAGCTGAAGTAGAGTTTTGGTTTATACTACTTCCCACACTTTGGCTTGTCTTCATTCGAAAAAACAAATGTAGATTGGATGATCACTTTGCCAAATATCATTCAACCCACAAAGATGAATACAAGTTTCCATTTACCTGTCACTTCTATTCTCCATCCAATTCCCATTCTGACATTTTTTTTTGCCCATTAATGCTGGTCAACTAATCCCAATGCAAGTGTAAGAAACAGCATCTCATCTTCCTACTAAGCTCATTAAAAGTTTGAATTCAACAATTTTAGCTAACTAGCTTTTCCATTATATTACTAAGCTACTCAGTTTCGTTGAAAGCTCTTCAACTTAAACATTAACACCGTTTTTCTCTCACCGTAAGTACTCTCTGGCCTGGTCAGTTTTTTTCCGGCATTCCTTTAAATTTACTCTTCCAGCAATTGCAGTGGTTTGTATCTACCGTAATTGTTTCAGCATTTAAAATCATTTTCTTTTCTCTTTGTTCTTATTCATCTTCTACTTGAATCCCCTCTCGCTAGATCAGGTGCAAAGTGTCTTCACTATCACACATAATTCAAAGCCTCATTTAGTAAATCTCCCAAAATTTTCACAAACGCATGCACACACACACTGGAAATATTCATCAATGCCATAAGTGAAGTCACTCTCAATGACTGTATGTAAAACCCTCATGATGTAGGAACATCGGAATAAGAATAGGCCAGTCAGTCCCTCAGATTGGCATAAATATCATACTTTCAAAAATCGTGGCTGATCTGTAGTGATTTGCACCTGCACTCATTTTTATCTAAACCTACTTGTCATGATCCATATCCTTTAATATACTTGCCTAGCAAAAATCTATCAATCTCAAAATAATTATTTGTACAGAATTCACAATGTTACCCTATGTCTTGGCTCTATAATCTACTACATTCTAACCAATTATTGCAATCAAAATGTAATTCTTGGACAACATTTGCACTATGCTCTAAATCGCAATAGATACTTTTTAATATGCAATGTTTTGAATTGTACATAAGACTCTAGATGTTGTGTAACAATTATATTATACCCACACAACAAAACTACCTTTCCATTAATATCCTAGCCCTTCAGATGTTGATAGAGATCTCGCATTTGACAACAAGTAATTGGAACTTGCTGTTCCAGACACTTAAACTAGACTACAAATATTTTGTGGGTTTCTGCATTGTAGCTCGTGCTGAAAAATGAAATGAAATGGAGTGATAGACAGTGCCAGAGGATCTGATATCAGTGGTAATATAAGATAACCTGTGTCTTCTCAAGACCGTCAGATTAAAGACTCTATGACTAAACCAGAAAGAATAAATTAAAATATTTGGTTCAATGCCAAATCTTCTATGAATAGGAAAATGCAATTAGATATAAGTAATTTTCCTAACATAATTTATAGTTGGACAAAACATGCTTTACATTTTGAGTGTTTGATCTGATGGGATGATACTGTAAATCAGAAACCACTGCATGTGAAGGCCAATGTAGACAACAATATCTTTGTTTATGCCGTGTGCATATGCCAGATGTTGCTTTTCAGTTCACTTTGAATCAGGGTAAATCGATTTGCAGATTATCTCACCATTATTCTTAATTGTAAAGCTTTCTACTTCACAGTTTAATTGTTCGTTGGGTTACTTGTTTCATTTTATTTTTCAGAAAATGTTGGGAGACTGAAAAAACTGGAATACCTTAATCTGGCTTTAAATAACATTGAACGTATAGAAAATTTAGATGGTAAGTTGAATTTAAGCTTATCGTGGATTGAATGGCATTAAGAAGTCTCACAAGAATGTATTTTCATTTTCCCTGTAATTCTCACTCAAATCACGCCTGACCCACCACCCAGCTGTACAGCATGAATCTGAATTCCACCCAGTTTCCGTTTCTTCTGTGCTCAGCACAGATGACACTTTTGTTTTCGACCTTTTTGGACATTCTTACGGAATGTAAAATTTGTAATTTACTAGACTTCAGAAAATATTGGTGAAATGCTGCTTCAGAAAATGTGAGAAAGTGATTTCATGGTGAGAGTCATAAAATCAAGGATGGAGCTGAAGATGTTAACTTGATAATCAATGGTATATGAAAGTTGATTCCAGGTTTAAGATGGTTATTATTGTACAAAGAAAAAAATAATATAATTGATCTGGGGATATGGGGAGAAGGCAGAAACGGGATACTGATTGTGGAATATCAGCTATGATCACATTGAATGGTGGTGCTGGCTCATAGGGTCGAATGGCCTACTCCTGCACCTATTGTTTATTGTCTATTGTCTATGGGATTCAACATTCACAAACATTGCATCTGGTCTTACAAATGCAGGAGAAATACTGCAGAATTTGCATGGATTGAGATTGAGTCAGTTGAGAAAGTTGATCCGGTTGAATATAGGTTATTGTATAGAAACATTACTATTTTGTAGATATGTGGGATTATTATTGCTGTTGGAATCCATCTTGCTTTTATTAAAATGTTTCTACTGGACCTCAAAGTCAAAAGTCAAAGTCAATTTTATTCGTCACATGCACATCACATGCAGTGAAATGAATTTGCCAGCAGCGATACACTTAAAAAGAACACACAATGCGCAATAAAAATTTAACACAAACATCCACCACAGCATTCTTCATTGTGGTGGAAGGCAACAAAGTTCAGCCAGTCCTCCTCCTTTGTTCACCCATGGTCGGGGCTGTAGACCCTCCGTAGTCCCCGCTATAGACGGCCCGATGGACAGGCGGTGGGACACAGGCTTGGAGGTCCCAAATCGGCACTTTCCTACCCGAGTCCACGGCTTCAGGATGTTATAGGCTGCAAGCCGGCGGTTGGAGCTCTTCTCCGGCGATCCCCGGCGAGGGATCCCAGGCTCCGGATGGTAATTCCACGCCCCGCCCGCGGCTAAAAGCTCCGCAGACCTGGCTTCAGGGTGTTTTAGGCCGTGGGCCAGCGGTTAGAGCTCTTCTCCGGCGATCCCCAGCAAGGGATACCAGGCTCCGGCTGATGCGGCTAAAAGCTCTGCGGACCACAGTCCCCATGGTGCCAAAGTCACCAGGCTGCGATCGGACCAGTCCTCTCTGGCGACCCCCGCAAGGATTCACCCGCTCCGCGATGTAAAGTCCACGCTGCGCCTGCTGCCGATGCTCCGGGCCCAACTCCGGGAATGGCCGCTCCAAACCGTGATGGAGGAGGCGGTCAAAAGCGGTTTCCCTCTTACCCTTCCCCACCACCCCCCACAAAAGACATACCGAGAGACACCCAAACTAACACTAGACATTCCAAAAAAACCCCAAAAAAGTAGAAATAACGAACACGCTGCTGGCAGCGCAGCCATCTCGCAGCACCCCCACCGACCAATCCTGTTGGTTTACATGAGAGCAATGGATTTTTTTTTCTAATCTGCTACTGCCAAGAAATATGTATGGATAATGGTTTATTAGGATGTAACCTAGTAAGATATTTTTGGGTTTGGTCCAGAGATAATACATACTTAACATCAGGATGCATTTATCTGGTGCCATTGTGTTTCTTGAACTGAATGCAGAGATACCCAACTGCTGCAAGAGCATATTCTGAGCTGAACCTGGTCTCTAAGTTTCTATGGTTTTTATAACGTGAAATTCTACAGATATAATAAGAGCTTTTAAAACATATATGAATGTTTTAACCTCTTCCTGGGGTTGAGAAGATGGAATGTTGTATTCTTCAAAGCAGTTAGCCAACTCCAAATATCCATGGTTACACAAAAAGCTGGAGAAACTCAGCGGGTGCAGCAGCATCTAAGGAGCGAAGGAGATAGGCGACGTTTCGGGTCGAGACCCTTCTTCAGACTGGTCAGGGATCAGGGAAACGAGAGATATAAACAGTGATATGGAGAGATAAAGCAAGAACAATGAGTGAAAGATATGCAAAAAAGTATTGGTGATAAGGGAGCAAGCCATTGTAAGCTGTTTCTGGTGTGAAAATGAGAAGCTAGTGCGACTTGGGGGGGGGGGGGAGATGGAGAAGGAATGTCAGGGCCCGAGGGAGAGGTGGGGGGGGGGGGGGAAGGGAGCAGTCTGGGTTAACAGAATTGAGAAAATTCAATGTTTAAGCCCAGAGGATGCAAACTCCCCAAGCGGAATATGAGATGTTGTTCCTCAAACTTGCGGTGTTGTTCACTCTGGCCATGGAGGAGGCCCAGGACAGAGAGGTCGGATACGGAGTGGGAGGGGGAGTTGAAGTGCTGAGCCACCGGGAGGTCGGGTTGGTTATTGCGGACCGAGCGGAGGTGTTCGGCGAAACGATCGCCTAGCCTCCGCTTGGTCTCACCAATGTAGATTAGCTGGCATCTGGAGCAACGGATGCAGTAGACGAGGTTGGAGGAGGTGCAGGTGAACCTCTGTCGGACTTGGAATGACTGCTTGGGTCCCTGAAAGGAGTGGATGGGGGAGGTGAAGGGACAAGTGTAGCATCTCTTGCGGTTGCAAGGGAAAGTGCCCGGGGAAGGAGTGGAGCGGGAGGGAAGGGAAGAATTGACGAGGGAGTTGCGGAGGGAGCGGTCTTTGCGGAAGGCAGACAGGGGGGGAGATGGGAAGATGTGGCGAGTGGAGGGGTCACGTTGGAGGTGGCGAAACTGGCGGAGGACTATCTGTTGTATGCGCTGGCTGGTGGGGTGAAAGGTGAGGACCAGGGGGACTCGGCCCTTGTTGTGAGTGGGGGAATGGGGAGAGAGGGCAGTGTTGCGGGGTATGGAGGAGACCCTGGTGCGAGCCTCATCGATAGTGGGGGAGGGGAAACCCCGTTCTCTGAAGAACGAGGACATTTGCGATGACCTGGTGTGGAACAAGTCATCCTGGGAGCAGATGCGGCGTAGTCGGAGGAATTGGGAATAGGGGATGGAGTCCTTACAGGAAGCAGGGTGGGAGGAAGAGTAGTCCAGGTAGCTGTGGGAGTCAGTTGGTTTGTAGTGGATGTCAGTCAGGAGTGTGTCACCTGCAATAGAGATGGTGAGGTCAAGGAATGGTAGGGAAATGTCAGAAATGGTCCAAGTATATTTGAGTGCCGGATGGAAGTTGGTGGTGAAATGGATAAAGTCAGTCAGTTCTGCGTGGGTGCAGGAGGTGACACCAAAGCAGTCGTCAATGTAACGGAGGTAAAGGTCGGGGGTAGGGCCCTGGTACGCCGAGAACAAAGATTGTTCGACGTACCCGACAAAGAGGCAGGCGTAGCTAGGGCCCATGCGTGTGCCCATAGCTACGCCTTGTGTTTGGAGGAAATGGGAGGAGTCAAAAGAGAAGTTGTTTAGGGTAAGGACCAACTCCGCTAGGCGGAGGAGGGTGTCAGTGGATGGGTATGGGTTGCTCCTCTGGTCGAGGAAGTACCGGAGGGCTTTGAGACCATCCTGGTGGGGGATGCAGGTGTATAGTGACTGGACGTCCATGGTGAAGATGAGAGGATGGGGGCCTGGACAACGGAATGTGCGGAGCCGACGGAGAGTGTCTGAGGTGTCTTGAACATAGGTGGGGAGGGATTTAACAAATATCCATGAATGTAGATACTTAGGTTTAACCTAAGCAGGTGAATGACGTCTGCAATTTTAGGTTTGGGTTTATTATTGTCACGTGTGCCAAGTAACCGTGATAAGATTTGTTTTGCATGCTTTCCAATCAAATCAGATGATACTATACTTAATTACAATCAGGGCCAACTCAAGTACAATAGATAGAAGAAAGGGAAAGACACAGGGCACAGATTATAATTCTCAGTATTGTACAGCAACAGTTCCAGAGACAGCACAATGTCCACAATGCAGTGGAGGTGAATCGGACCTAGCTTATGGAAGGACCGTTCAGAAGCCTGATCATGAAGGTGAAGATACTGTTCCTGATTCTTTTGGAGCATACTTTCAACTTCCTGTACTTTCTACCCGATGGTAGTTGGGGAAGAAGGAAGGGGACACGTTTTTGGCTACTTATTATGTTGGTTGCTTTTCCAAGGCATTAGGTGTAGATAGTCAATGGTGGGGAGTCTGGTCTGTGTGATGGGTGGGGCTACATGGGTCTACATGGGTCTTCAATTTCTTGTGTTCTGAGGCAGAGCTGCTCTCAAACCAAACTGAAGCAGCCCCACAATATGCTTCTTATGGTGTATCTGTAGGTCTGTAAAGGTCTTTAGAGATATCCCAAATTTCCTCAGATTCCTGAGAAAGTAGAGCTGTTGGTGTGCCTTCTTGTTTGTCCCTTCAACATAGTTGCTTCACGACAGATTGTTGGTAATATTGACTCTAGGGAACTTGAAGCTGCAACCAATTTTGACTTCGGCACTAGGGTGAGAGATTGCAACCTTAACATGGTCCACCCTGTTTCGACTAATGTAATCAACCCGACGTGCGCAAACAAATAGATGAAGAAGGGTCTCGACCCGAAACGTCACCTTTTCCTTCACTCCATAGATGCTGCCTCACCCGCTGAGTTTCTCCAGCATTTTAATCTACCAACAAATAGATGTAGTGTTTTGGTATCTACAACTTTAGGCTGTGCATGCCATACGCAAGAAGAAGACGATTTCGGCACTATTGATGCTGGATAATGGCATGTACCGCATCATGCTTCTGACGTTGAGATGACGAAGCAGAACCTTCGTCTTGCTGACAATGAGGAAGTGGTAGTTGCCCTAACACCATGGTATTAAATTCTCTATCTCCTTTACTCCTTCTTGTCCATCTCTGGCCCACCACAGTAATGCCATCTGCAAACTTGTGTGGGTAATTTGAACAAGTTTATAAGGTAGCAAGGTATCTTATTCCTCTTCACCCTTTTCAGTTCTATGCTGCTATCTTCATCACCATTTCTTCAAAGATATATCTCATGCTTTTTAGTTTTGTTTCAGCTTCAGCTTCTGGCATAGATTTGTTCTACGTATCTGATATTATTTCTCGTTCTTGACAGGGTGCGAGTTTTTGAAGAAACTTGATCTAACTGTAAATTTTGTGGGCGAACTGACCAGTGTGGAGTCACTGAAAGCTAACGTACACTTGGAAGAACTTTTTCTGGTTGGAAACCCCTGCTATTCATTTGATAGCTACAGAGAGTTTGTGATTGCTGTACTCCCACAGTTGCAGGTTAGGAATTTTGTCTTTCACTCATGCTCTGATGTTTTAAATAATTATGCTTTTTTTCATAAACACTCAGGATCTATTTAAAGGTTTGTCAATTCTGGGTCAGATCAAAAGATTTATGAGGGGGGTGGATGTGCCTTGGTAGTTTAAGTATTTTAAAGTGACTGGATTAAACAGCTTAGTTATAATACAAGTTGGTCAGCATCAGTAACGAATTGTTATGACTTGCATATGTTAGCTTACCTATAGTTGCGCAAATATAAATATACATTTTTAAATTGTGATTCAATGGAAGGATGATTTAGTAAATTTAGATGGTGAATTATTCTGCCTCATCTTTTTAATAGGCTTTTGTAAGATAATTTATAATTTAATTAAATTTTGGTATTTCCCATTCTGCCATCTTTTATTATTCATAATCAAGCTTGATAATTCTCTCCAGTTCAACAGAAAGTCCAGCTGGTAGAGAAAAATAAAATAATCTGATACCATCTCCAATACTCACATGAGGCAGCAAATCATGCATGAGATGCCAAATCTTGGGTCAGCACACTCAATGGTAGCTGTGGTCCTATCAGCAAAGCACGAATGTGCATCTTCTTCCTGCATCAAGGTCTTAAAACTGCTGTCTCATTACTTGTGAGGGAATCTAACTGTAATTATGTGATCTAATTCTCTGTGCATCTACTATAACGCGATAGCTGCTATCCGAAGAAACCTTATGTTACAGAAAATCACATTATGAAAACAATTGTGTCATTGGGGAAAAAAGGGTTTAGGAGCAGGAGAGGTTCAGACTTGCAAGTTATTTTCATGCAGGATTTTCAACAATAAACGCATTTTTAATTGGTACTATATTTTTGTCACCAATGAGTTAAAAATACTTAAAGCGGAAGTCAGAAGACCAGGTTTCACCGGGTGTCAGATTTATGGGGAAAAAGCAAGAGAATGGGGTAGAGAGGGAGAAATAGATCAGCCATGATTGGGTAGTAGTAGACTTGATGGGCCGAATGGCCTAATTTGGCTCCTGTTACTTATGAACTTATGTGCCAGTTTTCATTGGTGGATTAGCAGTAGAGTGAGTTAGCAGCTTCAAATTCCTGGCTGTAAATATCTCACATGATCTGTCCTGAGCCCAGCACCCAGATGTAATCACGCAGAAGGCATACAATCTCCTCTACTTTCTTAGACGTTTAAAGAGATTCAGTATATCACTGAATATTCAAACAAACTTCCAAAGATGTACTGTAGAATGCTTCATGGCCCGCCATGACAATTCCAAAACACAGGATAGCAAGAGGCTGCAGCTGTGGTGGACTCAGCCCAGTCCATCACTAGCACAGCTCCAGACACAATCTATAGAATCTACATGAGGTGCTGCCTCGAGGGTGGCGTCAACCACCCATGATCTCCTCCATCTGGGTAAGGATTTCTTCTCACAACTACTATTGGGAAGGAAGTACAAAAGCCTGAAGTACCAGACCACCACATTCAAGAACATTTATTTTCCTACAATTACCGGCCTCTGCACAGCCCTAATCCTATCTTGGTAACAGAACACAACAGACCATCACCTGTTCTAATATGAGTAGTACACACTCATATGTTTTCTAATTATGTATTTTTGCACTAATGTCTGTTTTCCTTCTTGGCAGAATGTATGTGTAATTTGTATATAATTTATGTATACAGTACTTTGTTTTGTATGTTGGCCGAATCTATATGCCTGTGATGCTGCTGCAAGCAAGATCTTCATTGTACCTGTACTTCACCGTACTTGTGCATCTGACAATATACTAGACTTGACGATACTAAAGGATGCAAGTACATTGTTTCATAGAGTATCAATGCACAAAAGTAACTTTTGTCTATTTCAATGGCTACCTGAAGTGAAACTGACAGACTTTCTTGAGAGACCATGGTTTCTGGTTACCTCAGGGAGATTACATGGTAGCAGTTTATTTTACTTCAGAGTCACGTGAGTGACTACATGAAGAAGCTCCACCAGTCGTATGTGCGTCATTACGTCTGACACATAGCGCACTGACGGGCTGGAGAGCGCAGCTCCACCAGCGGTAAAAGCCCTGTCTCACAGTGCGAGTTGACTCACGAGGGACCCCGAGTTTTCACTCGCGATAATCACGTACAATTAACGTAGTGCGAACGTCAGAACTTGTGCGTGCAACTTAGCGACTCGTGGCGCTAACGGCAGGTACACGTGAAACTTGTTAACTCGTGAAAAAAGTTTTCCACAAGTCAAATTTACTGCTCAAGTTAAAAATTGAAACATTTAAACTTGTTGTAATAACGTAGTGGCCTGTGCGTTTATATTAGTGACTCGTGAGTCTACCGTGGGCACTCTTTAACTCAGCGGGCAGGCAACATCTCTGGAGAGAAGGAATGGGTGATGGGATGATATTTCCAAATTCCTCCAGCACCATGTGTTCACTTTTTGTCAACCACCATCTGCCGTTTCTTGTGTATGACATTATTTGTATCCGTGGCAGTTGATTGTCGCTCCCTTCAGTTTCTCAGGGAGTTTGGACTGGACTGGAGTTGGGAGGGAAAGGTGGGGGGGGGGGGTCCAGTTTCCTCCCATATTCCAAAGGCGTGCAGGTTTGTATGTTAATTGTCGTCTGTAAATTGCCCCGCACTGTGTAGGATAGAACTAGTGTCCGGGTGATTGTGGTCAGCATGGGCTCGGTGGGCCGAAGGGCCTGTTTCCACACTGTATCTAAACTAAGCTAAAGGCCCTGAAGAAGAGTCCTGACCCGAAACGTCAAGTATCCATTTTCTCCAGAGATGCTGCCTGACCCGTTGAGTTATTCCAACACTTTGTGACCTTTTGTGATAAGTTAATGCTTCAACCTTTTCTCGAGGAATGGGAATTAGGGGAAGCAGTAGGAAATATGTTGCTTGGCATTTAAAATAAATAGATTAGTCAGTATAGTAATTATTAAGTCAAAGTTACAGTTATGTAAGTGCAACTGCGGTAGAAGTGAGGAGAGGGGTGGGGTAATCAGGGGAACAAATGTATAATTAGCCGATCTGGAAAACTAGCAGAACGACTGGACGAGGGTTTGTTTGATGCCCAACATAAAATGCTGGAGTAACTTGGCGGGTCAGGCAGCAACTCTGGAGAGAAAGAATAGGTGACTTTTCGGGTTGAGATCCTTCTTCAGAAGACGAGCCCTTATCCGAAACGTCACCTATCCACGTTCTCCAGAGATGTTACCTGGCCCGCATTGTTACTCCAGCTTGAAAGGCAACTAAAAATATATTCCGCTTAGAACGAGCAGACGCGGAGACATCCGTCCACATTCAAAGATTTCATCTCCCGTCTCCCCACAGTGTGTAGACCTGGCAGTAAATTCAATTAAAATATAACAAACCTTCGCCCGCTGGTCTTCTAACTACGTGATGTGTGTTTCAAAAAAATCATAAGTATAACTACTCTGGCACTGGAGGGTGCGCATTTTCCCTTTGTAAGTCATATCAATAGATGCGGCCGCGCTGAATTCTATCTTTAACTCAAAGCCGCAGGATGGAGATGTCTTCTTTAACACTTCTTTAGCCATGGAGGAAAACCTGGCGGCCAACATCAATTACATGGCCTCTCACCAGCTACAAATGCTATAATGGAACAAACAGCCACCCGATATATAACACCTGTCTGAAGAAGGGTCTCGACCCGAAACGTCGCCTGAGTCTGAAGAAGGGTCTCGACCCGAAACGTCGCCTATCTCCTTCGCTCCTTAGATGCTGCTGCACCCGCTGAGTTTCTCCAGCTTTTTGTGTAACCCTCTTCTTTAACACTGTTGCTTATTAAAACATACCTTAATTCACGGTTGGCTTAAGAGTAACGGGAGAGGAACTTGGAACATCGCAGAAATGACATACCCGTGGGAACTCGGTTAAACTCGGTTAAACACTTGAACATAAACTTGGAATCTCGTACATAACCATGAGTCCTTTTTTTTCTTTCACTTGGGGTCACTCATAAGACAGAGCTTTAAGTAGTAAACCCGCAGGTAAGTGAATTTAAAACTTTTTCTGCGAGTATTTAAACTCCGTGAGTCTGACTCAGGAGCCAGCGGGAGTTGTTGGTAATGGAGCGTGTTGAGAAGAAATCTGTCCGTAGTAGGAGCGTAATGCGCGGGCCCGTGGTTACCGCTCGCAGATCGGGTTGGGAGATACCCACTGCAGTAACTCCGGCTCTGATACTAGCTGCTGTTCTACAAGCAGCTCAATTGCCTGTTAGTTCCAGTGTTTCAGGGCACTGAGGCCACTCCACCAGGGAGGAAGGCCAAAAGAAAATCTCTCAGGCCCGTCTTATCCGACGGGGCTGATGAAGAGGAAGACTCCCCTCCTTCTAATAAAAAGGTATGGGGCGACTCGACCAGATGGAGAAAATGCTCCAAACCTAAATGAGCCTTGAAAATTTTCAATCGGGGTCGAATGGCCCTAGGATTCCCCAGACAGCCTCACATAGAGGCCCATACAGCGAAGAAGACTATAACGCTTATGAATATCAGTGGGAATCACCCTCGCCAGCCCCTTGTTTAGGGCTGGTAGAGACCTCTCTGGAACAAGACTCGGGAGAGCCAGGGCAGGAGGAGTCTGACCTTGAAGTTGGTGTCACTGCTTTTGGGCACACACCAAAGCACATGAGCCATGCTCCAGGTGTCCCGGATGTAGCAAGAAACTTTGCTATTCCGGAAGGTACTGGTGAAGCCATGGAGGAAAACCTGGCGGCCAACATCAATTACATGGCCTCTCACCAGCTACAAGATGCTATAATGGAACAAACAGCCACCCGATATATAACACCTGTGAATTGTGCGTCGCTCAAAGTGCCCACTGTGAACTCTGCTATCTGGGCACAAATGAGTGCAACGATGCGTGGGCAAGAGATTCAGTTCCAGCGAGTCCTCAAATTGGTGGGAGCAGGCATCACGGCTTTTGGCAAAATGGTCCGAGGGGCACTGATAGCCGGCACACAGCAGGATATGTTGGCCCTGCTGTGTAATGCATATTTTGAAGTGAGTTGCATCTGGACAATAGCTATAAAGCCTACACTAAACCCGCGATTTGCAGCTCTATGCAGGTCGACCAATATTCAAGCGCCAAATTATTTATTTGGGGAGGACCTGCTCAAACAGGTCAAAGACCTGGAAGAAGAGGCCAAGACAATAGGCCTCATGAAGACTTGCGTCCCTTCCGCCAGGATGCCACCTCGCAGGTTGTTTTTGACACGGGGGCAGAGTAGGGCCAGTAGGACAGCAGTATTACCCACCTGTATACGCCAACTACAACCCCAGCATGGCAAGAAGGACGAGAACTCCAAGGTCGACTATGGATGTACGGGTGATTCATTCAGTCCAGGATAAATCTTATGGGGAACACCCTCTGGTTGTGGGTAGGTTACAGTTGTTTTATGATGAATGGTGTTGCATAACATCTGATCTGTCTATACTGTCTCAGGGTCTCGAATAGAGTTGATGTTAGAAATTCATCCACCTGCACAAAATATGCTTAGTCGGGTATTGTTTTTTTCTGGACCAGAAACTCGGCAGGTAAATGAAGAAATTGCGGTTTTGTTCCAAAAAGGGGTAATTGAGAGGACGACATACGATCCTCAACAATTTGTGTCCAATATATTCCCCAGACAGAAAAAAAGATGGTGGATGTCGAGTCATTCTGGATCTAACCCATTTAAATTCCTATTTCCAGTATAGGCATTTTAAAATGGACACCTTCAATACTGCTAAACACCTGTTATCAGAAGGTTATTATATGGCAACCATAGATCTGAAAGATACATATTATTCAGTATCAATTCATCATCAGTACAGAAGATACTTGAAATTTAGTTGGATGGGACAGCTGTGGCAATTTAAAGCATTACCCAATGGATTAACCTCAGCTCCTAGGTTGTTCATGAAATTGTTAAAACCAGTTCTGCCGCTACTTCGTGCCCAGAATCACATTGTGATGGCTTATCTAGATGATATCTTAATTATAAGCAACACTCAGGAAACAGCTGAGGAGTCGGTTTCAACAACCAAACACCTGTTTGAGAGGTTAGGGTTTCTTGTCTATCCAACAAAATCCAAGCTAGCCATCTTAAAAAATTGATTATTTGGGGTTTGTCATTGATTCAGTTGATATGTCAGTGGCTTTGACCACAACAAGGCTGTTGAAATCAGGGAGATCTGTACCAGTCTTGCTGAAAAACAACAACCCTCCATCCGGGAAGCAGCCGGTGTTATTGGTAAATTGGTGGCAGCTTTCCCTGCAGTGGAGTTTGGACCCCTGTACTATCAAAGTCTGCAACGAGGTAGAGAACAAGCACTTAAAGAACATGCAGGTCATTTTGATAGACCTATGCAGTTGCCAGACAGAGCCATCGCCGAATTACAATGGTGGATCATCAACATTGTATAAACTACCCAAAACATTTTGGTTCAACAACCTTCAGTGATTTTACAAACAGGTGTGAGTGTTTTGGGATGGGGAGCCACGGACAGCGAGTCTAGCTGTGGTGGTAGATGGAGTGTGCAAGAGGATTTAATCCTGCACATGCATGGTATAAATTACTTAGAATTGCTGGGTGTATTCTATGGATTATAAGCTTATTGTTCAGCAATGAATAATTTACATGTCCAGCTCCAGATTGACAATATCACGGCTGTTGCCTATATCAATCACATGGGAGGAATAAGGTCATTATCATGTGGTAATCTGACTAACCTCATTTAGGACGTGTATTTCCAGAAATATCTGGGTCTCAGCTATCTACCTACCAGGTAGAGATAATGTGGTGACAGACAACAGGTCATGGAAATTTAATGACAACATAGAATGGATGTTTTTAAAATGATTGTCAGCCGCTATGGTTTGCCAGATATTGATCTGTTTGCATCGCTAAATTACCAGTTGCCTAAATACGTTTTGTGGGAACCAGATTCAGGAGCAGTAGCGGTGGATGCATTCTCGCAACATTGGGGACGTACGTTCTTTTATGCTTTTCCCCCATTCTGCCTCATTAGGTAATGCCTCACCAAAATAGAGCAGGATTCCGCCTCAGGCGTTTTGGTGGTTCCGGACTGGCCTGCATACCATGGTTCCTATTGGTGCTGAGAATGATGACTCAGCCATTCATGGATGTCCCCAACTGCTGTAATTTGTTGGTGCATTCAGTAACAGGAGAAAGTAATCTGTTACATGATCTTATTAATTTGTTAATCTGCAGGTTCTGACCAGACCGTTCCAAGGGCTTGGACTGTCGAGTAGGACCATGGATGTGATAACTGCAGCTTGGAGAGATAGCACTAAAAACCAATATGTGTCTCATATTAAGAAATGGGAGATGTTTTGCTTGCAGTCAGATATATCTTATCATACTGCAAGCATACCGGAAGATATTGGAGTTCCTTGCTACATTGCATTTTGATGAACACTTGAGCTATAGTGCCACTAATAGTGCACGGAGTGCTTTATCCTCCTATTTAGGGCAGTTTTCAGAACAACAATCTCTCGGTTCTCATCCGTTAGTATCCCGATTCATGAGAGGAATCTTCAACAAGAACCCTCCTAAGCCTAGATATACAGAAATCTGGGATGTCAGTATAGTTCTCACACTGCTTTGGCAATGGGGTCCAATTATGTCACTGTCTTTTCATAAATTAACACTTAAAGTGGTTATGCTCATGGCGCTAGTATCAGCGCAACAAGTCCAAACATTGCAAAAGCTACGACTAGATAGCATGTACTCTTCTGCAGATAACATTACGTTTTATGCGTATGATTTAATCAAACAAAGCAGGCCAGGAATGGCCGGAACCAAAGTAAGGTGTAAAGCATACCCTGTTGACCAAACGCTATGTGTAGTCAAGCACCTGAGTCAATATATCGAGGTAACTAAGAGTCTCTGAGGCTCTGAGACAGCAATGCTCATCAGCCACAAAAAAACTCATAAAAAGGTGTTGGTACAAACTATTTCTAGATGGTTAAAACAGGTTTTAGATTGTGCTGGAGTAGACACTCAATGTTTAAATCTCACTCCACCAGGGCGGCATCAACATCCGCAGTGAAGGCACAGGACGTGCCTCTAGACCAAATCCTCGGGGCCGCAGGATGGTCTAAGGAGGCGACTTTCTCCAAATGTTATGATAAACCTGTCCTGGCAGTGCAAGGTTTTGGGCATGCTGTTTTGGGTTCGGTTTGATTTCTTTTTCTTTCTAAATTTCATTTGTAATTTCCACCTGGGACAGAGGGATTATTACTGTTTTGTTTGTTATTATTATTAAAAAATGATTATTGGATAATTCGAAGCAATGTTCAATACATTATTTATTCACTACTGTGTCAACTGAAGCAGTGTGTCGTATGGAATGGATCTACGGCATGAAATCACAGAGCTTTGAAATCTTCACGTAGTCACTTACGTGACTCCGAAGTAAAATAGTAAGATTAAACAAGAACTTACCAGTTTGAAGTTTGATCTTTATTTAATGAGGAGTTACGATGAGGGATTACGTGCCCTCCGCTCCCGGCCCTCATAATCGCAAAGATCATCTGGTAGTTCTAGTCTTCTGAGTCTTACTATATCACTTTGACTATAGTTTCTGTGTTTTCACGCTGTTGCTTTGAAGTATGACACGCATGCCCCTGGTGGGGCTTCTTCACGTAATCCCTCATTGTATCTCCTCATAAAATATAGATCAAACTTCAAACTGGTAAGTTCTCATTTAATATTACTATTTTCCCAATATTTTTTACCAAAACATTTTGCCTGTCAATTTCCAAAGTAACTTGTAATTGATTCTTTAGTTCCCAGTAGAAATGTTTTTTTTAACCAATTTTGCCCTTGTAATACAAACAATGTTGCCTAATTCATCATTTATGTTATGAAAACACATGTCTTCACAAAACTATGTGCAGTAACAAAATAAACCCTTGCCTATATCCACCTACCACTCACCAGGCTTTGTCCTGCCCCTGTTCTGTACCAGCTCTCTGCATCTCCCCCCCATCACCTCAATCAGTCTGAAGAAAAGTCCCAACACAAATCGCCACATCCATTTTCTTCAGAAATGCTACCTGGCCCGCTGAGTTACTCAAGCACTTTGTGTTTTATTTGTAAATTAACATCGGTAGTTCCTTGAATTTGATCTCTGCCTGTATTATTAATCTAATTTGTCCCTTATTTTTCTATTTGACTTGTATGGGTTGACATTGTTGCTCTGCCCTTATTCTGAAAGAACTCAATGTACATGTTGAAATAAAGTGTTTACGTAACTGCAAAAGGTGCAGATCTGTGAAGGGTGTGTGAAGTGAAAACTCTTCCAAAGTTCAATTATAAATCTCTGATGTGTGTGGAGGTTAAAGGTCAAACAAACGGGGATAGATTGCCAAATGCAGGATTTCATCTGACACAATTTTATTGCCGTTACTATATCTTGCACATTTACAGAATCATTTTTTTTTTATTGCAGTTGCAATTATATATTATTTACATTACTTTGTATTCTCCAGTGGTTAGATGGAAAAGAAATCAGTCGTTCTGAACAGATCCAGGCACTGCAGGACTTTCCAAAAGTACAGCAATGCATATTAGAACAAGAGGCAGCCTATATCCTGAAGCGAACCAAGGAAAAGGAATTTCAGAACAATGCAGAGAAGATAAACGAGGAAACTGGAGAAAGTCCTGTCGCTAATATACTCTGCAATCCTGATATCGACAATGCCTTGTGGGTGATGAATTACAGTATTTTGTTAGCATATTTAGAATGAGAATTTGTTCTCAGTTTATTTAGAGAGGGATCTTGGTGTTTTATTTAATGACGTACAAAAATAAATTGACAGGAACACGGGAAAACCTGGAAGCCAAATATATGGTGTGAGGAGGTTGAAGTGCAAGAAAAAGGTAGTAAAGGAGGAGTAATATGTACAGTTTTTATCTCTAAAATTGAAGATTAGATTGCCATGTTCGTGTTGCAGTGTAGAATCACTGAACTTGCTTCTGAGTTGTAAAGGTTGTCCCATGAGCAGAGATTTAGTAAGATCACCCTAAACACACTGGCATTTAGAAAAATGGTAGGTTATTTCCTAGTTAAATAATAGATTTAGATGCATTTACATGCTGGATGTTGAGAGACTCTATTTCTCACCTTTGAGACAGCAATTAGGACAAAGATAAAGATAAATTTCTTTACTCAGAGAGTTGTAAATTTGGAATTCACCATCCTTGACTTCAGTTGATGGTTTGCTGTTGGAAAACAATCTGTGGGCACAATTGTTGGACTGCTGGAAAATTATGCAGGAGAAGTAATAATGGGGTATAAAGAAGTTGCAGAGGAATTGAATAACTTTGTTGCATCGGTCTTCACAGTGGAAGACACCAGCAACGTATCCATTATAAAGCATTACAGAGTACTTAGTTCATGATAAAATAGGACAAAGTCAGCATGGCTTTGTGAAGGGGAGATCTTGCCTGACAAATCTACTGGAATTCTTTGTGGAAGAGTGGATGTGAAAAGGATGTTTCCACTAGTGGGGGAGTCTAGGACCAGAGGTCATAGCCTCAGAATTAAAGGACATTCCTTTAGGAAAAACATGAGGATGATTTTGTTTAGTCAGAGTGTGGTGAGTCTGGAATTCTTTGCTACAGAAGGCTGTGGAGGCCAAGTTGATGGATATATTTAAGGCAGAGATAGATAGATTCTTGATTAGTATGGGTGTCAAGGGCTATGGGGAGAAAGCAGGAGAATGGGGTTAGGAGGGAGAGATAGATCAGCCTTGATTGCATGGTGGAGTAGACTTGATGGGCCGAATGGCCTAATTCTGCTCCTATCACTTATGACACTACACCTTTTGGGTCGGGACCTTTCTTCAGAGTGATTGTGGTGAAGGACAGGACAAAGTCTGACAAGTCTGATAGGTGGATGCAGGTGTACAGGGCTTATTGATAGTCAAAGGCTGGAGATTAAAACAAAAAGTGGAGATAAGGATCAAAGAGGTGCGGATTGTGAACCCAGCAGAAGGAAGATAGGTAGAAGGGGACGGAGGGAGGAGGAAGGAAAAAAATGGGTGTAAATCCAGGTGGGGGACAACCTCTTATTCCCCCACCTCCTTTCCTACTCCATGTTCTCCAGTGATATTGCTTGACCGACTATGTCCAGTTCTATGTTTTTTTTAGTTTAAAGAAAGTGAGTTTTAAATCAGGAATTTGGAGTTCAGTTCTAATCATTTGGAAGTTAAAAAATATCAGGTTGCATACGTCTCTCAACCATATTTTGCCAACAATATTTGAACATCTGTAGGTAATGTCATCGAACATCTGTAGGTAGAGTCATTGAACACCTAGAGTGTTCAATGACTCCACCTAGAGTCATATCTCACCAGGGACTAATTTACTGTACTAATTTACTGTTGTTGTGTCTTTAAAAAAATAATTCTAACGTGTAATTACTGATTCTGTTCTATTCTGTTGTTTTTGCACAATCCGCAGGCATTGCCACTTTCATTTCACTGCACATCTTGTATGTGTATGTGACAAATAGAGTTAACTTGACTTCGTGTTTTCCTGTTGCGGAAGACCCTTTTGTGTTCATTTGCTTTCCAATTTCTATTTTGGTAAGACTTGTCCAAAAGCAAAATACAGAAAAAAACCAAGGCAACAGTGGTGGGAATGATGAAGACTTAAGGGAAACAGATGAAGATGAGATGAACAGAAAATTTTGGCAGGAGCCTTCATATTACACACCTGAATCAAGACTGGAAACCCACAGATACATTGAGAAGATGAGGAAATCTAAAGAGAAGGACAAGTAAAATTATTAGTAGTAAACATATTGATATTGCATATGCAAATGCTGAATGATTTTAAGGCAATATATTACGTACAAATGTTTTTAGATTCCAAATGTCTACTTTGTTCTGGCTTTTTCATACCTCCAGTTTCCCCCCCACCCGCCACCCTCCATTACTTTTAGTCTAAAGAAATGTCCCGACCAGTAATGTCATCCATCCCTTTTTCTTAAGAGATGCCGAGCTATTCCAGCACTTTGTATTTATCTTCAGTATAAACCATCATCTGCAGTTCCTTCCTCCACATTTTTGTCTACTTTGATTAATTGGAACTTTAAATGTTTGCCTCCATGAACCTGTTTTATTGTTTTGCATGTACCCATTATTTCTAGTCATTGATCTCTTGACTCCTCCCTAGTTAATTTTCATGGGCATCATTTGCTTTTCAAAAGCTGATCGTGAAGGAGCTCTGATCTTCTCTCTAGGAATTTCATTTGTAATTTTTAACCTGGTTCACTTTCAGTTCAGATAAAATGTCATCAACTTAAAACTTCAACTTTGTTTCTCTCTCCACAGATGCTGTCTGATCTGAGTCATACAGCCTGTTCTATTTATATTACAGTCATTAAACAAACTGTGTTGTGGTATTAGTCTTCTACTTCAATAGTAACAGTTTAATATTTGAAGTGGTGTTTTTGTTTTATTATATTACCTGGAAGCATCCTGGGAACTGTACAACAATAAATCAGATCCTATAATTTTTTTGCAAATGTATCTATAATTAATACTGTATGTTAAGCCACGCCAATCCTCTCTAAATTTGAAGACAAAGTCAAAAAGTCATAGCACGGAAACAGGCCCATCGGCCTAATTTGTCCATGCTGAGCAAGATGTCCCATCTAAGCTAGTCCATTTGCCCTTTTTGATCCATATCCCTGTAAATCTGTCCTATCCAGACATCTGCCCAAGTATCTTTTAAATGTTGTTGTAGTACTTGCCTCAACTACCTCTCGAACAACATTCCATATACCCACCACCCTCTGAATGAAATAGTTGCCCTCAGATTCTTATCTGCCCCTCTCACCTTAAATCTATGTCCACTGGTTCTTGATTCCTCTACTTGAAGTAAAAGACTGCATCACCCTGACTATTCCCCTCACGATTCAATAAGACCAAACTCCTAGCCTGCCCAATCTTTCACGAAGGCACAGGCACTTATGTCCTGGCAACATCCTTGTAAATCTTCTTTGCATCCTCTCCAGCTTAACAACGTCCTTCCTATAGCACGACGACCAAAACTGAGCGCAGTACTCCACACGCAGCCTCACAAATGTCTTGAACAACTGGAACATAATGTTCTAACTTCTATACTCAATACCCTGACTGGTAAGGATGACAAAAATATATATGCTTAAAAATTCAGTAAGCAATTGAACCACAAGACAGAGTGGTGAGCATTTTTTCTTCTGGCTTTCCAGAGGCTGTGATCTTTGGTGTGTTAGATTTCTGATAATGGGCACATTATCTTTAGTTTCAGTAACCCCATGATTGGATTTCTATTGTTAAAGTCTATACTATCAGCTTTGTCTGCGACATGCACATGTATAAATGTTGGGTATTGATAAAATGGATTAATTAGATTCCCATCTTATGATGTTAATGCTCACCAACAGTAATTGGGATTGACTAAGATACACAAGATCTGATGGTGCCTGTGATACAATTATTTAAGTATAATCAACAACAGAGAGGAATGAAGAAATCAGAAGATAAAAATCAATGTTGGAGGATTTTAGTTTTGAGAGCTTCTTGTGTGATAGGATGCTAATGCTTTATCATTTCTCTTGCAGAAATCATGGAATACAAAAACCTCAGAGGACACTTATAACTTCTGAAGGGAGAGTCTTTAATGTTAATGAACCTAAGTATGTTTTAGAATTGCTAGGTCAGACTACCAATATGTATGATGTGATTGAAAGTAATTTTGTGCTATTCATATATTAATGTCACATCCAAAAACATCAAAAAATGACACTTTAATTCATATTAATTTTCAATTAATTGATAAAATGATTTTGAATACTTTATGTGGTTCAAATTTTAAAAAGTTAGGAAATCTTTAGATAACAAAAAAACTCAGTAACCCCGTGATTGAATTCTTATTGTTAATGTTAACTCAGAAACTCAGCAAGGCAGGTAGCATCTGCAGAGAGAAATGGACAGAGTATTTCAAGTCAGGACCCTTCTTCAAATTGATTGAGTAGAGAGAATAAAGCTAAGAGAGATAAGGGGAAAGGACAAACAAAAGAAGAATGAAATGTAAAAACAGAAGAAGGGATAGGAGGGGGAAGAGGGGAAGATGACAGTAAAATGGGAAATGGAATAAAGGAGGGATGGAAGCTGACCAAGTAGAGGTGGGGAAAGGAACAAGATGCAGAGGCAAGGGGAGAAAGTTGTGCATGGGGAGTGTGGGGGAACAGGTTGGATAAGACGTGTACGAAAGAACTGCAGATGCTGGTTTAAATCGAAGGTAGACACAAAATACTGGAGTAACTCAGCGGGACAGACAACATCTCTGGAGAGAAGGAACAGGCGACGTCTCGGAAAGTAGGGTCTCGACCCGAGACATCACCTGTTCCTTCTCTCCAGAGATGCTGCCTGTCCCGCTGAGTTATTACAGCATTTTGTGTCTAGGTTGGATAAGAAATTGGGGTGGGGTACCTGAAATTGGAGAATTCAATGTTTAAGCAGTTGCATTGTAGGCTGCATGAGGTGCTGTTCTTCCACTTTGCGCATGATCTCATTTTGGACAGAAAGGCCAGCATGGTAATGGGCAAGAGAGTTAAAATGGCTCACACTCGAGAGCTCCTGTAGGCCTTTGCGGACAGAGCACAACAATATACTTTCTAGAGAGCCTTAAAATTGAGACAAACTTTGATAAACGTTTAGCAGTCCCTCCAAATAGAATTTGCATTAATGAAAAATTAGCATCTCCCATTAGAATACACGAGGAAATTATGTCCTGATTAATATCCTGTGAATGCCACTCCCAATCCAGTCAATCTTGCAAAGGATTTTTAACATGTACAGATGTTTTGCAGGCTTGTTGCAGTCATTCTCACAGAATACCTTTCAGCAAATATCACAACTCACAATCCTTGGGTATACTTGATCCCATCAGTCATGGACCCAGCAGAGATGGCAATACCTTGCTATTTAGTCACTGAGAGGTGACTATAGAATTTATCAATTACTTGACCCAGTAGCTAATCCTCCTTTACCTGTGTCTGAACCTGAACCTGTTTGAATGGGATAAAACTGGTCAAAACTCAGAGCAGTGCAACTCAACACACTTTTTAAAAATATTTTTGAAATTAAATAGTACTGCTAACATGATGTAAAATATCCGTGAAACTAGAAAATAATAATATGATATTGAGAGAAAAAATACCACATACTGCTGCAATCGTGGAATAATGATTTCACAGAACAAACTCTATTGCCGTGTAATTGGCTCTAATTCTGATTGTAGACTGCACTCATCTTTGTGTTTTAATTTGATCTGTCTGTATTTCGTTTCCAAGTTGATAAGGTTTGTCTCCAAAAGCCTTTCCATACAAAAGAATTATGTCTGACAATTGGTTGATGCAATATTATGATTGTCCCTACCATATCCAGTTGAATGCTTCTAGGTCCATGCTTTGCTTTACTAATTTTTCACAGACTTTTTTGATGGGGAAGAGCTCCTAAAAACTTCTTCTGGACTGAAGGTCTACAATTATTACGATGGAGGAGAGGATAAATTCTTTCATTAAGTTAATCTGGCATGGACGTACTTCACCCTCCACTTGAAGCCTGTGTTGAAAAGTCATGCAATCCCATAACACGCTGAGAAGGATTTGGTCAACTATAATTCACATTGGTCACTTAGTTGTGAAATAATGTCTTCTTTAAGATACCAGCCGACATGAATCAATTACTGTGACTGATGTCTTGACATGAATCTATTATACCCAACTTCATTTGTTCTTGTTGAGATAGAACTTCACGCCTTAACTGTTGTTATATCTACTGCTGTCATCATTTCTCGATCATTGCTGGATATAGTAAACAGATCAATTAATCTTTTGAACTGTGGCCAGCATAATTAACACAAGCCTTATCCACGTATTTATTTCAGTTATGAATGCAGTTCCCAATTCCCGAGTTTCAGCCAGATTGATAACTCTGATTTTTCTGATGTCTGCTGACAGGTCATTTTATCTTTTAGTTCCCATTGCAAGCTATGTGATGTCCAAATTATGGTGCTGTTTTTTTAAATTTTAATATGGGACTTCAGATTTAAGCAAGTCATTGTACCTAACTTACTGCTGTATTCTATTACATTTAGATTAGGCAATTGGTGTCAGGGGTGTAGAAATCTTTACTAACAGTCACAGGAAGTGTCATAACATTCAATCAAGAAGACCAAGGAAGCTAAGTGCTAATTATTACCAAGCATCCTCCGTCAGTAACATTTATTTTGACTAAATGACATCAATAGGAGACCTGGAAGTGTTATGTATAGGTCAAGGAACAATATCTCCTTCACCAGTCAATTTCAAGAATTCTCGCTTTGATATATAGACTTTGAACCAAGAATTGTTCATATTAAATCATGCACAGAAACTGATAATGGGAGGAGATTAAAAAAATGACATAAAGAGAAACGAGGCAGAAAAAAATGTGGCCTTTTTTTAATGTTTCTGTTAACATTGACTTAATTAGAGTTATTAAAAAATGGAGGATCTTTGCATCAGTAAGTCCTACTTGGTCTCTGTCTGTGAGAAGCTACAGGCTGTGGGTTGGCGCCAGCTAGTCTGGACCCTAGATTGATATGCAGGATGGGGAAAGATCCAGATGACCAGCTGCAGAAGGGTTGGAAATACTGTTAATAATGTTGCAAGGTGTTTGTGTTACTGTTTGATGATTGGATGAAGTGTGAAGCCTTGTTTGAATTGTTTATACTCCCCGGGAGAATGTTGCATTACTTGATTAATTGACTTCCTTCCAGAAGCTTCTGTAGAAACATTGTAATAGGGTGCTTCGTAATTGGGTTAAGGAACTGTCAATAACACTTTAATGTAATCGATATCGTTACCACTCCCATGTAGTTTTGCCCCACAGGGTTCGATGAGCTATAAAAGGTAACCCTCACGAGGATCGTTGTCGATCTTCTGGAGGGGCGCTTGGGACTGCGTAGCATTTTGGAGGTAATTGCTTACACAAGGCTGAAGGGCTTGGAGAAGCAGAGACAAGGATCGATCCCGCGGTGGTTAGGTATTGTTTTGGGAGTTCGTTATTGTTTCATAAAATAAAGTTTAGTGGTCCAGTGCTTGACTCTGTGTTTTACTGGACTAGACTAAGGGGGGTTAGCTCTAGGAGCATAATTACATTTCTAGCAAATTACAAAAGGAACCGTTTTCTGAATTTGTAAATATTTATTTTAAATACCAGGTTTATTTAAATTATTGCCAATATTTTATTAAAAATGTCAATTTTGTGCTAACTGTTTTCTGACAAGTTTAATTTATATAGTGTATAATGTATATATTCATTCCATCTGGTGCACTGTCAAGTTTCGCAGTGTCAGACCAAAGATTCAGGATAATCATGACAACTTCATTGGACAAAACTTTCTGAAAATATATTTTGGTCACAGTTTACTATTTGAAATTTGATTGCTTGCTATTATTATGTTTTTAAACAAAATCTAGCCCATTGTATTATAATTTTTTACATTTTATTTCTCCATAGGATTAATTTTACATTGACAGACAATGAGGAGAATAATCAATTCATATTAGATCTTGCTGTTTACAGGTTAGCTTTGTTTAGTAATTCAATTGAATAAACAATGTCAATGAGAATTTAACTATCTGAAGACAATTTATTTTTTTAATATCTAGGAGATTATTTTAAATAGCTATGTACACTTTTGAGACCAGCTGCTAGTTTCTGGTATTAGTTGCACAATGCTGGTGTGCTATGGTGGTAAGGTAGTCCATTATTCTCTGACATAAGCACGTGTACCATTTGTGGACTAATTCCAGACAATTTAGAGAAGTGTGATTTTAAAATTTTGCAAAGAGGTAGAATAAGATCATGTGCTGTCTTTTCCATCATATTACACTGAAATACATCGTTCACACCCTTAAAAATCATCCATGCAGTGTTGCTCAATATCGGGTGAAGGGATTGAAAATTTGTAGGTAATTATAAGACAAATGGAATATTCCTTTTCCTTATTAGTTACAAGCATATAATACATTACAGATTATGGTGTTGTATCGAAACAGTAATTGGGCCACATCTAGCTCATAAAAACTGATGGCTCTTAACAATTATGAGAAACCTAGGGATAAAATAGGAAGAACCAGCGCCGCACGATGGCGCAGCAGTAAAGTTGCTGCCTTACAGCGAATGCAGCGCCGGAGACCCGGGTTCGATCCTGACTATGGGTGCTGCCTGTACGGAGTTTGTATGTTCTCCCCGCTTCCTGCATGGGTTTTCTCTCAGATCACCGGTTTCCTCCCACACTCTAAAGATGTACAGGTATGTAGGTTAATTGGCTTGGTAAATGTTAAAAAATTGTCCTTAGTGGGTATAAGATAGTGTTAATGTGCGGGGATCGCTGGTCGGCTCAGACCCGGTGGGCCGAAAGGGCCTATTTCCGCGCTGTATCTCTAAAACTAAAAACCTACTTTTTAAGTGAGCATTTCACAAACATAGACATAATCTAATAGATCAAACGATTAAGGGGGATATAAAAGATAGAATAAAAATCACCCAAAGATTTCTGATGGTAAAAGGGAAGCGTCTGGAAGCCATTGCATGATTGCTTGCATTGTAGCAAAATTCCATTGCGTTTTAAAATGCAACTTGATAAGCACTTACATGACTTCAAATTGAGAACTAGAGAACTGTTTTGGCTGCTGTGTAGGTTCACGAGGTTAATTCCCGTGGTGGCGGGACTGTCATATGATGAAGGAATGGAGCGACTGAATTTGTATTCACTGGAATTTAGAAGGATGAGGGGATCTTATAGAAACATACAAGATTATTAAGGATTTGGACATGCTAGATGCAGGAAACATGTTCCCAATGTTGGGGGTACCCAGAACCAAGGGCCACAGTTTAAGAATAAGGGGTATTGAGATTTAGAATTGAGATGGGGAAAACCATTTTCGCACAATAGAGTTATGAATTTGTGGAATTCTCTGTCTCAGAACGCAGTGGAGGCTAATTCACTGGATGCATTAAAAATATAGTTAGATAGGGATATGGGGATAAGGCAGGAACGGGGTATTGATTGTGCATGATCAGCCATGATCACATTGAATGGCAGTGCCGGCTCGAAGGGCCGAATGGCCAACTCCTGCACCTATAGTCTATGTATCTATGATATAGTGGGCAAAATTGCATACATCTGTGCAATACATTTCCATGACTTTGTGAATTCTGGGATTGAAAAATTCAGTTCAAATTCAAATATTTTTCTTAAAATAAATTCCACAGGTATCTGGATACATCCTTACTTGATATTGATGTTCAGCCAACTTATGTGCGTGTGATGGTTAAAGGAAAGGTCAGTAACTGATAAAAGTAAAATTAATGCTACACCTACACTATTGAAGTAACTTAAAAATTGTTGCAGAAGAGGCAGGTATCTCTTTGAATCAGCAGATTTTCCTTTTTTTTTTAATGTTTCTCTTCAACATATAAATGGAATTGTGAGAAATTTATATGATCAGTTCGAAGAAAGGTCCTGACCTGAAAGGTCGTCTATCCATGTACGCCAGATGAAGGGGTCTCGACACGAAACGTCACCCATTCCTTCTCTCCAGAGATGCTACCTGACCTGCTGGGTTACTCCAGCATTTTGTGTCATTTCTTGTTTAGATGTTGGTACCTACATTTAGACTGATTGCAGTGATAACAGAACATGGACATAGAAATTAACATGATACATTCCCTGAATTACTATGTAATCAGCAAACCCAAATGTAACTGTAATTCATTGTTCCCATGTACATGTATACAGCTCTAATTGCATATTTGGAATTCAATGCAAACAAAAATCAAAAATGCTGCAGATCCTTGGCTGAAGAGATTTAAAGTAGGAGAAAGTGATCTATCTTCAGAGGACTGAAGACACTCCAGACACAGATGGGATAGCATGAGGTAGCAGTAGCTGTCATTGCCAGATGTCACATTTGAAAATATAAAAGCACAAAATGTCCTGTAGTCTCACACTAGAGGACAAGGATGGTAAATGCATCTTCAAATCGACTCTTATGATTATGACAGTCCTTGAAGTAGTCATTTCTGAGCCATTTATATGAGAGTAAATGTTCAGTTAACATAGAACATAAATTAGTACAGTGCAAGGTCAGGTCCTTTGGCCCACTATATCTCTACCAAACATGATTCAAAATGAAACTAAACCCTTCTTCCTGCACATGATCCATATCCCTGCATTCCATGCTGAACATGTGTCTATTGAAAAGCCTTTTAAATGCAACTATCATATCTGCTTTCACCAGCACCCATGGCAGTACATTCTAGGCAGCTGCTGTTTTCTGTATAAAACATACCCCGTGCATCTTTTTTAAACGTTCTCCTTAAAGTTATGCTCTATTATTTGACATTTCAGATTCAGATTCAGATTCAATTTTAATTGTCATTGTCAGTGTACAGTACAGAGACAACGAAATGCATTTAGCATCTCCCTGGAAGAGCGACACAGCAAATGATTTGAATCATTTCCACCCTGGGAAAAAGATTCTGACTATTTACCCTATCCATAAATTTCCTAAATCTCATAAATTTCTATCAGCTCTTCCCTCAGCCTCTGACGCTCCAGAGAAAACAATCCCATTTCCCCAACCCTACATTACATCTAATACTCTCTAATCCAATGTTCTGTCTGGTTTCACTTTGTAAGAAGTGATAGCATGTAAGCTCTGCCACTGATGTTGAGGTATGGATATACCTTGTCAAATGAAGCAGCTTCATTTATAAATACATGCTATAATGTTTGTCATCTTGCTTTATTTTTAGGTATTTCAGCTGGCACTTCAAGAAGAGGTAAAACCTGACAGCAGTTCCGCCAAAAGATCCCAGACCACGGGACACTTGTTGCTTACAATGCCAAAGGTACAGAGTTAATGAAAGTTTTCTCTCGTTGCTTTACCTTTTTGCAATTAACCTTAAATCGCCAAGTTGTGATGAGTTAATATCTTAGTCCAGTGAATGACAAAAATCTGCTAATAGTCACTCACAATTGTAGAAAAGAATTAATTCCGTAAACCATATTCTGTACTTACTAATAAAGTGTGTCGGCATTAAGAAGGAACTATTGCAACATGTTTTCTGGTGACAGGTAGCTAGCCTATAATCAACAATAAATGCATGCAGGATATACGGTGTGAATTGACACTAATGCTAGTCCATCATGGTAAGGGGTTATGTAATTAGTGAACAAAACCTGAATCAATAGCCTCTCATACATGGGATATGGGAGATAAAAAGCCACAGAGAAGGCTGGAAGACAAGTAACGCTAAGCTCTCTGAACCAATCCACAAGGCCGTCTCTCTAGTTAAATCTTGGGTGATGCCTTACTATGCAGATGCCATTGGCTAACAGGAAGTCATGGCAGATTTCTGCCATCCAGACACCCAGCACTAGCAAGGGGACCAGGAGTTCATATCAGCAATCGGCAATGGAGCACACAGCGGCAGCGAGAGCAGAGGTTTGCAAAATATTTGTGACACCAATTAGGTAATTGCCCTACAGAGGTCTGGGCTGAGGAAAGCAAAAAATGGTAGGGATGAGACAGCACCTTCTATACATCCAACAGGTAGTGATGAGGGAAATATGAGATCTGGTATCTGTCAGCATGCGGAGTAGGTGCTCCATGTCCGCAGCAATGGGCTGCATAAACTATGTCGGCCACAGTACATCATGGAGAGCTGCTTCCCAGTGCTGAATGGTCAAACAGCTGGCCTCAGCACAACGACCAATAGCCCTGTCACAAAAAGCTGTAGGCAATACTTTATTGGATTCTCACCAGATTCCCAGCATAACATTGTGCAGGAGTTTGCCAAGGTCAGGGCAGGGAGGGCGGAATTTGGCCAGGTTCCCGATGCAACAGTGTTGTCATCATATATCTCTGCTTGCATAGTGCAAGAGTGACCCCTTTTAGCACTTATGACATAAGCATTCTTATTCCAGCGACCACATCCTGAGTCCCAAGTGAGGTACCAATGTATTATGTTGCAGTTTAAAATTGCTGTGTTGTGTTTGTTTTAATTGCATACCTAGTTCTGAGCAGAGTTATAATTCAGTCAGGCAGGCCAAGCGGTTAAATTTTCCTCTGTTTCTCATTGTACTATACACATCGGTTGTTTTAAAGTGGATGGACTGAACTGAAGTAGTGTATAACCGGTGACTGATGTAATACCTGGTTCTTTCGAGCTCTGCCTGTAAACAAGGTTGCCCTGTATTAAACTTATTTTCCTGAAACATTTTGACTACCAAATTTACTTTCATAAGTTCATTAGAGGAGCAGAATATAGCCATTTGGCCCATCGTTTAGTCCGCCATTCAATCATGGCTGATACATCTTTCCGTCTCAATTCCATTCTCCTGCCTTCTCCCCATTACCCTTGACACCCGTACTAATCAAGAATCTGTCAATCTCCGCTTTAAAAATATCCATGATTGTGACTGTGTATAAGTGCATACATAGAGGCGCTCAATGACAAAATAAGTTCTTCAAGTGGCATACAAGTGTCTGGTTTAACATAACGGGTGATTATATATTAAGTAGGATTAAATATGATGAGCTTGCTTGGGTGCCTGTGAATGCGATGCTCCTACGACAGAACTCTAGGATGATTTGATGTGATGCTGACAGCTGCTGTGTGATTTGTATATCTTGTTTGTACGTGTTTTGTTAATAAAAGTTGAGCGTAAATAAAAATATCTTTGACTTGGCCTCCACAGCCTTCTGTGGCAATGAATTCCACAGATTTACCACCCCTTCCAAACATGAGCTAATTTTTACTTTTTGTGGTATGAATTAGTGTGCTGCTTTTGCTTGCATGTCATTTTATTCTTTCTGTATGAGTAATAAATATATATAATTTGAATCACCAATCTAAAATAATTATTTCAGGTACAAGAAGTAATTACGGCAAAGCGCAAAAGTAAAATTACACCTCGACCAAACAGCACAAATCCACACCCAGACATTATAAGGTAATTATTATGTAATGATAATGCAAAATATTTCCTACATATTAATATAATTCATTGCAAGTTTAGTTTCGAGATACAGCATGGAAACAGGCTTTTGGCCCATTGAAGCACGCCGACCATTGATCACCCATACCAGGCACGTGCTGTCAGGGTAGGCACTGCCTACCCTGACTAAAATTCTAAAATGGTAATTATTAAGTATAAATAGTAAAGGCATCGGAGAATAATGCCTACCTAAGAGATCGATCTCTTAGGCATAATTCTCCGTGCCTTTTATCTGCAGTACATGTAACACACGAAGGTCTGTGCAGCCCATGTGCTGTCGACGATGCTTCAAACCGTCAATTTCCAGGGGAATGAAGGCAGCTGAAATTCTGCCTTTGCAGTGCAAGTTTCTTGGTGGGTTTTTCAAACATGGATTGCCAGTATCTTAAGAATCAGGATCAAACCCAGTTCTCTGACGCTGTGAGGCAACAGCTCTACCAGCTGCACTATTGTGCTGCTCATTGTTGTCAAAGCTGTGCCACTGTGCTGCCCAATGTATTTTGTGCTTTGTGGTCAGAGAAAGGTGGGGTGCACAGGAAACCAAATAATTTTTGTATTTTGGAAGGAAGTCATTCAGTCTATCAAAACTGTACGGTTAAATCCAATCTAGTCTCACTACCTCTTCCTCTCCCCTTGCAAATGTTTACCTTTCAGATACTCTTAGAAACTTATCCACCTTCCTTTTGAACTTTACATTTGAATTTGTCAGTGGAATGGAGGCATCAGGGCATGCTTGTAATGTCCAGACTAGTGGGGAAAAATAACCTCAGAACATAGGTATTCCTGCAGACTCGAATTAGACCCGTGGCATTAACTTTGCCACCGTGATCTTACAAAGATTTGTACATTCAGGAGGGGCGAGGCGAAATCAAGTGCTGTGCTATTTGCAACATTGAAGGAATTATAATTTCTTAAAATGACCTATGAATTAAAATTACCTCAAGCCAATCATTCAAAATAAACCCACCACTTATCATTCATCCCAGTTAAAATATGAGTTTATAAAAGTGAAAAACTAAAATGTAATAAATAATTGGACATTAGGTAAATTATCACACTAATTTTACCAGTGAACACGGACTACACAGTTTCATCTACAATTTTAAAAATAATTTATCAACATTCCTTTAGAATTAAAGATTAATCATATTGATAAACTCCAAGCTATTCTGGTAATTTTTAAATGAGAAATATTTACGTTCCAAAATGATGATAATTGGTACTTTGAAACATTCTTCTGTCATTTTACGAAGCAATGGAATAAATTGCTCAATGGGAATTAGTCATTCGCACACCTGCATATTCATTTCTGTGAATTCATATTTTTTGTTTTATCATACATCTGCAAAAAAGAACGGATTAATATTTAATATCTAGAAACATAGAAAATAGGTGCAGGAGGAGGCCATTTGGTCCGAGCCTGCACCACAGCGAAAAGTGATTTATTTACTGATTGGTTATTTACTGATCGGTTAGTTACTGATCGATTAGGATCGGTTGTGCAAAAAGGAGACTGCTGTTGGAAACTCAAGATCAGGCAGGTTCTATGGAAGGATCGTGGCACATAAGAGGTTTTTGGATAGGCACACGGATATGCAGGGAATGAAGGGATATGAATTACATGCAAGCCATAGAGATTTGTTTAACTTGACGACACAGGGAACTGCAGATGCTGGTTTATTTTAAAAAAAAACAAAGTGCGAGAGTAACAGGTCAGGCACCATCTCTAGAGAATATGGACAGATGATGTTTTGTGTCAGGACTCTTCATCAGACTGATTAAGGTGAGGGAGGGATGACAAAACTAGAAGAGAGGCGGGGCATGGAAATTCTTGGCACGTCATAAGTGGGTGCGGTTGCAGGCGGGGATTTATTGGCAAATGATCGGACAAAGGCCAGAGATTTAAAGAGAAAAAGTCTGAGAAGGAGATGCTAGAGGAGCTGCAAACGTTGAAGACAGAGGATTATGGGTGGAATGGTGAGGGGGATGGGGGAAAGTGTGGAGCACATGGAAGCGAAGGGAAGAAAAACAGGGGCAGGGGGCTTAGTCATGTAAAATAGTAAGATTAAATGAGAACTTACCTGTTCGAAGTTTGATCTTTATTTTATGAGGAGTTACGACAAGGGTTTACGTGAAGAAGCCCCGCCAGGCGCATGTTCGGCATACTTCAAAGCAGCGGCGTGAAAAACACAGAACCAATAGCCGGAGTAAGATAGTAAGGCTCACAAAGATTAGAACTACCAGATGATCATTTATATTATGAGGGTTGGGAGCGGAGGGCACGTAATCCCTCATCGTAACTCCTCATAAAATAAAGATCAAATTTCGAACAGGTAAATTCTCGTTTAATCTCACTATTTTACTTCGGAGTCACGTGAGTGACTACGTGAAGATTTTAAAGCTCTGTGATTTTCATGCCATATATCATTCCATACGACACACTGCTTCAGTTTACCCAGTAGTGCATAAATAATATATATTGCTTGAAATTATGCAATATATATATATATATATCATTTCTATTTATTTGTCTGTCTGTTTATTTATTTATTTATTGATAATAATAATAAAACAAAAAATAATAATCCCTCTATCCCAGGGGAAATAACAACAAATATTATGCAACAAATCAAACTATTTTGAGCAGGACCCAACACAGCATGTGCAACTCTGGCACTGTAACAACAGGTTTATCATTAAACTAGGAAAGTTTTTTAGACCATCCTGCAGTCTCCAGAATTTGGTCGAGCAGCACGTCCTGCACCTTGGCCGAGTACATTGATACCGCCCTTGTGGAGTGAGATTTATACACATCAGTGTCTACTCCAATTAATCCAGCACCTGTTTATCCATCTAGAAACAGTTTGTACTGTCACTTTTATATGTTTCTTGTGGGTAATGAACATTGGTGTCTCACAATCTCGGAGACTCTTAATTCAATATATATTAATTCAGATGCTTAACCACACACAATGTTTAGTTGACAGTGTATGTCTTAAAAATTACATTGGTTCCAGCCTTTCTTGGCTTGCTTTGCTTGCTTAGATCATTGACATAAAACGTTATTTTATCTACAGACAACTGTATACAATCTAACCACAACATTTGTAATGTTTGTACTCATTGTGCTGATATTAATGGTATGAACATAACGACTTTAATTATTGACTTCTGAAAAGACAGTGTTGTAATTGGAGTCCATTGCCGAAGCAATGTGAGAACTATACTGACATCCCAGATTTCTGAATATCTGGGTTTGGTAGGATTTTATTAAAATTCCTCTCATAAATCGGGATATTAACAGATGAGACCCGATTGTTGTCAATTCTGAAATTGTCCTAAATAGGAGGACAAAACACTCCGAGCTCCATTCATGGTACTATAACTCAGGTGCAGCATAACGAGGAACTCCAATACATCCGATATATTTGCAGTATGATAAAATATATCTGACTGTATACAAAAATATTTCCCATTCCTTATATAACACATATATTGTTTCTTAGTGCTATCTCTCCAAGCTGCAGTTATGACATCCATGGTCCTATCCGACATTCCATCAGAACCTGCAGATTAACAATTAATACGGTCATGTAATGGATGACTTCTGCAGTTACTGGATGTACCAACAATTACTGCACCTGGGATTTGTCATGAATGTCTGAATCATCATTCTAAGCACCAATGGGAACAATGGCTGTGTAGTAATGGTCCCTAGATAAGGGATGTATCAGATATTAACTGATAAGAACAAATACTTCACTTGATCTTAGCCAAAAGGATGAGAACAATACCAATTTGGAACCACCAAACGCCTGTGGCGGAGACTTGCTCTATTTTGGTGACACATTGTCTAATCAGACAAAATGGGGAAAACATAAAAGACTATACTTCCCCAATGTAGCGAGAATGCATCCACCGCTAATGCTCCTGGGTCTGACTCCCACGAGACACATTTAGACCACTGGAGATTTAATCCAGACACAATAGATCAACATTTGGTACACGTATTGTCTGACAATCTTTTTGAAACTTTTTGAATTTTAACATTCATTCTGTATTGTCTTTGCACTTTCGTGATCTGTTGTCTTACCACAATATTGTATTCTCCCACAGTTGTGGTATTGTCTACTCGTAATTGAACATGTAACCATATAACAATTACAGCACGGAAACAGGCCATCTCGGCCCTTCAAGTCCGTGCCGAACAACTTTTTTCCCTTAGTCCCACCTGCCTGCACTCATACCATAACCCTCCATACCCTTCTCATCCATATGCCTATCCAATGTATTTTTAAATGATACCAATGAACCTGCCACCACCACTTCCACTGGAAGCTCATTCCACACCGCTACCACTCTCTGAATAAAGAAGTTCCCCCTTATGTTACCCCTAAACTTCTGTCCCTTAATTCTAAAGTCATGTCCTCTTATTTGAATCTTCCCTATTCTCAAAGGGAAAAGCTTGTCCACATCAACTCTGTCTATCCCTCTCATCATTTTAAAGACCTCTATCAAGTCCCCCCTTAACCTTCTGCGCTCCAGAGAATAAAGACCCAACTTATTCAACCTATCTCTGTAACTTAGCTGTTGAAACCCAGGCAACATTCTAGTAAATCTCCTCTGTACCCTCTCTATTTTGTTGACATCCTTCCTATAATTGGGCGACCAAAATTGTACACCATACTCCAGATTTGGTCTCACCAATGCCTTGTACGAGAGCACACCGAGAGCACACTCATCAGTCTGTAATAACACTGAAGACTTCTGAACAAGCACATTTTTACTTCTAGTAACTTGTGCAACATTGAGAATCCATCATTGAATTCAGCTCAACTACATGGACCTAATCAATAACCTGCACGCTTTTTACTCTTATGCTCTGGTCTTTGCAGACTTTGATCATGCAGAGGTCCCAATTTGACAGCATGAATGCTGCTATCACTTTATCAGTAACCGTAGCCACTTCTTGGATGATGGGATAATGTTTTTTACCAAGACAAATACAGGCATTTGTAACATCCCCAACCATAATTTGTTGATAAAGTTACTCCCATATCAACTGTATTAAAGACAAACCCCAAATAATCAATTGTTTGGGATGCCTGTAACTTCCATATTGTTTGGATGTACAGAACCTTAGCCTTTCAATAAGCTTATGGTTGCTAAACTCAGTTCTTCAGCTGTCTCCCATTTACAATTAACATATCCTCCAGATAAGTAATTACAATGTGATTCTGAGTCCTCATTAGCACCAGTGCTGGTTTCAATAATTGTGTGAGCAATCTGAGGGCTGAATTTAACCCATTAGGCAATTCCTTCAGCTGACCCATCCATTTAATTGAAGTACCTGAATAATAAGGCATCCTTTTTAAGTCTAAAAAATAACCACATAGCAGCCTTGTGATAACAACTTCATTATAATGCTGAAGTGTACTTTTTTCGATGTTCATACTGAACTATAAATTTAAGTTTGTGAGTCCTAGAATGACTCTGCAACCCCCATACTTGTGTCTGGGATATATTATCTCTACCTGACAAGTTCCTGGTACATTCAAACACCAAGCTGATCAGATTTAATGCAGAATTACAAAACAATTGTAATCTTAACCAACCCAGTAATTCCATGTGTAATGGAATGCCGTACTTCTGTACTTACGTAAATGAACCAGAAGATCTCTTAATATAGGGGTTCGTATTCATCAATCATAAATCTGGTTATAGCTTGCCCACATAATCCTGCATTTTTTGGGTATAATGTTAGCCAATGGCAATTTTCATCATACAATTGGGTTTGAATATGCTTTGCAGAGTAAAGCAAGCATGTCTTAAAAGTATCGACCCATAATCGACCCATGTATGTCTTCCCCAAATGCAGTGATGCCAACCGAATATCAGCTAGAGGAACACATTTCCTGTGCTGGAACACATTTCCTGTCCTCGCATCGTTACACTCATGAGTGCCCAATTACTGTTGGCACCCTGAGCGAGGCACAATAGACGGGTGTTTTATATATTTTTATATATTATTTACTGTTTCAGTCATAACAGTATGTTGGAGTAGGTGAGAAACCAAATAATGTTGGCCGCCAGGTTCATCCATAGCCTCACCAGTCCATTCCGATATAGCAAAACTTGGTGCTACATCGGGAACACCTGGAATATTTCTATTGTGCTCTGGTGTGTACACATAAGTAGGGACACCAGCTTCAGGGTCAGTTTCATCCTGCCCTGGTACTCCTGAGTCTTGCTCTAGGGAGACTTCATCCAGACCTATGCAAGGCACTGGTGAATGAGATTCTCATTCTTCATAGGCACCATACTCCTTGTATGGAAATTCCTTCGGAGCCTGCCTTAGAATCTCATGGGTCTTCAAACCCTTAATCTTTTTGAGTTTTTAGCATTTTATCTTGCTCTAGTGACCTCATCCAGACCTAACCAAGGTACTGGAGAATCAGAATTCCATTTTCATAGGCACCATACTCAGCGTATGGAAACTCCTTTGGAGCTTGCCTTACAGGAAGACATACATGGGTCTTAGAACCCTTGACTAAGTCAAGTGTAAAGCATTTTATCCATTTCCAGCCTTCCCCTCATTCTTGTCCTTCCTTGGAGGAGAGTTACTTTCTTTATTGTTTTGTATTTGTGCATAAATCATATATGTTTAAAATTATAATTCTGAGAGGCACATTCTGCTTGCAGAATATTTGTATTAACCTCAGTATCACACTGGGTTATATACATTTCCATAAAGGAAAACTGCATCTGGTAACATATATACAGAGCAGACTTTATTTTACAATTGTGGGTATTTGGAGCCGGCATTTAGCGCAGGCGTTATCTCCAAACCCGATCTAAATAGTGGTAAATAGTGGGAACCGGCTTTTAAACCAGCCTTATCTCCCGATCCGATCTAAATTGGAAACTGCGATTTCATCGCGTTCCATTCAATTACTGCAGTTTAAACATACTTATACTCTAGCTGGCTCCGTATTTTCAAGATTTACAGAGTTTTTAAAAAATGTTTCCAAAATACATAAACACTCTAGCTGGTTCTGCAGACTTACAGAGTTTAAAAAACACTCGCAAGAAGTTCAACACTGACTTACCTGCGGGTTAAACTTACCGCTGGTGGGAGCTGCGCTCTCCACCCTGTCGGTGCCACATGCATAGACGTAATGCCGAACATGCGCCTGGCGGGGCTTCTTCACGTAGTTACTCACGTGACTCCGAAGTAAAATTGGAGATTCATTGTTCATACTGAGAGACTGAGAGGGGCAGAAAGGGACGTTGGGGGAGGAGGTGTTCTGTGGAGGTTAGTTACCTAAAATTGGAGATTTCAATGTTCATACCATAAGCTATCCAAGCGGAATACGAGGTGCTCTTCCTCCAATTTGCGTCTGGCCTCCCTCTGGCAATAGAGGAGGCCCAGGGCAGAAAGATCAGTATGGGAATTATAAGGGGAGTTAAAATGGTTAGCACCCAGGAGATCCAGTAGGCTTTGGCAGATCGAGCGCAAGTGTTCAGCGAAACGGTCGCCTATTCTATGTTTGATCTCGCCGATGTAAAGTTTAACTCGGCATCATTTTTGGCACAGATATTGTAGGCCAAAGGGGCTTGTTCCTGTGCTATTATATATTTGCAAGTCGACATTTTGGGTAAAGGCCTGGCATCAGTCTCTTCGCAGATACTGCTTTATGTGCTGAGTTCCTCCAGTAGTTTGATTCTTTTTGCTCCAGATGCCAACGTTTGCAGACTCTTGTGTCTCCTTTAATTTTGTCAGTCTTCACCAGACAAGATGACAGTAAATTAGGGCAAATGCATAGTAATATGGATGCAAAAGTTAAACTGTCGTACCTTTCTAATAGAGTAAAATTCTCATAACACATAGATGATTTCTGACATTGTTCATTCAAGGGTGTACAAGGCAAAGGAAAGTACGATTTATGAGTTTTCTTACATCGATAACATCTCAGTGGGATTTAAGATTTTTTTCCATGAAGTGAATAAAGACACCATTTAAATAATAAATGGCTGTGTCATAAAAGTACCAACTCACTAACTTGATTTAGGTTATAATTTGATGGAAAGGATTCTTGGAAATGTAATTGAGGAAGCTCAATGTGCCTTCTGCAAAGTAAGGTTGTTTTTCGCCAATACTGTTGATGAATTTCAAAAATATTACTCAGGAAGAAAAGATTTGAGTACTGAAGTCATGAAAATAAAAATTCTAACTGCAAACATTTGCATCTGTAAGGCATCCACATCCATGGCTCTCAAGATGTGTTGTCTGATAAGAGTTTTGTGTACACCATTACTACTCATATGCTATCCTGCCACCCTCTTTGTAAAAGGATAGGAGAAAGCTCATGAGGAACATAAATACCACAAGTACCACAATCACTATGATCTTCGCAAAACCATCAGGAATGCCAAGAGACAACACTGAGACAAACTTGAGTATAATCACACAGACACCCATCAAGGCCTGAATACTATGACTGGCTGTAAAGTGGTCAGGGAGCATCGCTGGTGATAATGCAACCGTTCTGATGAACATAATGAATTCTATGTTTGCTTTGAACAGAAGGCCAATAGATCGATAACATCTGACCCATCAGACTCAAGTGTGCCATTTGTTAGGGTCACTGTTGCAGACGTTAGATCAGCCATCAGACGGTGAACCCACGGAAAGCAACTGGCCTGGATGAAGTCATCCTCTATGATAATCCTCAACACTGGTGCCCCTCTACGATGCACCCTGTCAACCCCCTACAATACTCCTTTCTACACTCATGACTCACAGCATGGTTTGGGAAAAACTCCATCTAAGACCGCAAGAAACTGTAGTGAGTTGTGGACGTAGCCCAGACCATCACACAAATCAACCTCCCACCCATTGACTCCACCTACACTTCACTCTGCCTCGGCAAGGCCACCAGCTTAAGAAAGGACCGGTCTCATCCCGGTCGCTCCCTCTTCTCCCCTCTCCCATCAGCCAGGTACAGAAGTTCGAAAACGCATACCTCCACATTCAGGAACATTGGAGAGTTTTTCATCTAAGGAGGAAAAAAGTTATTTAATCCTGTCTTTAGAGCTGATATATTTCTTGAAATGTTAATTTGTAGCATTGGTATTTAATACCAGAATCCATGGAAAAGAAGCAAGGCAGCATATTTGAATTACTTTTTTGTTTGCTAATTATGAGGAAATTGTAGATGAAACATGAAGTTGAATGCTGCCAACGTTACCAAGTACATTGTTTGTAATGTTGCCAACAGCGTCATGTGTTAGAAACATAACCCATACCATTTTGATTTGAGTAATGTGGATGTAATGTAAATTGAAGTAAAGCATACGGAGCAAGCCACTAGGGGTGCCGCATTGTTGGCAGCACCTGCTACAGTCTGTCTGTTTTTTTCCATCTTTTTTTAAATTTTAGTTTGTCTTAACAGTATGTTTTGGAAGTTTCTTTAGTTTTTCTATGTGGGGAGGGGGTTAGGGTAAAGGGGAAACAATTTCCCAGTCACTTCCTGGCGAGGATGCAACTATTCTCCCAGTCATGTCCTCGCCCCCCTCCTCGCAGCCTACTAACTGGATTTGAGCGGCCTTTCCTGCTGGGGACCAAGGACCGGACCAGAGCTTCAGCAGCGGCGGCGCAGCGCTGGATTCACCTCGGAGTGGGGCGATGCCTTCCTGGATTGCCGTTTGAAGCTCCGGAGCGTTGGGCCTGCAGCATCAACATCGTGGAGCTATGGTTCGTAGAGCTCCCAGCACGGGTGACTTCAACATCGCGGAGTCCTGAGATCCCTTTGCCGAGGGCCGCCAGCGTGAATCTCCGCCCAGCGCGGCCTGTGGACTTCGGGACCCGACCCCAGAAGAACATCAGAGGAAGAGAACTGACTTTGGTGTCTTCCCTCACATTGGGAAACTTTGATTCTGCTGTGTGGGGATGTTTTATGTTGGAGTCTATCGAGTGTTTTGTTCTTTTTATTTGTATGGCAGTATGGTGACCACACATTTCACTGTACCAACTGGTACATGTGACAAATAAATGTATCTTGTACCTTGTATCTTGTATCAAGAGACTTGTATCTTGTATCATGTATCTTGCATCCAATTCTCGATAACCTTTGAATATTTTTCAAATCTGTTATGTTTTCATGTGTGAAATGTGCCCACTGAAAACAATTCTAATGAAAGAGTGTTTGCCAGTAATTGTATAAGCTCAATGGATGGAAAGATGTAAATTGTGCAGTAATCTGATTGAATATCTTGCCATTTTGCCCCACAGAACAACTCAATCCATTGAGAAATTGGAAGTGGATCCAAGCAAACATGTTGACATAACCAATATTGTGATGGCAAAACAATCTGTTGCTCAAGGTCCTCTCAAATTACATCAAAGTAGGGCAGCGGAAAGGAACAACATTGACTTCCAGGATAATCTTGAGGTTCCGCCATTGCTCGATTAACAATAGATATGAATCAGCACTATTTATCTGGATGTCTGATGAAGTGAAATTCTTCTTCTTGGATAATTCATCTGTTAACTCAACAATTATATAGTTTTTCTACATTAAATTTAGGCAGTATTAAAAATAAAGTTTATCACTACTAGAATTACTTGGGTTTTGTGTTGCTTATTGGTAAGTGGGTCATCTTGTATCAATCACAAAGCCCACTTGTATGACTCTGTTTGTTAATTAAACTGAAAACTGCACGATTGTAAGGGAGTTTTAAAATCAATATTGCGATTCACTTTTGAAACTTTTTTATGTCGGATCCTAAGCTGGTTTCAAAGAAAAAAATCAAAATATTAAAATTATTTATATTGCCACCTACTGGCAGTGTAGAAGAATAAATTTAGATAAATTTGACCATTATTTAAGTGCTAATTAGTTTGTTTTAAAACAAAGCAAGTGGCCAAAAACACTTGCTTTGCCTGTAATAATGGAATAGAAATTAACTGCAATAGCAACATGGTACTTTTGTGTGCTCAACGTGGTTTCTCAGGAACTTAATAAATAACTCTTTTTCATTTTATATATTCAACAAATCACTTGAAACATGAAAGAAGCTTTACTAGGAAGGTACTTGATCTTCACTTTCTGAAAAGGATACAATTTAATTGACCAATTTCATTTGAGCAATGGTAATGTGATGACTTCTTATTCCAGACAATCTGAACCAACACACAAACATTGAAGATGACTGAATTTCCATACCTTATCCTTCGCACTTCCACTCCTCGCCCAACCCACATTCTCTTTTGATTCTTCTTTACTTGTTTTTTTTTGGTCACCTCAACCCATTCTCTGCATCTTTCTCTTTCCAGCTTGTGTTGGTCCAACAGATTTTTCTCTGAGAAGATTGCTTGGAGCACTTAGAATTTCATAAAGCAAAAATGTGAATGATTACTCATAACCTTATTGCTGCCTTTGCACCTGTGCCCTTGATGTTGCCTGTCATCCAGACAGCCAGCTAATATTCCTGTCATCCATGCCAAGAAGTTGCTGTCCAAATTGGATTATAGGTCTAGACATGGTCAAGGTCATATTTCAGAACATATGTTGTAGTCTCCTCCATTGCAAGTGAGGCAATTTGCAACCATAGCAAATAGTTCACAAAAGCACAAGGACATACAGTGCAAGCAGACGATATGTAATAAAAGATGTGTACGAGTGACTGATATTTATATTTTGGACATCCCACTTCCTTCTCCTATTTTGCAGCACCCCAGCAGTTTGTTTTCCCTCACATATGCCCATCAATTTCCCCTTTGATTTTTTCAGCCATTAATCTACACTAGGTGGAATTTACAGTAACCAATTAACATGTTTGTATGATAGAGTGTATGTCTATGTACTGACTGACATCTATACATGTGACCCCACCCCCCCAAAGCATAAGCATTAATATCCATGCAACAGAATCTGCTTTCCAATTGCTCAGCCCCTTGTCACTGGATCTAAGTCTTGCGTGGTCAAATCTCATGGTAGCCGGCATAAAGGAATGCCACAGAACAACTGAACAATATTGTGTTCAGTTCTGGGCACCATGTTATCGGAAATACATAGTCAAGCTTGAAAGGGTTCCGAAAATATTTATGAAGTTGGTGCCAGAACTAGAGTGTGTGAGCTATAGAGGTTCAGTAGTCTGGGTCTCTATTCCATGGAGTGTAGGAGGATGAGGGGAGATCTTATAGAGGTATACAAAATCATGAGAGGAATAGATCGGGTAGATGCACAGAGTGCTTTACCCAGAGAAGGGGAATCAATGACCAGAGGACATAGGTTCAAGGTGAAGGGGTAAAGATGTAACAGGAATCCGAGGGATAACTTTTTCACACAGAGGGTGGTGGGTGTATGGAACAAGCTGCTAGAGGAGGAATTTGAGGCTGGGACTATCCAATAGTTTAAGAAACAGTTGGACAGGTACATGGATAGGCAGGATCGGATTTAGATGAAGAGATGCCCTAAGCTATTCCACTTGTGAGGCCCTCCCCAATCCTCCACCCCCACGACTATAGGAAGATGATGCACCAGATTGACACTGATTTGCAGCCGAGCATGGCCAATGAGATAATGGGCTGGAAAGCTGCGCTTTATTTATTTATTTATTTATTGCCAGTGCTAGTATCGAGTTATTGGCTTAAAACACTATTATTCAGAAATGGAGGGCAAGGAAAATTACTGAAGGGTTGTTTAGAGACGACAGTGCGTTATGACAGCATATGTAAGAAAGGCCTATGACAGTGTCAAAAATATTATACATATTGCAGGGCTCTCACATAATTTTTTTTCTCTGTTGTCAGCTGGGCAACCTTGGCAGCTTTTTAAGTTGCCAAATGACAGTTTAGGTGGTCATTTAAAACGGCTTGTATCATGCGTGTGATAATGTGCTTGGACGAAGTGCGTAGTTACCAGTCGGAATTATGCTCAATGAAGCATTCACATATTATTTCTGCTTCAAATAAAGTCACAAACTAAACATATTTACCAATCAAGACATGATATATACCACAATGACATGCAACAAAATTATAATACAGTATCTCAACTCTTTTTACACGTTGCAATGAATGCAATTTCTATTATTTCTTTCCACTTCCAAACAAAAATGTGGTTGGATTATTCAGCGCCTCTGTCCTGCGCCTCCTCCATGGCCAGAGTGAGGCCCACCGCATATTGGAGGAGCAGCACCTCATATTTGCTTGGGTATTTTACACCATAGCGGTATGAACATTGGCTTCCCTAATTTCAGGTAGTCCTTGCTTTCTCCCTCCTTCCGCTCCTATTCCCAGCTCTCCCACAGCCTACTGTCTCCACCTCTTCCTTTCTTTTTCACGTCGCCCCCCCCCCCCGACATCAATCTGAAGAAGGGTCTCGACCCGAAACGTCGTCTATTCCTTCGCTCCATAGATACTGCCTCACCCGCTGATTTTCTCCAGTTTTTTTGTCTACCAATGGGATCCCACCACTGGCCACATTTTCCCATCTCCTGCCCTGTTGGCTTTCCGCAAAGACCGCTCCCTCCGTAACTCCCTGGTCAATTTGTCCCTTCCCACCAAAACCGCCCCCTCTCCTGGCACTTTCCCTTGCAACCGCAGGAAATGCTACACTTGTCGCCCCCTTACCTCCTCCCTTGACTCCATTCAAGGACCCAAGCAGTCTTTCCAGGTGCGGCAGAGGTTCACCTGCACCTCCTCCAACCTCATCTATTGCATTCACTGCTCTAGTTGTCAGCTGCTCTACCAACTTGGGAGACCAAGCGTAGGCTTGGCGATCGCTTCACCCAACACCTCCGCTCAGTCCGCAAAAACCAACCTGAGCTCCCGGTGGCTCAGCACTTCAACTCCCCCTCCCATTCCGAATCTGACCTTTCCGTCCTGGGCCTCTTCCATGGCCAGAGTGAGGCCCACCGTGGCCAGAGTGAGGCCAGAGTGAGGCCCTCCGGAGGAGCAGCACATCATATTTCGCTTGGGCAGTTTACACCCCGGTGGTATGAACATTGACTTCTTCAATTTCAGGTAATCCCTGCTTTCTCCTCCCCTTCCCAGCTCTCCCTCAGCCCACTGTCTCTGCCTCTTCCTTTCTTCTTCCCGTCCCCTCCACCCTCACATCAGTCTGAAGAAGGGTCTCGACCTGAAACGTCGCCTATTTCCTTTGCTCCATAGATGCTGCCTTACCCGCATTTTTGTCTACCCATTCACACAAGTTCTGTTATCCCACTTTCCTCACCCACTCCCTACACATTAGGGGCAATTTTACAGAAACAAGTTAACCTACAAAGCCAATGTGTCTTTGGGATGTGGGAGGAAACCCACACACAGGAAGAATGTGCAAATTCAACACAAACAGTGCCCGAGGACAGGATCGAACACAGATCTCTGGCGTGTAAGGCAGTAAGTCTACCAGCTGAGCCACTATATTTTGTTTTCCAACACACAAAAAGTTATACTTGATAACTTTGGTTACTAAAAAAATGAAAATATCAATGTTCAGTTTTAAATCTCCAAGTGACGCTATGTCCTCCTTCACAGCTACTGTATGTTTTAATTAAGTTCAAGACTATGGGGCAGTACATTGGCCATAAAGTTGCTGCCTAAAAGTACCAGAGACCCGGAATTGATCCAAAACATGGGTGCTATCTGAATGGAGTTTGCTCTGTTCCCTTTGATCCTCCAGGAGCTCTTGTTTCCTTCCACATTCCAAAGGCGTGCAGGAACCTATTTCAGACCCAACCCAAAACCTAATATTTTCTTTGTCCAGAGATTCTGTCTGACCTGTTGAGTTACTCCAGCTTTTTGTGTCTATCTTCAGTTTAAACCAGCATCTGCAGTTCCTTCCTACACACACAATACTATATGATAGAACTTTATTAACACCAGGAGGGAAATTGTGTGTGTGTGTTTAGGTATATATATATATAGTATATATATATACACACACATATATATTTATATAGTTATATATTCATATATAAATATACACCATTTTGTTTTCTCGTTTATAATATTGTTTACCTGAGAGAATAAAACACTCTTGACTTACTCCGCTAATGTGTGGGATAGAACTAGTGTACGGGTGATCGGTGGTCGGTGTAGACTCGGTGGGCTGAAGGGCCTGTTTCCACGCTGTATCTTTAAATTAAACTAAAAACACTAAAACCAGAGGGAGTATAAAGAAGGGTCTCCACCCGAAATGTCACCCAATTTCTTCTATCCAGAGTTGCTGGCTGCTCCATGGGGTTCCCCCGCACAATTAAAGCATGGAATAGTCTTCACCCTACCATAGTTATCCAACCAGACACAACTAAATTTAAGGTACCTCTTTTTTCCCCAAGAACCCTTTTTTGCTTAAGTCCAAGTCAAGAGTTAAGAGAGTTTTATTGTCATGTATCCCAGATAGGACAATTAAATTCTTGCTTGCTGCAGCACAACAGAATATGTGAACATAATACAGAACAGGCGATAAAAGTTCAGTGTGTTTATATGTCATAGACCATATATATACACAATAAATAAACAGATAAAATGCGATAGGCTGTTATTGTTCAGCCCTCCACAACCTCCACACGTTCCATTTAGAATATTTATGGAGGACCAGGAAAACAGAAGCAAGGGACTCCAGGGAGTTACTCCAGATCCGGGGTCAGGGAGTGATTCTGTTTGGTATTCAGCGTTGGTCGCCGCCTCGCCGCGACCGGACAATAATAGCGGCCAGATCTCTCACAATTCAACATGAGGGAGAAAGTGCCCAGCACCGACCAGTTGCTGTGGCAGTGCACATGCGCAGGGCAGCCGATGAAGTGCTGGCGGTGGCAGTGCACATGCGCATGGCGGCCGATGATGTGCTGGCGGTGGTCGTGCGCATGTGCAGGGGAACAACGTGCTGGCCATAGCAGTGCGCATGTGCAAGGAGATACGGATGGCGGGCGGAGACGGAGATTGACAGACAGAGAGAGAGAGATGGAGAGGGGGCCTGCCCAGAGTTGAACGGCAGGCGTCCTGCCTTGGCCGGAGGCCCCCTAGATTTTGAGGCCCTAGGCTTCAGCCTAGTGTAGCAATGTTACAAAATTTTGAGATTTTAAAAATCAAGTCTGCAATTTATCCCATCAGATAAAGCATAAAAATAAGTTTAATTTGACACCTAATTCACTTTCATACCTTCAGTATTAAAAAAGTTAGGGCCATTTTCATACTCGGAAATTAGCAACTTGCTTCCTATTGCTTTTCTATTGACTTAACACAAAAGTTGTGATCGAGGACAGTCAAAAGCCCATAACTTCTTTAAAATTTAAGAAAACTGAAAGAAATTTTCAGTTATTATAGATTGAAGTATTCTGAAACAAATATGAAACAATCTTACTTGGATGACCTGAAATTAAAGCATATAATTAGTTAGTTACCCAATTGTAGCCCATTACAAAATTCAATTACTAGATCTAAACAATTATCAATTTCTTCAGAAAAAATTAAAAAAAAATTTAAAGCCTAAGTGTTCAATTAACAGTCACACAATAATTCACAATATAACATGATTTTTAAATCTAATTGTCATTAATTTATAGGCTAAATTGAAGGAATTCAGTGTTTAATGCCCGTAAATTAATGGGCATTTTAAAACAGCTTGCGAGTGGGATTTTGTGGAACGCGATGGATTAGAACATTGCGGTTGCGGTGAATTTAAACCCCATATCGTCAGGAAAAATTCTGCCAGTTCATATGGGGACTAAATCACCGTTTCGCAACATGAAATATTGATTAAAGTCCCCTAAAAAAGCAAGTTTATATGTAAAAATAAACTGCTTTCACTTAACTGTCCCCTACGTAAAATCGGTCCCCGTTGTCGGCGTTCACAGCATTAGGAGCTAATTTTTATTTTACTGCAGCGATGAAATAGTCGGGCTATTTATTTTAAAAAACGGACTTACCGGCAGTCGGAACGAATCTCCAGAAAAAGCTCGCGCTCCGAGAAAATAAAGCTCCGGATGGCAAGGGGAAAACCGCATTTTAACCCCGTCCCCCCCTTAAAGGCGCCAAAGTCGCGCACATGGCCAGTGGCAGAACTACAGCACCACTAAAGGTAAGTTTTGTAACATACCTACCTAGTGGTAAATCCGGCTCTGCGAAGCCCCCCTAGATCTCAAGGCCCAGCTCTATACGGTTGTCCAGCTTATACGTAAATCCAGCCCTGTGGATAGGATAGGTTTGGACAGTTATGGACCAAGTGCAGGCAAGTGGGACTAGGGTAGCTGGGACATTATTGGCCGGTGTGCGCGAGTTAGGGTGAAGGGCTTGTCTCCACACTGTGTCACTATGACTATAATTTCAATTTACAAAATGAGGGGCAGTTTCTGCTTTGTCGGGACCCGCATGGACAGAGGCAACAGCCATGGACTTGATCATCCCTCGTCTATAATAGCTCAGGATCCCTAATGTTTTGACATTGACATTGCTGGCTTCAGCAAGAGATGACAAAATCAGCAAAGAAATGCATGCACCTTATTTTGAAGAAGAAAACTGGAAGAAGAACGACATCTCCACGGATTGACCTTCGCCATTAAGAATGAACAAATTATTTATCTTAGGTCCCCCTGAAATCAGTGATCAGATTGTGACCTTTTGGCTTACTCTGATGCAAGTCCACATGCTCGGGCCATCAACGCACTTGTCCAAACTATGAATGAGACGAAGGACTATTTCTGTTCCATCATTGAAAATGCCCTATCGCATCTAATGGCAGGCTGGGACAAGATACTTTGTCAGGGTGCAAACAACAATACAATAGGAGGGAAGGTAAACTCCCATCGGGGATTATCTCCTCACGAATTGTTTGGTGCATGGTCTTGTCACGGACAAAACCCAGTTTTGGCAGAGAAAGAAACACGACCCTATAGCAATGCCTCCAGTCCAGGCACTTGTTATTTCGCGATCTGAACAAGATGCGAGTTGGATGCCTGAATCACCCATACATTGCCAGGTACCGGTGACAGTTGAAGTGACCCATTGCCTATATTGCTCTGTTTTTCCCCTCAGTCCGGCTTCAAAATACTAATCACAACAGGAAAACTGCTGCAAGAAAGCCAGTGTCCATTTTTCAAAAACCCTGCAATGGTAGCCCTTCTTAAACATGGCCTCACAAGCAACCTGTTTTACTCGCACTCAAAGGAGCATACAGGTTTAACTTATGCCTGGATTATCCTGTGAAGAGGCTCTTGCCTTCCCAACCAAGAGCAACCATAACTTAAATGAAAATAAAACTACTTGAAACATAATTAACAGAAGCAACTAGTGGAAAGAGAAATTGGAAATAGAAAGGAAGAGAGATTTGGCACTATTTAAAGATTAAATGCTTTCTATTTCCACGAGTGCTACCTGACCAGCAGAGTGTTTCCAACATTTCCTGTTTATTGTTCTGATTGGGAACAACAGCTTTTTGATTTTCAAGACTGGTTTAATGTAAATGACTAGAAATTAACTATACAGTTATTATTGAAAGAGGAACGACATTAGGTGTAGTTCCAGGAGCTAAATGAACCATGCAGGCTAATCATTACTAGGACAACATTGTTACCTTGCTTTCAAATATGCTTCCATTCTCCCAGGGCTTTCTTGTGTAAATCGGAAGATATCAAAATTGTTCTGATTATGCAGAATTACAGTTTTATTATCTAGTTTTATTAACTATTTCAAGGTTATTAAATATCACCATTGGTTAGTATTTTCAATTGCCCTCAAGTGCATCAAAGTTTTGAGGAGCAAGCCTCTTTTTTAAGTTTAATAGATTTAATTTACTTTATATTGCAAGCAAATTTCCCATGACTGCTGATGATAAATTAATGGTCATGTTATTTCAATGTGGAGGGGGTTGTGTGTGAGGGAAGGAATAAATTGCTATTCTATAAAGCAATTCAGCCAAAATCTAATTTGCCTTGCATTGCATTAACAAAGTTGTTCCTCTTAATTGAGCACTCAGACACAGCATTATCTATCGAATAGGAGATGGGTATCATCCACTAAGGGAAAGCTACATGTTTGTAATTAAAGGACCTCATTAATGTGAAATTGGATATTATTTTGTTTGTGCTCAATCCTGAGGTTTTTGTCAAGGGACGTAGTGAACTGATGAGTGTTGGGAAAGTATCAAAAGGTGGCAGCTCACCTTTTGTAGAGCATAATATGAATAGTCATCTCCATTAACCCATGAGTGTAAGAGCTGGCTACTGACATCATTAGCCATTTTGCTGGAAATAACCAGTTTAGATAGGGTTTACGGTGCATTCAGAAAGTATTCAGACCCCTTCACTTTTTCCACATTTTGTTATGTTGCAGCCTTATTTTAAAATGGATAATTTTTAAAAAAATCAACAATCTACACACAATACACCAGAATGAAGAAGCGAAAACAGGTGTTTAGAAACTTTTGCAAAGTAATTAAAAAGAAATAATTGAAATATCACATTTACATAAGTCCTTCCCCCCTTCACTCAGTCCTTTGTTGAGACACCTTTGGCAGTGATTACAGCCTCAAGTCTTCTTGGGGATGACGCTACAAGCTTGGCACACCTGTATTTGGGTAATTTCTCCGATTCTTCTTTGCAGATCCTCTCAAGCTCTGTCAGGTTGGATGGGCAGCATCAATGCACAGCTATTTTACTTCGGAGTTACGTGAGTGACTTCGTGAAGACCCCGCCAGGCATGCATGCGCGACATATCGTCAACCGCATGCGAGCGACAGGCAGGGAGAAGCGTCGCTCTTCTACTGCAGGGAACTGCAGGTAAGGAAAAAACTAACCTGCGGTCCTTTTCTTATTTCCAGGTGACTCTGGAAGTCAGCGGCGGCAGCAACAGACTGGAGTCGGGCAGCCCGTTGACCAGGAGGGTCCGGGCGCACATACTCGCCGGCGGAGGACAGCAGAGGCAACCCGACTCTACACCGCAGCCCGCAGGTCACCACGGGCTGACGGCATGCAAACGAGTGGGGCTTGCAGGCTCACCGTGCGAAGTAAGTGAGGGCAGAGCAGCTGCCCCGACTCTACACCGCTGCCCGCAGGGACACCGTGGGCTGCCAGCATGTATGAAGGAGTGGGGCTTGCAGGCTCGCCGTTCAAAGTTAGCAACAGCAGAGCGGCAGCCCCGACTCTACACCGCAGCACGCAGGGATACTGCGGGCTGTCTGTATTAACAGGTAATGGGGCTTGCAGGCAACGGCATAGGGACAGCCCCGACTTTACACCGCAGCCCGCAGGGTCACTGTGGACTGTCGGCATGAATGAATTCTCCACTCAGGCTAACTGAGTGGCTAGGGGCAACCCAGAAATGCGAGTGCCTCTCCTGCACATGGACATTGAGGGACTGTGCCCACACTCATGGCAAAAACAGCTGCCATGCTACTCCAGGGTCTATGTGTCATCTTCAAGAAGCTGAGCTGCCATGAAAAACTGAGACTGCCAGCACATAGAGTTTGTTAAGTCATGAGAGTCTGGTCACCATTGGAGCTGGGGGGGGGGGGGGCTGGGAGAGTGTGCTCCTCTACCAGATGCTTCTTAAAGACCCTCAGGTAAGATACTAACCTTGAGTTGCTGAGCTTCTGTACTAGACATTGCTTACAGAAACGATGGCTGGAGACCAGAATGAAGACATCGAAGCATGCCTCCAAGGGGCATGGGACTTCGGATGGGAGTCAGCGGCCACCATTCCCGGAGTTGCCCGCAACACCGGCAGCACCCGCTCTGTGGACCGGGATAAGAACGCGGAAATCAGGGAGCCCTGCGCAGCCAGGATCCGTCTCTCCACCACGGATGACCATGGAGCCGCAAAGTGGTAGGAGCACCGCACAGGAGCAGGGTAGGCAAGACCCTGACTCCCTACCACTGTCACCTAAGCATAGGGACAGTGGAGCAAAGGTGCATAAACATGTGACCCGCTCGGTGGCACGTTCTGTCTCCCCTACTATGCAGGTCACCAGAGAAGTGGGAGAGCTGCGCCCAGGTCATGCCCCGCTGCAGCGGAAGGCATCGACATGCCGCAGGGGGTAACCTGCTAGATTGCGGGCCGGTGATGGATCTGCTGGAAGTCGGGGAGCCCTGCAGGAGCAGGAGGTACCAGCATACCACCGGACCTGCCAGCGGACCCTTGTCATCACCTTGACGAGGTGTGGTTTGCTGGTAGAAGCCCAGTGTTTCTGGAGAACCTGGGGAAGTCGGCTTGTTGTCTGCGTTAGTGGCGGCGGTCACATGGCTAGGATGGAGCTAATGGTGGAGCAACTATACCAGCGAGACCTGGATCGGCAAGAGCGGGAGTCTCAGCGGTCTGGGGGCCAGATCATGCGGCCGCCTTCTATCTCACCTTCATCTGTCGGCAGTGCTAGGAGTCAACATATGGCCGATTTTGATGAAGAAGTGGCAACAGAAGAGCCCACTGCTCTAGATCCAGAAGAAGAAATGCTGGAGGCAGTTTTGAAATTTGTGAAACCTGTACGTTCAGGTGAACCACTGCATCCTACACTGGCAGCAAGCATCAATTTCCTGACTACACACCAGCTCCAAGACCAGGTACTTTCAGAGACCATGGAGAAGTACAAGGATCCTGGATATTGTGTTACCCTGAACGTTCCGACGGTCAGCTCAACCATCTGGGGGAACATCAGTTTCAGTGCGAGGGCACAAAAGGTTAAGATGCAGAAAAGTCTGAAGCTGTTGACATCGGACATCACGGTGTTCGCCAGGACCCTCGATGGGGCAGATGTATCCGCAGAGCAGCAGGATACTGTAGCCCTCCTGTGTAATACACACTTTGAAATAAACTGTTTTAGTTAGAGCTCCATTCGGCCCGACCTTAACCCTAAATTCGCTGGGTTGTGTTGTACCTCCACCGCACAACCAACAAGACAGCTGTTTGGGGAGGATCTGCCCAAGCAGGTCAAAGAACTTGATGAGGAAGCAAAAACCGTGGGGCTGATGAAACCACCATCGTCGTCAAGGGTGTAGACTTACCGAAGACCACAGCCTTATCCTCCCTCCAAACCTCGGGGGCAGCCGGATAGACCAGTAAGGACATACACGCCGGCAGCACCCAGCAACGACGGAACACTAGAAACCAGAACGTCAGGTCCGCCGGTAACCATGGAGGTAAGGGGGTCTGGTTCTCTTGGAAGTACTGCATGCATAACTTCACAAGTCGGAGGGAGGTTACATACATTCTGGGGCTCTGATTGTCACTATCCCAGGGAACAGAGCAATAGACATAATAGACGCATGTAACAGCCTTGCTTGCGCCAGGGAACCGACTATTAGACATGCTGCTAAGGTAATTGGTAAACTTGTAGCTACATTCCAGCCACATAATTTGGGCCGTTACACTATCGAAGCTTGCAAAAAGCAAAAATCTCGGCATTAAAAGCGAATGCTGGACATTTACGAGCCTATGCAGCTGCCAATCAAAGCATAAATTGAGCTACAATGGTGGATTTGGAATGGTTGTGATTGTTAAATCCCATCATTACATCAAACCCATTAGTCATGTTACAAACCGACACAAGCGCCAAGGGCTGGGGAACTACTGACACCATTCCAGTTGGGGCGGTAGATGGGATTTGCATGAGTCTACTTCTCTTCAATCACAAGGTATAAACTGTTTAAAAATGCTGGGAGCATGTCACGGGCTGCGGCCTTAATGCACTAATCTGCAGCATACATATGTTTGACTTCAAAATAGTACCAGAGGTGGCATATTTAAACCTTATGGGTGGTGTCAAGTCAATATCTTGTGATGAATTGGAAACATTAATTTGGCTCTGGTGGATTGAAAGAAATATTTGGGTATCAGCTACGTACCTTCTGGTTAAGCTCAATACAGTGGCGGACACCAGGTCACAAGTATTTAATAACAACATCAAGTGAATGTTGAACCTCGAAATATTTGCTAAAATTATAGCCTAATATGGAACACCAGATATAGACCTCCTTGCGTCTGTGGTTGAGCCATTGGATACCAACATATGTCTCTTGAGAACCAGATCTTGGGGCAGTGGCGATGGACGCGTTCTCGCTACATTGGGAGGAAATGGGTTTTTTCTATGCTTTCCCCATTCTGCTTCATCAGACAGGTGTTGCAGAAAACACAACCAGGCTCTGCAACATAAAGGACCATGGACGTCAAACAACATCGTGCAGAGAGAGTCCACTTGGAAGCAGTACCTCACCTACATACATGTAGTCGGACCAAGACCACCTACATATCTGCTATGATCTCCAATGTGCTGGAATCCTCACGGGTCTTCATTATGATGAGTCCCTCAGTTACAGTGCCGTATACAGTGCCAGGAGTGCACTGTCATCCTATCTCAACATTGAAGTTGGATCTCACCAACTGGTATCCAAACTATGAGGGGTATGGTCTATCCATCCCTCCCCAACCACGATATTATATTACCTGAGATTAGAGGTAGTGTTGACCCTACTCAGGAGCTGGTCGCCTATGACGTATTTACCACTGGACTTGCTCACCTTCAAAGTGGTGATGGTAATGGCACTGAACACAGCACAACGGGTCCAGACTCTACAGGAATTAAACCTAGATAGAATGATCGACCCATAATAAAGTAACTTCTTTATAGAAGAGTTGCTTAAACTACACAGACCTGCAACTACAGGTCTGAAAATGGGCATCAGGTATATGGAGACGGATCTGTTTCAGCCATGGAAACCCACGTCACAGGGTGATGGTGCAGACTATCTCCAGATGACTCAAGGTGGTATTCGGTGCAGCAGGTAAGACACTAACATTTTTAAAATGTCATTCTACCATGGCTGCATCCACATCAGTACCCCATTCCTGCCTTCTCCCCATATCCCCTGACTCCGCTATCTTTAAGAGACCTATCTAGCTCTCTCTTGAAAGTATCCAGAGAACAGGCCTCCACCACCCTCTGAGGCAGAGAATTCCACAGACTCACAACTCTCTGTGAGAAAAAATGTTTCCTCGAATCACTACCCTCTGGATCAAGTGATTACTGCTCAGTCCTGATTGTATAACCATTGCGGCATGAAGCATGAATGCACCGAGAGTTCTGCCACATCCTCTCTCGCTGCTCCCTCTCTGTGATTCCTCGCGTTCTCCGGCTCTACGACCACGTTTTAACCCAGACTCTCCACCAAAGCCACAGGTGTTTATTGGGTGCTTGCCTGCATCTCTATCTAATCTCACTGTAACTAGTTTCTCACCTAACACACAGCTAACAATGGCCTGTTTCTTTTATCATTGTTACTTTTGTTTGCATATCTTTTATTCATTTGTTCTATATCCCATGTATCTCTTTCCCGACTCTCAGTCTGAAACATAGAAACATAGAAAAAAGGTGCAGGAGTTGGCCATTTGGCCGTTCAAGCCTGCACCGCCATTCGATATGAACATGGCTGATCATCCAACTCAGTATCCCTTACCTGCCTTTTCTCCATAACCCCTGATCCCTTTAATCACAAGGGCCATATCTAACTCCCTCTTAAATATAGCCAATGAACTGGCCTTCTGTGGCAGAGAATTCCAGTGAATTTACCACGGAACCTGATTGTTGGGGGATGGTGTTCTGCTTTGGAGGCAGGTTGCCAGAGGACGTTTGTCCTTTGGATGTTCAGGTTAAGGGCCATCCTATCAAGAGTCAAGAGTGTTTTATTGTCACATGTCCCGGATGGGACAATGAAATTCTTACTTGTTGCAGCACAACATAATATGTGAATATGTAAATGTAGTACATAACGGGGGACAAGAAAGACAGAAAAAGTTCAATAAATAATAAATATAGTGCTATAATAATATAGTCGTTTGCAGTTCAGAGCTCAGAACTTATTCTTTATTGTGTTTGATAGCCTGATGGCTGTAGGGACGAAGCTGTTCCTGAACCTGGACATTACAGTTTTCAGGCTCCTGTACCTTCTTCCTGGTGTGGGTCTGATGATTTTGGCTGCCTTTTTGAGGCAGCGACTACGATAGATCCTTTCAACGGTGGGGAGGTCAAAGCCCGTGATGGACTGGGCAGTGGTCACAAGTTTTTGTCGTCTTTTTTGCTCCTGGACGTTCAAGTTGCCAAACCAGGCCACGATGCACCCACTCAGAATGTTCTCTACCATGCGCCTGTAGAATTCTATTCAACATGCCGAATCTCCGTAATCTTCTCAGGAAGCAGAGTCGCTGATGTGCCTTCTTTATAATTGCATTAGTGTGTTGGGTCCAGGAAAAACTTAGGAAATATGCATGCCCAGGAATTTGAAGTTTTTGGTTCTCTCCTCCGTCGTCCCATTGATGTGAACAGGATTCTGCGTCCTCGCCCTTCCCCTACCAAAGTCCACAATCAGTTCCTTACTGATGTTGAGATAGAGGTTGTTGTTGTGCTGGCACCATTTGGTCAGTCGGTCGATCTCACTTCTATACTCTGACTCGTCCCCATCAGTGATATGTCCCGCAATAGTGGTTTCATCAGCGAACTTGATGATGGAGTTCGCACTATGCCCGGCTACGCAGTCATGGGTATACAGTGTTTGAGGCTGAGGTGATTTTGATTCTCCTATAGAGATGATAAAAGTTTTTTTATATCAACTAAGAGGGATAAGATAAAAGCAGTCTTTCACTTATATTGTGAATTTACTTCAAACCAAAGATTGTTAACACAAGAAAGACCAAACATATCATTTTTGAACCATCTCTTCACTGATTTGAGTTTTCTTCTTGGCTTTTATTGTGACTTGAATATGATTTTTTGTAAAATGCTGGAGTAACTTAGTGGGACAGGCAGCATCTCTGGAGAGAAAGAAGGGGTGATGTTTCGGGTCGAGACCCTTCTTCAGACTGATTTCTTACTGTCTCCGACTACATTGTATCTCTGCTTGCTTTGTTGTTGTTATGTTTTCCCAGGTAACAATGATAAATTCAACATTTTACTTCTGAGTCACGTAAGTGACTACGTGAAGAAGCCCCGCCAGGCGCATGCGCGTCATTACGTCCGCGCATGTCGCACTGAATGGGCTGGAGGGCGCAGCTCCACCAGCGGAAAGTAGTAACTTCTCAGGTATATGGTTTTGAAAACTTTGCCTGGGAGTATTTAACTCTGTAAAGCTGGCTCAAGCAGTCAGTAGGAGTCGGTGGTATGGAGCGGTCAGGTAGGAGCAAGCGTGGGTCCAGTGATGCGGATTCACAAATTAGATCAGGTTGGGAGATTAGCGCGGCAACGCCGGTTCCGATGCCGGGTGCCGTTTTACCGACAGCCGTTATATTAGAAAGTGAACTTTCTACACCAGCTACAGGGACTCAGGAGCTTGAGGCCACCGATAGCCATAGAAAGGCAAAAAGAAAGTCTATCAGACCCGTTTTGTCAGATGAGACTGAAGAAGAAGGAGACTCCCCTCCAGATAATAAAAGAATGTGGGGGAGGATGTAAAATATGGAGAAGATGCTCCAAACTTTGATAAATCAAGGGTCAAAGGCCCCAGTGATTCCCCAGCCAGCTGTTCAAGAAGGCCCATATCAAGAGGAATATGTGGAGTATCAGCAAGGGGATTTCCTTCCAGCGCCTTGTTTAGGACTGGAGGATGCCTCCCTACAATATGACTTGGGAGAAGCAGGGCAGGATGAAGCTGACCCTGATTCTGGTGTCCCTGCTCATGTGCAAACACCAGAGCACAAGAGCCACGCTCCGGATGTCCCGGATATTGCAATGAGTTTTTCTATTCCGGAGGGGACTGGTGAGGCAATGGAGGAGTACCTTGCCAACAATATCAATTATTTAGTGTCTCACCGCTCCAGCAATCTATGATGCAAGAGACTACCAACAAGTATAAGACACCTGTCAATTGTGCATCACTGAAAGTGCCCACGGTGAACCCAGCTATTTGGGCACCCATGAGTCCTTCTATGAGGGGATAGGAGGTTCGGCATCAACACGTCCTCCAACTGGTGGCTGCAGCAATTACTGCATTTGGCACTATGGTCAAAGGGACCATGATTACTCAAACTCAAAAAGATATGTTGGCTCTCTTATGCAATGCATTTTTTTAGGTAAATTGCATTAGAAAAATCGCCATCAGGCCAACTCGCAATCAAAAATTTGCTGCTCTATGTAAGGCGATTAATATACAAATGCCTGAATTTCTGTTTGGAACGGAGCTTGTCAAGCAAATACGTGAAATTGATGATGAGGCCAAAACAATTGGCTTGATGAAGCCAAGCATATCACGGCCAACTATTCGAAAACCTGGGTTTATGTACTGAAGGTCGGATCCAGGTGCTGGGCCCAGGGATGGGACAGCTGTGGCAATACAAAGCATTGCCTAATGGATTAAGATCTAAGCACCTAGGCTATTTACTAAATTGTTAAAACCTGTGCTGGGGCTATTGAGGGGCCATAATCACCATAATTGTCATAATTGTCATGGCTTATTTAGATGATATCTTAATTATCAGCAACACTAAGGAGTCAGCTGAGGAGTCGGTTGCAGTAACCAAAAATGTGTTTGAAACATTAGGGTTTTTGGTCCATCCAACTAAGTCTAAATTACAGCCAACCCAAAATATTGAGTATTTGGGATTTCTTATTGATTCAGTTGGTATGACAGTAACATTACCAACAGCCAAGGTTGTGGATATTGCTGATGTCTGTACTTGCCTCACACAAAAACTTTATCCCTCCATCCGATAAGTCGCTAAGGTCATTGGAAAATTGGTAGCAGCTTTCCCTGCAGTACAGTTTGGACCTTTGCATTATCAACATTTGCAAAGAGCAAGAGAACAAGCACTAAAAGAGCATGCAGGCCATTTTGATCGGGTTATGCAGTTACCAACCACAGCTCTAGCAGAATTGCAGTGGTGGATTGTTAATGTTAGTCAAGCTACCAATAACATTTTGGTGCAAGAACCTTCAATGATTTTACAGACTGATGTAAGCGCTCTCGGATGGGGGGCTACAGACACCGAGTCTAGCTGTGGGGGTAGATGGAATAACAAGAAGGTTTGATTCTCTACACACAAGGGATTTGTTATTTGGAATTATTGGGGGCATTTTATGGGTTAAAGGCCTATTGCTCCACAATGAATAATTTACACGTTCAACTCCAGATTGATAACACCACAGCAGTGGCATATATTAATCATATGGGAGGAGCAAGATCAGTTTCATGTGATAACTTGGCTAATCTCATGTGGCATTGGTGTATTTCAAGGAACATGTGGGTTTCAGCCATCTATCTACCAGGTGTAGACAATGTGGTGGCAGACCATAGGTCATGAAAGCTTAATGACAATATAGAATGGATGTTGAATTCTAAAATTTTTCAAACAATTGTTTCGATTTGGGTTGCCAGATATTGATCTATTTGCATCCAGATTGAATCACCAGTTGCCTAAATATGTTTCATGGGAGCCAGATCCAGGAGCAGTAACTGTGGATGCATTTTCATTACATTGGGGGCACTCATTCTTTTATGCATTTCCTCCATTTTGTCTGATCACGAAATGTCTCACCAAAATAGAGCGTGACTCCGCCACAGGCGTTTTGGTGGTCCCAGATTGGCCAACACAACCATGGTTCCCATTGGTACTCAGAATGGTGGCTCAGCCATTCATGATGATTCCCAGCTGCAATAATTTGTTGGTGCATCCGGTTACAGGAGAACGTCACTCGTTACATGATCGTATCAATTTGTTAGTCTGCAGGTTCTGAACAGACCATTCCAAGGCCTTGGTTTGTCGAACAGGACCATGGAGGTTATCACTGCAGCCTGGAGGAATAGTACTAAAAAACAATATGTGGTTCACATAAAGAAATGGGAGATGTTCTGTGTACAATCAAATATATCTTATCATACTGCAAGCATAAGTGATGTGTTGGAGTTCCTTGCTAAGTTGAATTTTGATGAGCACTTGAGTTATAGTGCTATTAACAGTGCTCGGAGTGCTTTGTCCTCCTATTTAGGGCAGTCCGCAGGATAATAGCCTATCGGGTCTCATCCGTCAGTATCCCGATTTATGAGAGGAATTTTTAACAAAAACCCTCCTAAACCTAGATATACAGAAATCTGGGATATCCGTATAGTTCTCACACTGCTTGGGCAATGGGCTCCAATTACATCATTATCTATGCAGAGATTAACTCTGAAAGTGGTTATGGTAATGGCGCTGGTTTCAGCACAACGTGTACAAACATTACAATTGTTACGAATAGATTGTATGCATTTGTCTGTAGATGACATTTCATTTTATGTCTATGATTTAATCAAACAAAACAGGCCAGGTATGGCAGGAACCAAGGTGACGTTTAAAGCATATCCTGTTGACCAAATGTTATGTGTAGTTAAACACTTAATCCAATATCTTGAGTTAACAAGGAGTCTCAGAGGTTCTGAGACAGGACTGCTCATTAGTCACAAAAAGGCATATAAAAGAGTGTCAGTACAAACTATTTCTAGATGGTTGAAGCAGGTTCTCAATTATGCTGGAGTTGACACTCATGTATTTAACTCATGCAGCTTCAACATCCGCGGCGAAGGCTCAGGATGTGCCGCTAGACCAAATCCTCGTGGCCGCAGGATGGTCTAGAGAATCAACATTCTCACAATTCTATGACAAACCTGTACAGACAGTGCCACGGTTTGGGCATGCTGTTTTGGGTTCCATTTAATTTGTTTGCTTTGTTTTATATCATTGTTTGTAATTTCCCCCTGGGACAGAGGGGTTATTACTGATTTTTGTTATTATTATTATTAAAAATAGTTATTGAATAATTTGAAGCAATGTTCAATATATTATTTATTCACTACTGTCAACTGAAGCAGATTGTCGTATGGAGTGCATCTATGGCATGAAAACACAGAGCTTTGAAATCTTCGCGTAGTCACTCACGTGACTCCGAAGTAAAATAGTAAGATTAAACGAGAACTTACCAGTTTGCAGTTTGATCCTTATTTTATGAGGAGTTACGTTGAGGGATTACGTGCCCTCTGCTCCCACCCTCATAATCTAAGAGATCATCTGGTAGTTCTAGACTTCTTAAAGCCTTACTATGTTACTTCGACTATATGTTTTCTGTGTTTTCACGCCGCTGCTTTGAAGTATGACGCGCATGTGCCTGGCGGGGCTTCTTCACGTAATCCCTCAACATAACTCCTCATAAAATAAGGATCAAACTTCGAACTGGTAAATTCTCATTTAATCTTACTATTTTCCTTTATTCTCATTCCCCTTGTCCTATTTTCACACTCACACTTCCTTATCTATGTGTCACCCCCTCCCCTGACATCAGCCTGAAGAAGGGTCTCTACCCAAAACATCATCCCGTCCGTCTCTCCAGAGATGCTGCCAGTCCTGCTGAGTTGCTCCAGCATTTTGTGTCTATCTTCGGTTTAAACCAGCATCTGCAGTTCCTTCCTACACATGATTTTTTGCAAGCTTTATGTCCTATTTTACCTTGCATTGTAACTAAAATTGGACCAGATTCAGTCTAGAATTTATGCAATAATGCACCCTGTTGTCTGAAACATGATCCGGGCCCATGTGGGTAATGCAGCTATTACAGGAATCAGATAACATTATGAAAGTAGAGCTGGCAAAAATATATTAGGCTCACTGTGACGGATTGGCAGAACACAGCTGCCAAATGACACTGACAGTGAGTACTAAATGGAGAAAAATGTAATGAAAAACAGCTGAGTTGCATTTAGTTGTGAAAAGCAATTTAATATCTGTTTAACAAAATTTATGCTTCTTAACATATTAGTCATAATTCAAAAATCTGAAAAGTGTGCCAAGAATAATAATTTATATTTATGATATATTTATGATATTTGCATTATTTTTGTATTTACTTCCCAATATTAATTTTAATCAGGTTTATAAAAGCCCAGAGGATTCAAGTAAACAAAATCCTATGAAATCTTGTTTAAGTTAAAGTGTGTAGGAAGGAACTGTAGATGCTGGGTTACGCTGAAGATGGTCACAAAAAACTGGAGTAACTCAATGGGACAGGTAGCATTTTTTGAGAAAAGGAATAGGTGACGTTTCAGGTCGAGACCCTTCTTCAGACTCGACCCAAAATGTCACCTATTCCTTTTATCTAATGTGAGTCTGCACTTGCCCTTGCCTCTTTTCAGGAAAACACAAATGGTTAAATTGAATAGTTGGCAGAAGGTTTGGCAGTATAATCCTTTTCTAGATTTGGCTAGCCACTGTTCCTGGTCTTTGATTTGAAGTAATCCTTGCTGACTACTACATGCTAAGAAGGAAATTATTGAAGTTCAATCAAAAACATTTTTTTTCCATTTACACTGACTAACATAACCTATTTAGGAAGATGGAAGGTTACTGTGTAAAACCTATATGGTAGCAGGCCAAGCATTTTTGAGAGAGAGCAAAAAATAACATTATGACTTTTGTGAAAGGTTGCACTTTAGATGCAATTTGATGTGTTGGTCAGCAAAGTAAAGGGAAGAAGAATCAAAATGGAAATATTACTTCATGTTAAACACTCAAAATCTTAAAGGTACTGTAAATGTTCTTCTACTGCATTTCTCACTAACTGTCCATCTGCTTGCATCTTGTTCTGAAAGCACTCTACACTGTTGGGAACACGGTGGAATTTGGAGTAACTAAACTGGTAAGGCATCATCTGTGGAGGGTGCCTATCCATTCGCTCCACAGATGCCGCCTGACTAGCTGAGTTACTCCAGCACTTTGCGTTTTGCCCTGCAGTTCCTTGTGTCTACACTGTTTGGGTTTAGTTGATAACTAGACCAAGTGGGACCCGGGGGTCCCTGTCACACTGGAGGGCTGGTCCCCGAACGCAATATTCCACCACTCACTCACAGCCCCCAGCTGCGCAGGCATGGCAGACGGGTTCCCGTTGTAACGCCAGAGATCCCTGTTGTGACGCGAATCACGGCAAACTTCCCCAAGTGCGCCTCGCCATCCCTCTTCCTACACTTATCCTCCTCCATTCCCCCTCATCCCCAGCACTTCCTCCTCCTCCTCTTCACCCTCCCTCTTCTTTCCCCTCTCCTCCTTCCCTCCTCCTCTCATCTCTCCCTACCTCTTCTTTCCCCTACCCTCAGTCACTCCCTCCCTCTCTCCATAACCCATCTCCCCTCCCTACCCCCCTTGTTGTCATTGTGAGTTGAAAGCTGCTGTGTTTTTTAAAAGGGAGTTTTTTAATGTAAATTAGATCCCATTGTGGGTTGGAACACTGCTGACGGGCAGTTTATGTAAATGAGATCCCAATGTGACGTCATACGCTGCTAGTTGACAGTACAGATAGAAGAGATTTTTGGCAAACTGGGGTTTTGTAAAGTTTAGAATGTGAATAAATTGTAAAATATACCATTAATCTGAACAAAACATGATACACCACATCAAAGGACAATTGTGAGTAAGGTGGGCAAAAAATCGTATCACTATCGTGTACCGTTTTTGCATAGTTTCAGGATCAGACTCACAAACAAATCACGGACATACTAACAAACAAGATTAGATTTTTAGTAATATACTGGACTAAGTGGGACCCGTTTGGTCCAAAGTTCACATGGGAGAGCTGGTCCCCCATTGCAATATTCCACCTCTCCACCAATTCCAATATTGGTGGCCAGTGGGTGGGGTTGGGGGGGGGGGGGGGGCTTTCTGGAGCGCTAGTATTGGTTTTGTGGGCCAAAGGGACTGGTTTCCAGAGGGCTAGTATGGACATTTTGGACCAAATGGATTCTTGGGGTGGCAGCTCAGTAACTCGGGCCTGGTGGGATGGCAGCTCAGTCACTCGGGCCTGGTGGGCTGGCAGTTCAGTCACTCGGGGCCTGGTGGGCTGGCAGCTCAGTCACTCGGGCCTGGTGGGCTGGCAGCTCAGTCACTCGGGCCTGGTGGGTTGTCAGCCGACGCACTCACGGCTGGTGGGCTGGCATCTGACTCACTCTCACGGCTGGTGCGCTGGCAGCCGACTCACTCATGGCTGGTGGGCTGGCAGTTGACTCACTGCTGTTAGGCTGGCAGTTGACTCACTCACGGCTGGTGGGCTGGCAGTTGACTCACTCACGGCTGGTGGACTGGCAGTTCTCATGGCTGGTGGGCTGGTAGTTGACTCACTCGTGGCTGGTGGGCTCACACACACCCACCCTCCATCACACACACACCCTCCATCACACAACACACTACATCTCACAGTCACACACACTCCATCTCACAGATACACATACTCCCTCCATCTCACACAGATACTCACATACACACTCTCCATCTCACACACACACACCCTCCATCTCACACACACCCTCCATCGCACACATACACACTCCATCTCGCACACACACCCTCCATCTCACACACACACACCCTCCATCTGACACACACACACCATCTCTCTCACACACACACTCACATCATCCATCATACACTCACACACAACATATATATGACAGTAAAACTCTCTTGAATCTACTTATGTGGTTGAGCGCGGCCTCTCACCTGAGTGGGACTTCCGCAGTGAGCGGGACTTCCGGAATGAGTGCGACATTCAGTTCAAGCAGCAGTTTGCAGACCAATCCTTCAATTCAGTTCAAGCACAGTTTGCAGATCAACCCTTCAATTCAGTTCAAGCAGCACAGTTTGCAGACCAACCCTTCAATTCAATTTAAGCAGCACAGTTTGCAGACCAACCCTTCAATTCAGTTCAAGCAGCACAGTTTGCAGAGCAACCCTTCAATTCAGTTCAAGCAGCACAGTTTGCAGACCAACCCTTCAATTCAATTTAAGCAGCACAGTTTGCAGACCAAGCCTTCAATTCAGTTCAAGCAGCACAGTTTGCAGACCAACCCTTCAATTCAGTTCAAGCAGCACAGTGCAGATTCACAGTTCAGTTCACTCACAGCGTAGACTCACAGTTCTGGACTCAACTCTCACTCATGGTCTTCCGGGATGACTGACTCACGTCTGGTCTCCGGGGCTTTATTCTCATGGCCCCCCGGATGGAGTGTCACCTTCATCATGGTGACTGACAGGCGAGAAGACCAATCTGCTGTTCTCACATTTTGTAAAACATTCATAACTTTTTTATTATTTCACCGATCGGAAAAAACCTAGGGGCGGTTGGAGGAGAGGAGGACGCTGAGTAAGATGGTGAAACAATCATAGCCATATAGGATAGAGTTTTTTCTAAAATGTATTTACAACGTAGACAGGAAGGGGTCGAGATGAGACTTTTTGTAATAGTATAGATATAGATTTAAAGTTCACACTGGTGCTGCCCAATACGCTTCCCATATAGTCTTATAAGTTCATAAATGAAAGGAGCAGAATTAGGCCATTCAGCCCATCATCTACTCCGTCATTCAATCATGGCTGATCTATCTTTCCCTCTTAACCCCATTATCCTGCCTTCTCCCCATAAACCCTGACACCCAAATCCCACTGATGGATTTACAATATGATGAATTTTGATGAAGGCAGTTGCAAATGCACCATTAATCAAAACTAAAGCACATGCAGTATGTGATTTAATTAGTAATGAATTGATAATACTTTATTATTTCCATTGTTTATTCTTGCATCTATAATATGAAATTCAGCAAGTGGGTTTCATTTATTTTGGACAACTATCTTTGGTAAGTTATAAAATGCTATGTACTCAGGCTAACGGTGTAAGGAATTAAATATGTGCGACGTATTTATAAACATTCAACTGAAGTGGTTATTTTCTTTATAGCAGTGGTCCTCATTTTATTTGCAAGATGGTTCAGTTTGATAATTGGAAACATATCCAAGGATCACTCATGAGAATTTGTTTTATTTTAATTAAGGACTGAGAGTTTTAGTCATGTTTATAAATGTAAAACATACCACCGTTTGTTAGAAGCTAGAGCCTTCCAGATTGAAGATTTAACATGATAACAGATGGCTGTGGAGGCCAGGTCAATGGATATTTTTAAATTGGAGATTGATAGATTTTCGATTGGTAAAGGTGTCAGAGGTTAAGGGGAGAAGGTGGGGCAATGGGATTGACAGGGACAGATAGATCAGCCATGATTGAATGGCGCAGCAGACTTGATAGGCTGAATAGCCTTATTCTGCTCCCTGAACTTATGATTACAATCAACGCAGCACTGACACCCCTAATGCCCCTCCCACTCGTTGCTGTTTCTAGTTTTTCTCTTTTTGCACACACTATTATTTTCCATGCCTTTTTAAAAAAAGGATGAGCCTCCTTCTCATTAAGCGAAAAGGTTCAAATTTGAATTGTCCAGTTAAAAATCAACAAATGGGACACTAAAATCCTTAGGAGCCCTTAATTGGCAATTCTGTAAACACAGCAAAGTCGAACCTGGAGACACAAGGAACTGCAGATGCTGGAATTGGGTAACTATGTGGGATAGGCAGCATTTCTGGAGGACATGGACAGACCATGTTTCAGGTCTGGACTCTTTTCTAGAATCTGCCCTGGATTAATGGGCGCCACAGTGGCGCAGCTCTGGAGTTGCTTCCTCACAGCACCTGAGACTCGGGTTCGATCCAGACTATGGGTGCTGTCATACTGAAACCAAGAATAACCAAGAATACCAGTGGCACAGCGGTAGAGTTGCTGCCTTACAGCCAGGATCTTTAGTTTCTTCCCACACTCCAAAGACGTACAGGTTTGTAAGTTAATTGGCTTGGTATGAATGCAAAATTGTTCCTCGTGTGTCTAGGATAGTGTTCATGTGCGAGGACATGATGCAAACTCGGTGGGCTGTTTCTGTGCTGCATCTCTAAACTAAACTAAAATGGAAATGACCACGAGATCCAAAGTTGATTAACTGCAAATGCAAGGCATTCCTGATGTTAGAAGCTAGTCCATGCCGAAATCAAGCAAAGTGCATCTACAACCAACTGATGGCTGAAATCCAATAACAAACCTTTGCCTTAAAGAACAAATGGCTGTGGAGGCCCAGAAACGCTGACTGCCCTGACATGTGCAGTCTTCATCACCATTAAGGACACGAATGGCCTAAATAACAAAAACACCATTCTACTGCAAGTTTCAAGTGGAGAATAAGTTATGGACAAGAGAAAAAGAGGGATCACCATCTCCAGCTAGAAGAAATATTTTTAAGATCTTCTTAACAGTGATACCGCCTTTAATTTTGCTGTAACCATTCATCACCAACAAGAAGTCAAAAACCCATATACTAGCTAAAATAAACAAAGACTTGGGAGCAGGATCCTCGTCTGGTGAAATTCTAAAATTCAGAATTAACAAAATTTCTGTCTCGGCTTCACAACCTCATTGTTCAGATCTTAGAAATGTGATCCAGGATGGAAAAGTAAGTTACTAGAGGGCATTGTTTGAAGGTGAGAGGGGCATATTTTAAAGGTGATGTGTAGGGCACCTCATTTCATATCAGTTTCTCGCTGGAGTGGAGGGAAACTGTTGAACCTGCTGCACCCACACAACAGAACCAGAGCAACTCTAACCTCAGTCATTAAGCTGCAATAGGTAGAGAAAGTTTGGTTTTATGTATGTTTGCAGGCCAAACTGCCGTTCATCATTGAATTGTTCAGTGGTACCAGTAGGAGGATGGGCCCTTCACTCAACACCTAGTAGATAATGGTACTCTAATCTGCACCGTGGCATAGTGCCAGACACCCGGTTGATCCCGACTATGGATGCTTGTCTGTACAGAGTTTGGACATTCTCTCTGTGACCTCTGTGGGTTTCCTCTGAGATCTTCGGTTTACTCTCACACTCCAAAGACCTACACGTTTGTAGGTTAATTGGCAATCTAACAGTATAAATGTAAAATTATCCCTAGTGTGTGTTCGATAGTGTTAATGTGCAGGGACTGCTGGTTGGTGCGGATTCAGCAGGCTGAAGGGCCTGCTTCTGCACTATCTCTAAACTAAACTAACTGACCTGGTGTACAACATCTTCCTCCAGCAGTAGAATTTCACAGTGATGTGACTGAAAACCATTTCAATAATCTCAGGAACCATTTCTCAGCCAAGGCAGACATCACGAATACTGTTCACTACAGATTTCCATGTGCCAACACATCCTTTTACCAAGTGATGAAAAGGTTTGTTGAAGATTAAAATCCCAAACCTATCAAAAATTCCTGGTTTACTGGGCTAAATAATCCCTATCCTCTCACATGTTTCTGGAATGGTACCACCAATGCTGTCTCTGCAAATTTCTTCAAATCCACTGGAAGGATAGGCAAACCAAGGGAGGATAGAGTTTTTTATTTATTGAACTTTTTTTGGTGTTATCTATTGAGGACTGTGCTTACAAACCTATTGTGCTACTGCTGCAAGTAAGAATTTCATTGTTCCATTTCGGATATGTGACAGTAAAACATTCTTGACTTGTTCTTGAAGGAATGTTAGTATATTCTCCCAGGTCAACATTCCCAGCACTGAAGCCCTAATTAAGCACAGTCAGATCTGCTGGGCAGACCACATTGAATGTATGCTCAACTGCGCAACCATGGAACAAACATTCCATTATGGTATCTGTCACGGGAATAGAGCACCTAGAGTAGAGAGAAGAAATGATTTAAGATGTTCCCAGAACTTCCTCAGAAAATGTGCAACATCCCAACAGTGTCTCTGTCTGCTCCAAGTAGAACAATGGGAATGGCACTGAGGACCTCAAGTCCACGTGGTGGTATCATACCGAAACCAAGAATGAGCAGTGGAAAGAATGCTCACCACTATCCACTCACCTACCTCCAGCAATAGTTTATTGGTCCCATATTGCCAGACTTTCATTTGTGTTTGGTCTAAATCCTGGAATTGCCTATCCAACAGCATTGTAGGACTACCTTTACCAAGACTGCAACTGTTCAAAAAGATATTTCACCACCATGTTTTCAAGAGCAATTAGGGACAGACAATAGATTTTGTCTGAAATTCTGAAAACTAAATAATTTAAAAAATAACTCTTCTCCAACAGATCTGTGCCATTAATCAAAATGCAAAATTAACAGCAAATACTGGAAATTGAAAATAAAAGCAGAAAATGCTGATAATTATCTACAGATTAGGCAGTATCTGTGGAAGAAAAAGAAACAAAGTTAACATTTCAAATTAAGGAAGTGTTATCAGATCTGTGCAGCACTTGTGCTTCACTGGAGACATCTCCCTTGTTCATGTGAGTCCATCAACTTGTCTTTATAGCTATTGTTTCCTGAATTTATCGAGTTTACCTTCACTTATCTCAATTCTGCCCTATGAGAATGAGCTTTACGTGCTGATAATGCAAAAGATAAAGGAAATTCTCCTGAATTCCCCTTCGAAGTTATTGTTGAATTAATTTTATCCAAGCATTTAGAACAATAATTGTGAAAGGAGGTTGAACCGGTCTGGCCTATCAGGTTACAGAAAATCATCATCAAAATTTACCGCCTAAAAACTATATGGTAGCATGCCAAGCATTTTTGAGAACAATTCACTTTTTGTAAAAGGCTTTAGATGTAATTGGATGTGTTGGTCACTGTAGCCAATGAAGAATAAAATTAGAACCAGTAAGATCATAAAATGATAAGAGATAAGAATTAGGTCATTTGGCCCATCAAGTCAACTCCGCAATTCAATAATGGCTGATGTATCTCTCCCTCCGAACCCCATTCTCGTGCCTTCTCCCCATAACCGCTGACAACTGTACTAATCAAGAATCTATCTATCTCTGCCTTAAATATATGCACTGACTTGGACTCCACAGCCTTCTGGGGCAAAGAATTCCACAGATTCACCATCCTCTTCGCACAGTACCACAGCATGAAGTACCACAGTACTTCATATCAAACACAATATCTTAAAGATATTCTAAATGCTTTTCTTTATCTCACTAACTGTCCATATGCTTGCACCTTATTCTAAAAGCACTCTACACTGTTGGGTAAAAGACAAAATGCTGGAGTAATTCAGCTGGTCAGGCAGCATCTGTGGAGAGAACCTATCCATTGGGGTTCAATGGACAATTTAAAGTTTGCACAGGTACTGCCCAATTTACTTACCAGATATGTTCTCTCCGAATCCCACTGATTTACATTACAGTGTGATAAATATTTATGAAGGCAATTGCAAATACAAATGCTCATTTATACTAAGGTACATAAATAACAATTAGTAATGAATTATATAAGCTTCCTCATATCCATTGTTATTAAATAATTATCATTGAATCTATAATGTGAAATATAGCACGTGGGTTTCATATATTTAGGACTAGCTATCCTGTGCAATGTATTGAAAGCTGATGGTGTAAGGAATCACATACAGTATGTGAGTATATTCTCTGTTGAATGCACTTTCCTCTTATATTTTTTTTCCCTTGCTAGCTTGTAGCTGAGAATGAGCCCACCAGAGAGAGAAGGGTTAAATTTAGAGTTGCACAGGAGCCAAGAATCGTAGGAAAGCAGATATCTCAGAAAAGGATTTGTAAACCTGAACAAGAATATGTTCTCCCTGTAACCTGCATGTGTTTCCTCCAGGAGCTATGGTTTGCTCCCACACACCAAAGATGTATAGGCTGGTAGTCGAACTCACTTGGTATCATTGTAAATTGTTCCTCATGTATAGGATAGTGCTAGTGTACAGGGATTGCTGGGAGGCGCGGACTCGGTGGGCCGAAAGGCCTGTTTCCGTGGTGTATCTCTAAACTAAACTAATCTAAAGAATATAAAGACTGTACTTTTGCAGGATGAAAATTGTTATATTTCACCAAGTACAAGGACAATGAACTTACCAAGCCAGCTTCTAAAGGAAGCACATAAGAAGGAAGAAAGTGCATTCAACAGCTTTGGTGCCATGAATATTGGATAATTACAATAAAAGTATGAGTGCAGTATTTGTTTACATTAATCTTTAGTACAGGGACCATTATCTGTCCTCTTGCTCTGTATTACATGATTGTGTATGGACATACACCGAGCCTATGACAGAGACTATAAATCTTAATCAGTGTCTTTGCTTGCAGTAATATGATTACATCTAACTCAGAAGGAAGCAACAACGTCCATCCTGCCAGTGCCAGTTCTCTGCAAAGTATATCTACTTAGCCCATTCCATAATTTTCTAATGTGTCTTCTTCAAATATTTATCCAGTTCCCTTTTAAAAGCAATTATGTGTTCAAAATCCACCATTGTTTCCGGCATGGCATTTCATTCTACTCTTGTTCTTCCAGGATATTTTTCTCAAGATAAATTTCATCTGCACCTGGTGTAAATCCAGCAGTCAAGCCCTGTGGACAATCTCGCAATGAAATACTGTTTTACTAACAGGGAGACAAAGTATGATCACTAAAACCCGCAGAGCTGCTTACCCAAGATAATGCCCAGTCACATCAATTTGGGTGCTCTGGGACTTCCTTTCATCAATTTAGCTTCAGATTTATTTATTTGTTTGCATATTAACTTCAATAAGTTGAGTAATATAGTCTCAAGCAGCTGCCTCCTTAGGAAGCAGACTATAGTAGAGGAAATGGAAAGCAGCATTAAACGAGCACACAGCTTACAATGCACTAGTAACTTGAAACCATTTGGCTGGTGCTTACTAACAAGAGTGCAAAATCCCGTCAGCACTAAACTTCCTGTAATTGAGTACTGTCTCAGGTATACACTGTGATGATTGTTGGGCAGATAGTTCAGGAGACAAGTGCCTAAGAGTCAATTACCATCCACTTTAATTCAGTGAGGCAGTTTGATGATCTCATATGAGATGACACCAAGATTGCTGGGAACGCAGACTATGAGGAAGGCTGTCAAAGCATAGAGTGGGATATAGATCAACTGTAGAAATGGGCAGTGAAATGGCAGATGGAGTTTAATCCGAGCAAGTGTGAGGTATTGCACTTTGGGAGATCAAATGTAAGGGGAAAATAAATGATTAATGTCATGACTTTCAACAGCATTGCTGTACAGAGGGATCTGGGGGTCCAAGTCCATGACTCCCTGAAAACGGAAACACGAGTGGTAAAGTAGTACATGGAATGCTTGCTTTCATAGGTCTGGGCATTGAATATAAAAGCCAGGAGGTTATGGTGCAACTTTTTAGGACTTTGCAAAGGCACATTTGGAGCATTGTATGCCCCAATACAGGAAGGATGTGGAGATTTTGGAAAGAGTGCAGAGGTCTACCAGAATGATGCCTGGATTAGGGGTTGTTAGCTACAGTGTGATGTTGGACAGATTTGGATTGTTTTCTCTGAAATGCCAAAGGTTGCGCAGAGACTTGATAGAAGTATATAAAATGATGAGAGAGATAGATAGGGTAGACAGTCACAATCTTTTTCCCAGGATGAAAAAATCAAATACCAGAGAGCATAGCCTAAAGGTAAGAAGGGTAACTAGACCAAGTTGGGTCCCTGTCACACGGGGGGGCTGGTACCTGTATGCAATATTCCACCACTCATCCAAAGCCTTAAACTGCGCCGGCGCAGTTGATGGGTTCACGTTGTGACGCTAAAGATCCCCGTTGTGATGCAAGTGACAGCAACCCTCCCCAAGAGCACCTCTCCATCCCTCTTCCTACCCCATATCCTCCTCCATTCCCCCTCAATCCCAGCACTTCCTCCCCCTCCTCTTCACCCTCCCTCTTCTTCCCCCTCTCCTCCTCCACTCCCCCACTCACCTCTCCCTCCCTCTCCTTTCCCGTAGCCTGCCACTCCCTCCCTCCCTACCTCCCTCCATAACCCCTCTCCCCTCCCTTCCCCCCCCCCCCCCCCGATGTCATTGTGAGGTGGAAGATGCTGTATTTGTTTAAAATGAGTTTTTTTCATGTAAATGAGATCCCAGTGTGATGTAATTGTGGGGTGGAACACTGCTGATGAGCAGTTTATGTAAATGAGATCCCATATGCTGCTAACTGCCAGTGCAGATGGAAGAGATTTTTGTAACATTTAAAATGTGAATAACTTGTAAAATATCCCATAAATCTGAACAAAATTTGATACACCACCCCTGTCCCCTCCTCTCCCACTACCCCATTCTCCCCACTCCTCGCCTCCCTCCTATCCCACTCCCCCACTCTCCTCCTCACCTCCTCCACGTTCCCCTCCCTCTCCTCCCAACCCCCCTCCTCTCCCTCAATCACCCAGTCTCCTTCCTCAACTCCCCAGGATTTTGATGTAAACAAGCGCTGGCCCCATTTTCTCCACCACGTCGGCAACAGGGGGATGGGCCAAGTGAGGGCAGCCGGAGGGGGTGGGAGAGGCTGAGGCTGCGGTCTGGAGCCACAAGAGGGGGAGGGAGAGGCCGACTTATGGTCTGGAGCCGCGGGAGTGGGAGGCAGAGGCTGAGTGTGCGGGGGGGGAGGGGAGGGAGAGGCCAAGGCTGTGCGGCAGAGGGAGGGAGGGGCCAAGGCCGAAGCTATGGGGTGGAACACTGCTGACGGGCAAATTATGTAAATGAGATCCCATTGTGACTCATACACTGCTAATGGCAAGTGTGGGCGCTGTTTAATGTTTTAACGTTTAAAATGTAAATAACTTGTAAAATATACCATTAACGTGAACGTTAAAATTTGATACACCACACACAAAGGACAAAGGACATTTATTGTCACATACACAAATTGCTGTAGTGAAATTTGTCTTGCCATGCAGCACATAGATAAAGATAAGACATAACATTAAAGAATTTAACATAAGACATAAAAAAACATCCCCCCACAAGAGTTTCCATTATGAGGGAAGGCACAAAGTCCAGACCCCATCCCCAGTTCACCCATAGTCGAGACTATTGAGGCCTCCACAGTCACTGCTATGGGGGCCGATGTTCCAGGCCCTTCTTCACCGGGTGATGGTGCTCCGGCGATGGGAGAACCCTCTCAGCGGCTTGGGTGCCTGTAACGGCTGCTTCCTTGCTGGAGACCGTGGCTTCCGACGCCAACAGGCCACGCTGAATGGAGCTCCGCAACTGGCGATCTCACCGAGAGATCCCAGGCTCCCGATGTTAGAGATCAGCACTGCCGCCCGCGGCCGGCTGCCCCACAGTCCCGCAGCTCCGCGATGTTCACCTGCGGTCTTCAGCTCACTGGATCTCCAGCGCGGCGACCCAGGCAAGGCATTACCCGCTCCGCTCCGCGATGCCGCTCCAGCGCTGAGCTGCTGCCAAAGTCATAGTTCTGGGCGGTCCCCCCAGGAAACGCTGCTCCAGGCCCGCTGGTAGGCCACGAGGACGGGTCGAAGGTGCAGCCTGGAGAAAGCTGCCTCTCCAACCAGGTAGGGACCCTAGAAAACAGTTTCCCCCTCCCCCCACCACATAAAAAAGGCTAGGACTTCGAAAACAGAAAAACTTAAATAACTAAAAATTGAAAAGAGGGAGAAAAAACGGACAGCTGCAGGCTGGGCAGCCATACCCGTACAGGATGGTGAGTAAGGTGGGTAAAAAATTGTAGTGCTATAGTGTACCATTGTGGCATTATTTCAGGATCACAGACGGACGTAGAAATAAACAAGATAGGATTGTTACTAGACTAATTGGGACCCATTGGGTCCCAGTCACACAAGAGGCCTGGTCCCCCACTGCAACCCATTCCCCAATGCAATATTCCACCTCTGTTCGCCCAACGTAACCCGTTTCCCCAAAACAATACTCCACCACTAACCCATAGCCCCTAACTGCACAGGGCGCGGCTCATTTCCCCTCATCCTCCAGCTCTTCCCCCCTCCTCTTCATGTATAGGGGGGTGGCGGATGTGCGGTGGGAGGGGAGGAGGGGAGTGGCGGTGTGTGTGGGCAGGGGGTGGAAGTGGGGGGGTATAGTGTGGTGTGGGGGTAGGAGGGTGTGGGGAGGGGGGTGTGGAGGGGGGGGGTGTGGGGTGGGAGGGGAGGTGTGTATGTGTTGTGTTTCTTGTTGCGTTCTTTAGGCGGGGGCTGTCGGGCGCCGGTGGGGGAGGGGGATCATCCTGCACCCGGGGAGGGGGACAGCTTCAGGTGGGATCTGCCGGGGGCCAGTGGGGGCAGCGCTGCCATTGCTTACCGCTATAGGACCCTCCCACCTGGCAGACACCTCCTGTGTGGGGGAGGGGGGTGTGTTGGGGAGGGAGGGTGTGTGGGGGAAAGAGTGTGTGTGTGGGGGGGGGGGGGGGGGTGTGGGGGTGTGGTTGTGGTCTCCGCAGATGCAGCTCGCACTCTGCTCACCCAGCACTCTGGTCACCCAGCACGGAGTGATTATGATGCCCCAAATCTCAAATTGTGGAGTACAGAGGCAAATAAATAAATGATGGGTCTTTGTCCCAAACAGTATGGTGGGCACTGTATCTCTGCCTTAAAAATATCCACTGATATTTACATTTTTGAAACATTTTTGAAATATCCAAACTTTTCACTGACCGGATAGCACGCGACAAAAGCTTTTCACTGTACCTCAGGACACACGACAATAAGCTAAACTGTTCTTACACATGATTAACAATCCATGTCAACTAGGACTCTGTACTCCAATGCTACGCAACAGCCTCACATACTTAGCACTTCTATGAGGTGACACTCACCATTCACTTGTACATATCTTTATTTAATGATGAAAGCCCTATCACACCATAAAGGGCCTGTCCTACAAGCATACAACTCTATGCGCTGAACACAATCAAACTAGAAGCGGGGGCCGCGCGGAGGTTGGGTGATCCCCTGTACAGGGCCGTTCCCACCAGCATGCACCTGCATGCGGCAAGCGCGACCAAACCAGCAGCAGGGGCCGCGCGGAGGTCGGGTGAATGGCGCAACGCGGCGCAAATTGAGGCGAACTTGGAGCGAAGTCTATGGTAATTTCGCCAGGACAGAGAGGGGCACACAGAGAGGGGCACAGAGGCACACACACACAGAGGGCCACGGAGCCACACACATAGAGGGTCACGGAGGCACCTACAGGTAGGTTCACGGAGGCACGATGTCGGGGCGTTGTGTCATGCGTCGAGGCGACTACGAGCCGACAAGCCGTTGCCGCGCGGAATATAGTCAGTTTTTCGGAGCCCCGCGCGATGTTGGGACGAACTCCGCACAATTCCGCACGGCTCCGGCGATTGAAGTGGGACCGGCCCCGCGACGCCGGACGGCTCAAGCGACCACGTTAGGTCACGCTAATCGCATAGAGTTGCATGCGTGTAGGACAGGCCCTTAAGGCTGTCCAGCTCTCACTATCATACTCATCTCACCCTTGCTGAACAAATGCAGACCCATTGTCTCTGCCTGTTCGTGCCCCACCGATCACAATTCCACATACCTTGACTCCATCCTATCCCCTTTGGTTAAATCCCTCCCCACCTATGTTCAAGACACCTCAGACACTCTCCGTCGGCTCCGCGTATTCCATTCTCCAGGCCCCCATCCTCTCATCTTCACCATGGACGTCCAGTCACTCTACACCTCCATCCCCGACTAGGATGGTCTCAAAGCCCTCCGGTTCTTCCTCGACCAGAGGAGCAATCCATACCCGTCCACTGACACCCTCCTCCGCCTAGCAGAGCTGGTCCTTACCCTCAATAACTTCTCTTTTGACTCCTCCCATTTCCTCCAAACACAAGGTGTAGCTATGGGCACATGCATAGACCCCAGCTACGCCTGCCTCTTTGTTGGGTACGTCGAACAATCCTTGTTCTTGGCGTACCAGGGCCCCATCCCCGACCTCTACCTCCGTTACATCGATGACTGCATTGGTGTCACCTCCTGCACCCACACACAACTGACTGACTTTATCCATTTCACCACCAACTTCCATCCGGCACTTAAATACACTTGGACCATTTCCGACACTTCCCTACCATTCCTTGACCTCACCATCTCTATTGCAGGTGATACACTCCTGACCGACACCCACTACAAACCAACTGACTCCCACAGCTACCTGGACTACTCTTCCTCCCACCCTGCTTCCTGTAAGGACTCCATCCCCTATTCCTCCGTCTACGCCGCATCTGCTCCCAGGATGAGGTGTTCCACACCAGGTCATCACAAATGTCCTCATTCTTCAGAGAACATAGATTCCCCGCCCCCACTATAGATGAGGCTCGCACCAAGGTCTCCTCCATACCCCGCAACACTGCCCTCTCTCCCCATTCCCCCACTCGCAACAAGGGCAGAGTCCCCCTGGTTCTCACCTTTCACCCCACCAGCCGGCACATACAACACATAGTCCTCCGCCAGTTTCGTCACCTCCAACGTGACCCCACCACTCACCACATCTTCCCATCTCCCCCCCTGTCTGCCTTCCGCAAAGACCGCTCCCTCCGCAACTCCCTTCTCAATTCCACCCTTCCCTCCCGCTCCACCCCAGTCCTCATTGATTCCAGCTGAAAAATTGCTGGAGCCAGTCCTGTGATAACTAGTGCAATAAAATAGGAGATGGTTGATGTGCTGAGTGGCTACCTCTCAGTTCTATAAAGACAAATAATTCCAACTACTCCAGAGATAGGCATAAAATGCTGGAGTAACTCAGCGGAATTGGTAGCCTCTCAGGAGAAAAAGAGTAGGTGATGTTTTGGGTTGAGACCCTTCTTCAGACTGAGAGTGAGGGGAGAGTGAAACCAGGTATGAAAAGGTACAGAACAAATCAGAGCCTGCATCAATGGCCAAGGAAAGGTGGAGCCCACAATGGTCCATTGTTGGTTGTGGATGAGGCGATAACGAAAGGATGCAAACAGTGAAATTAGCAGGATGACTAGGGTGGGGTGGGACAGAGAGAGAGAGAGAGAGAGAGAATGCAATGGTTACTTGAAATTAGATAAACTACTCCAGGTTCAGTTGGGAAAGTTGGGTCGTGGTAATAAGTGCATTTTCAATCAGTTGATACCAATTTAATGGGCTTGGTGATCTGTAGTGAGTTGAGATCCTAGACCAGAAACAAGAGCACGCTATAGAAAGAGCACGCTGAAGGACGCTATGGAAACTGCTAGTATTTTACCACTCTATGTGGGCAAGCGCGTTGAGATGACATTAGAGAGGGAGCATTAGGGCAGGATTGATGTGCACTACAGACAAGCATGAGCATCCCCCCTTTTAAAGTCTTTCCATTGTATAATTTGGAGAAAATAAAATCGAAATTATACGGGCAAAAGTTGTCCCTAAAAACGGCTATGTTGAGTGGTCCATAGTTTATGGAGTGATGCATATTGTAATGCTGATCACGTGCTGGCGTGCGGCGAGGTGAACCTGCTTCCTTCATTTATTAGCTTTGCTTCCTCACCGGGAAGGAAAAAAATCCTCCTCAACAAATTCACATGCACGCCTCGCCACTAACACTGCAAAACATTCATTCATTGTCAGCCTCCGCTCGGTGGGGCCGTGTCTGTCGGCCGGTCATCACAACAGGTGACAAGGAAAGCGTGCACGATGCTCACCAGCCGACCCGATTGAAAGGAAGGAGGCACACAGACATCTCCACCCGCCCACAAGGAAACAGATCCTGATGGGACCTCTTCGTCTGAGCTCCGCGCTCTGTTTGCAAGCCATGGCATTTGCTTTCTGCGCAGTCTGTGCCACCCTGCCTTCATTGAGCGTCGGCGTGCCTACTGATCATGGGGCTCAAGTCCAGGAATGGTAATGGCTCCGGCGACGGCTCCGGCAAGAAGCTGCGGGTGGGTTTCGCCGCCGAGCCCGAGCCCGGGGCGGTGGGGGTGGGACTGAGCTCCGGAGGCGACCGCGACGGCGCTCGGCTGCTCGAAGGGAAGAGCAAAGGAGAAGGCAGACCGGGAGCCAAGCAAAGCCTCAGCCTGCTGACCAAACCGCTGAGCGGCCGGCCAAGCAAGAGAAAAGCCAGCTACAGAAAGCTGCAGAACTTTATCTACGATGCGCTGGAGAGACCCGGAGGATGGGCTCTGGTCTATCACGCCTTCGTGTAAGTAGTACTCGATGCAAACCCCCCTTTTGCATCTGCAGCTGGGCATTATCGATATACAACGGCAGGGTGATTTCACTGGGATTGCTTCTTTGTTGTGGCTAATTGCTTCTTGCTTTTATTGTGTCTAATTGCGAATAACCTGTCTTCGCTTTGTTTAACCTCACATACACCCATACAAAAGGTGTATTCCTGTTATTCGAGACACCGACCCTGACAGATCCCTTGCATACCGCTGTGAATTAGCATTCACGATCATTTATGTCACTCGGCATATGTCTGTAGTTAAAAAAAAATAAAAACAGAAATTCTCTTTCGACCCGCAGTGAAAGCATTTCGTGCCCGTTACCGAATAGGGTTCTAGGTAAAATGATGGAAAAGGGTGGTTGCTTGTTGGACTCGTTGTGCGATCCTTTAGCCGAGAGCCACAGCTCGATGCGATTTAGGAAAAGCTAGTTTGCAAATGGTGTGCTTTTTTTTAATGAGGATTCATAACGGCACAAGCAATCATTGGCGGTTTATTGATTGCAGAATAAGCCAGTGGATTGTTTGACATCTTCCCGAGTTTTAGTGGAAATCTCTATCTGAAGCAGTGACGTGATCCCTGGTGATATCAGGTTTATTCTTGACAGCGATTACTTTACCAGGTTTTCGTAGGTACTTTAAAACCGACACCCACTCTAGAAATCGTTCCCCCTTGGGATAAGTTCTAATGCCAATTAGTTTAAAAAACAGTTCTCATTATTTATTAATTCAATCGTTTAAAAAAAAAACACAAATCTATATTCTACCTCACATGGCAATTATTTCTGTACTTTCTATTAGTAATGAGGGGCAGGCAGCACAGTGGCGCAGTGGTAAAGCTGCTGCTTTACAGCGCCAGAGACCCGGGTTCAATCCTGACCACAGGTGCTTTCAGTACGGAGTTTGCACGTTCTCCCTGTGACTGCGTGGGTTTTCTCCGGGTGCTCGGGTGTCCCCCACACCCCAAAGACGTGGAGGTTTGCAGGTTAATTGGCTTCTGTAATGTTCCTTGTGTGTAGGATAGAACTAGTTTACAGGGTGATTGCTGGTTGGCACGCACTCGGTCAGCCGGAGGGCTTGTTTCCACGCTGTATCTCGAAAGTAAAGGGAGATGTGGGGAGATACGACACGATGCTTAATCCTTCAACCGGGCTGCACTTTGTCCAAAGTAAAATCGACACTCGTTCACGTTTCTGGCGTAGGAAATGTTGTGTGCCATCATCTCATCCCCAGTAATAATTGCAGTGAAAGGATGTCCTCTATTAAGATCGCCTGTTAAACCTATAGCAGCAGCCTGCACTTGTGTACTTACATTGGATATTGGGGAGTGTTGGGGGAACCCAATGCACTCCAAAGAAGTAAAGTTTCAACCTTGGGTGTAAATAGAATAAGATTATGTTACATCAGCATTGAATATACAAATGAATAATTCAAAATAAAACAATACATGACATTATTCTATATTTGTTAAATACTTAACATATTATTTCTATTCTTCAAAGTCCCCTGCTGTTAGACATGATACAGACTGTGAACTGGTAAGCTCGTTTTGTGAATTTGGAATAAAAATAAAATGACTATGATAGTGTGGTACCAGTTGGCAATCAAGTTGATAGGTTGTTACTCTTTCAACCCTTATTTCTTTTGGGAGGTGACTTTTTACACATCTACTAATGCATCTTTGTACAGGATTGAACACAAAATATGTTTGCTACATAGATCACCAGACTTAAGATGATCTCTTGTTTTGTCGCATTTTTGTTTTCCATTTGAGACAATTCAGGTAGTAGATTTCATTGGATTAAAGCTCATTTAAAAATTGTTAGCGGTATCGCAGCCTCATTGTAGACTTTTCTTAATTGTCACCTTCTGGTCTAATATTGATGTCGTTAGGTTCATTTTTAACTACTTTAATTTGTGTTGTAATTAAACCTTATTTTGTATTGTCGCATATTATTTCAGCCATTATGCTTTATTATCCATTCGTCAGTATGATTGAATCTATCATATAAATATACCAGATCCTCAACAGCGTTTTTGTACTTCACTTCTGCAACCACAGCACTCACAAATAATAGCGATCCCACAGTCGATTCCAGACCATTTAATTAAAAAAAATACATTGGGAATAACGCCTGCAAAATTGCCTGCAGTCCAGCTCTCGCTGTTGTTCAGATAATTTCCCACTAAATTTCTTTATTGATGTGTATAATCAGGGTTCAAATATAAATCTTTCTTATGGAACTTTGTCAAAACACTTTGAAATAAATTGCACTGTGCAGAATCAGACTGAGGCAGAGGCAGATCAGGTGGCATCTCTGGGCAGAAGGAATGGGGGACGTTTCGGGTTGCAGTTCCTTCCTTCATTCTTCCAATGCATGTTGTTCTTCTGTAGTTGACATTTCCTCACCATTTCTTGCACAATTCATTTGCATGGGCTTCTCCTGGGGACCCATTTGACGTACTTTAACATATCTAGAAGTTCTACTTCTCTGGATCCAATTTATTTTTTTTTTGAACTATATGCTAAAGTTGACCAATAATGCAGTTGATTTGTTGCCTGTCAGGCCTAAAAAGTCTAATTGCAGTTTGGAAACAAAGCTAGTGATGATAGCAAGTTTCTTCTTTGTTGTTTCAAAGAATATTACAAATTGGAGTATGAATGGCTGCACCATAAAATATTGGCTGCTTTTGCAGATTGTTTGGCATCTTAAATAATTGTGCCATTTCTAAATCGTGTTATCTCTAAAGTGTTATCTCTGAAGCGAGGTTAATTTGGTATATATATATATATATCAGTAAATCAGTAAATTAGTATACTTTCAATACTCGGGTGCATAACTCCCAATAATTTTCTTGCAATGTTAACCCATTCTCCACATATTCTGGAAGACTCCTTTAACAGCTCACATTTTCCCAGTCTCCTCTATCTTGTTTAGTACATAATCAAAACGTTATAGTGTGCGGAAAATATCTAAAACAAAAATTGTCTGCAGTTTTCCACTATTCTCTCTTTAATAGCACCTCCATGTACTCCTCAATGCCTCAATCTTTCAAACGTTAATCTAGCTACATTAAGCTTTATCTAAATGCCGGGTTACCCCATCCTTGATTATAAGACTCCAACATCTTGCCAATAATTCATGTTAAACTGAGAGGCCCATCATTACCATATTGTTTAGTCTTCACCCTGATTCAACTCTTCTTGACCAACGGAGTCACATTTGTGGTTTTTCCATTCCATTGCTGCCAGATCTCAATGAGTTTTATAAAACCTCAACCTACGGCTGTCCTATCTCTGCGGGCACTTCCTTTTCCTGTCCTACCATTTACTTCATTGGAGAACCTTGCTCTATCTTTAATCGGACTTTAATGGACTTTATCTTATAGTAAACGTTATTCCCTTTATCCTGTATCTGCACACAGTGGACGGCTTGATCGTAATCATGTAAAGTCTTTCAGCCGACCGGATAGCACGCAACAAAAAAGCTTTTCACTATACCTCGGCACACTTAACAATAAACTAAACTAAACTAACTAAACTTTTAAAAGCTTGGGAGTAGTCCACTGGGTTATGTAGCCTTTCTTGCCTTAAGTCCCATTAGCTTTTCCAGTACCTTGAAAAAACTCAATCAGATTTGTGAGACACGACCTACAAAAGCGTACTGAAGGGTATTCTTAAGAATAGGATATACATACAAGGGGTGATTAGGGATGACTCCTGTAGATCCTTTTGTTGGTGAGATCTGTACCTGTGATGCTGGGTAGTGTTCAACATATTTTTTGGCAATCTTATTCATTGTAATGAGTCAACTCGAACACACTTCAAGATGCGACACCTGTTTATTAAATCTACTTGCAGCAAGGATCTACAGACATTACATCTCCAAGCTGCTACTCATACTAACAAGTGTAAGCAAACTCTTGATAATATGAAGCACATAATAGGCGGAGTCACTACTAACAAACACTATAATTGGCTTGTATGAAATAGCCAATCTACATCTTTCCTTGTAGAAACAAAAAGAAGCATCGGTGGCTGAGCTATATAGGTGGAATGTTAATAATACATTTGCAAAATTACACAAAATCGCCATATCTAATGGGTGGCCTGCATATCCGTTCGGCCCGTGTGCGGTACGGGTCCGCCTCACATCCTTTCACTGGCGAAGAAACCGTGGAGGAAAATGGGGAAAACAACCGGTGACCCGACAGGTAGAGAGGGTGACGAGATAAGCGAGCTAGTCGCCAACTGCCGCGGGGAGATCGTGGTGGAAAACGGTAGACGGCAGTGGGGACATGGGACCGACTGGGAGGGTACAAGAAACTCAAGAGAAATCAGGATATGGTGTCGCTGGATGCGGTTCCTTCACCGGAAAGATATGTTGACGGTTGTGTCTGTAGATGGCTCCGTCCGCTTCGACCAGATTAGAGTGCGGCTCTTTGGCAGGGCCGTGGATGTGGCCCAGATCTGCATGGCCCTTGTTGGTCTGGGGACGGACCACTTGTCCACGTGCGAGAGGTTTGAGTGGCTTGCTGGATTTGTCGAAGAGGCGTTTCTGCATGTCACGTTTTAATTGTAGTTGCTTCTGAACTGCAGGCGGGGAACGAACCTGAGGCTGCAAAAGCTGCTGGGACACAGGCAGAGGAGCATGGGTTTGGCGAGACATCAGTCGTTGGGCTGCAGAACCCAGTATACGTGTGATATTTCTTAGGTTGAGCAAGTCCAGGTACACGTCTGATTTGGCAAGGTATGACTACTCCATGAGATGTTTTGCACTCCAGTCAGCGTGTTCGGCGAGTCCGTTGGACCGTGGGAACTCAGGGCTGCTGGTATTATGTTAAAAATCCCATCGTTTTGCAAAGTTTTGAAACGCTTGGCTGGTGAACTGTCTGCCGTTGTCAGACTGGATACCTGCAGGCGAGCCGTGCACGGAGAAGTGACGCTACAACGTTTCGATAACTGCTTCAGAAGTAGTGGTTTGAAGTAAATCGATTTCGAACCAGCCCAAGTAAGTGTCAACAAGAACCAGATAGTGTTTCCCATGCCATTCGAAAATGTTGGTGGCTAACGTGGACCACGGGAGAGGAGGGACCGGGTGCGGCAGTAAAGGCTGCTTCTGCTGATGTGGCGTCAGGCTTTTGCAGATGGAGCAAACTTCATTTTTTTCTCGTATGTATTTGGTCATTCCAGGCCAGTAAAACATGCTTTGGGCCTTTTTGAGGGTTTCCTCAACGCCGGGGTGGCCCCTGTGGATGGCTTCAAAGTATTTGTCCCGGAGGGCTGCTGGGACCACCGCCTTGTGGCCCTTGACAATAATTCCGTCCTGTGACACATCTTCGTTACGAACCAGGAATATGGGCGGATTTCAAGCGGGTATTGTGTTGATTGTCTGGCCAGCCGCGCCGGATGACTGCTGACAGCAATTGTAAAGTTTCATCAGCAGCCGTGTGTTCTGCTAGGCTGCTCAACCAATCAGTTGGCACAAACAAAACCTTAATTACTGAGAATTGGTCCTGTTCAGAGAGTTGTTGTTCGTTAGTTTTGCGCGGGGCTCTGGATAGCATGTCTGCTATGTGCATGTCTCTGCCTTTCTTATAGACGATGATGAAATAAAACCGCTGCAGTTGTGTCATCATTCGCTGTAGTCGTGCTGGGGTAGCGTGAATGGGTTTGTTTAGAATGTGACCAACGGTTGATGGTCAGTCTCGATAGTCACAGACTTACCAAAGATAAAGTCCTTGAATTTAGTGCAGGTGAAAAACACTGTGAGCAGTTCCTTTTCGATCTGGGCATAATGCGTTAGCGTACGGGAGGCGTACAAAGCGGGCTTGAAATTCCATTGGTTGTGGTCTGCAGGCATGCTGCGCTTAGCCTGTACTGGGACACATCGCAGGTGAGCGTTACTGGTAACTGGTCTCCAACTGGAGGCGTGGGTTCGAATCCCACTTCTGACACCATGTATTAGTCAACTCGAACACACATCAAGATACAACACATGTTTGTTAAATCTACTTACAGCAAGGATCTGCAGACATTATATCTCCGAGCTGCTACTCATACTAACTAGTGTAAGCAAGCTCTTCATAATATGAAGCACATAACAGGTGGAGTCACTACTGACAAACACTATAATTGACCAGTATGAAATAGTCAATCTACACTGGCCGTTTGAGTTACCGAACCAGGCCTTGATGCACTCAGTCAATATACTCTCTTCTGTATACCTGTAGAAGTTCAAGAGAGTATTTGTTGACTTATCCTCCCATCCATATCCTTCCAACAGTACAGTGACCAGAGCTGCAAACAATATTCCAGGTGCAGTCTTACTGACGTTATGTATAGCTGTAACATGATGTTCTTGCAATTCTACTGATTTTTCCCTTTGAAGATGAATGTTTCATACACGTTCTTCATCACCCTGTCTACTGGTGTCACTACTTTCTGAGAATTCTGTACTTGTGCCTCTGAGTCTCTCAGTTTCACTACACTCCCTCGGGCCATGTCCTTTACTATTTAAGCCTTGCCCTGTTTAATTTCCCCAAATTTATCACTTTTATATGTGATTGCAGTGATTTCCATTTGCCATTCCCTTGCTCACTTTCCCAGTGGATCCACAACCTGTAGTCATTTTAGACAACCTTCTTCACAGTCCATCACACCACCAATTTTAACGTAATCTGCACACTTACTAATTGTGCCATCGACATTCTCATCCAAATCATTGATATTTATGACAAACATCAGCCAATTTTGTATCCAACTGGCTGGCTAAATTTCCAATTGCTTATCTTAAATCTGAGCTGTCATTGTGTGTTTCCTAGCTTTATTAGTTCTCTTAAAACACATTACCTCACTGGCATTTTTGGTGATCGAACAACACTAGGATATACACACTTTGTATGCATGTTCAAGACTCATTTGCTTACAACACGTGTCTCAGTATCTACACACATTCTATGCAGAACATGGCCAGAATTGAAGAAGGTCTTGAAGAAGGGTGTCGACCCAAAACATCTGTCAATTTCCCTGCAGAGATACTGACTGACCCAATGAGTTTCTCCAACAGTTTGTGTTTTATTCATGGCTACGATTTTCTTGCCTGTGTGGTGTGCCTATGATGTGAATAAATCCTTGGTTAAGCTGTTCTGGATGTGTTAATTTGATATATTGTATTTCTGACATCCAGGACAGTTGAAGTGAATGAATTATAGAGATGTCCTGGAGTCGTGATGATCACTCTCTGGGGAAACAAAAAAAATGGCCATCTTTTTGCCAGATATAGTCATGTTCACTCAAGGGATTTCTCACCCTGATTCCTATTGACCTCTGTTTTGCAGGAGCAGTTTCATGCCATGCTTAATCACAATCACAATAATACTTTATTAGCCAAGTATGTCTTGCAACATACGAGGAATTTAATTTGCCAAGTCAGTTTTACAAATAAAAAGCAACGGAGCAAACAAAACACATTTTAATATAAACATCCACCACAATGACTCCTCCACATTCTTTGCTGCGAGGAAGACGAAAAAATCTCTTCCCTTTGCTCTCCAACGGTTGGGGGCCTCGAGCCCTCTGTTGACGGGACGACCTTGACTCCTGTAGCCAGCGGCATTTTGGCCCTCCGCATTGCAGCTATCAGCTCCTGCATTGGGGGAATGTTAGCTACCGATTAGCCTCTCCTGAGACTGCGAGCCCTTGATGGTAAGTCCGCAGGCCGCAGTTGGAACGATCCCAGGCAAGGGATCAGCTCCGATGTAAGTCCACGCCCTGCGGGGGGCCCAAATTCAGTCCGAGGAGACCACCAGCTCCATGGTAGGCCGCAGAGCGACCGGAGAATGCGATGCAGAATATAATCGCATCTCCAGTAAGGTAAGAAACTGAAAAAAAGTTTCCCCCAACCCCCACACCATATATGGTGTGTATGCCAGTGTGTGTGAGTGTGAGTGTATGTGTGTGTGAGTATGTGTGTGTGAGTGTGTCTGTGTGTGTGAGAGTATGTGTGTGAGTGAGTGTGTTTTTGTGAGTGTATGTGTGTGTGTGTGTTTGTGACTGTGTGTGTGAGTGTGTGTGTTTGTGAGAGTGTGTGTGTGAGTGTATATGTGTGTGTGTGTATATTTCTGTGTGAGTGTAAGCATGTGAGTGTATGTGTGTGAGTGCATGTGTGTGTGTCTGTGAGTGTGTGTATGTGTGTCTGAGTGTATGTGTGTGATGTTTGAGTGAGGTGGAGGGTATGTGTGTGTGTGTGTGTGTGTGTGTGTGTGTGTGTGTGTGTGTGTGTGTGTGTGTGTGTGTGTGTGTGTGTGTATGTATTAGAATTGGTGGAGAGGTGGAATATTGCGTTGGGGGACCAGCCCTCCCGTTTGAAGCTGGGACCCAACGGGTCCCACTTAGTCTAGTATACCTCTATAAGGTTAACCCTCAGCCTCCTACAACCCAGGAAAAACTCCCACTGGTTGGAGAGTCAGGACCAGAGACCATAGTTGCAGAATACCAGGACCTACCTTTAGAAAGATGAGGAGATTTCTTTAGGGGCAGAGGGTGGCGAATCTGTGGAATTCATTACCACAGTGGAGGCCAAGTCAATAGATGGGCAGAGATTGACAGATTCGTAATTAGGAAGGCTGCCAGGGTTTATGAGGAAAAGAAAGGAGAATGGGGTTGAGAGGGAAAGAAAGATCAGCCATGATTAAATGACGTAGACTTGATGGGCCAAATGGCCGAATTCTGGTCCTAGTAATGAATATGGAAAAAAAAGGCCCAGGCTATCCAGCCTCCTATCTATCTATCTATCTATCTATCTATCTATCTATCTATCTATCTATCTATCTATCTATCTATCTATCTATCTATCTATCTATCTATCTATCTATCTATCTATCTATCTATCTATCTATCTATCTATCTCGTCTAAGTCTCGTGTCTGTCTGTCTGTCTGTCTGTCTGTCTGTCTGTCTGTCTGTCTGTCTGTCTGTCTGTCTGTCTGTCTGTCTGTCTGTCTGTCTGTCTGTCTGTCTGTCTGTCTGTCTGTTTGTGATCAAGGAACTACACCAAAATGGTACAAAATAGCACAAAGATTTTTGCAGAATCTTATTCAGCTTTTCCCCGTGGTCATTAGTATCAAGTTTCTTCACATTTGATGTTATATTTCACAAGTTATTGATATGTAAAGTTTTAAAGCCAACTTTGAAAATAATAACTGCCTGTTAGTGGGAGACTTTTCTAGCAGCTTCCAGTTATAATCTCACAGTCGTCCAATCACAATGTGATCTCAGGCACACGCTGCCGTGAAGTTTCCAAAAACCGACAATTACATCACAATGTGATCCCTGCTGCCAATACACAAGCTATGAGAGTTCACCGAGTGGGGGATGGGAGGAGAAGAAATGTGATTTAAACATTGTCTTTAGTGGGGGAGTGCGAAGGGGGAGAGGTGAGGGAGGGAGTGACTGAGGGTAGGAAAAGGAAAAGGAGGGAGAGGTGACAATGGGATCAGCAGCTTCAAGGGAGTAAGGAGAGAGTGAGATCCCCCCCCCCCCCCCACGTGGGAAGGATTGATTGGCTCAAGGGAGTGTCGACGTGGACCCAAAAGTCGAGTCCATTCATTGGCTGTAGGAAGCACCAACTTCCCCCACCCACGTGGGAAGGATTCATTGCCTCCAGGGTTACGTTGGGGGAATGGGTGATGGGGTGATTGGCTCCAGGGACCAGCCCTCCTGTGTGATCCCATGTGCGTTGGGGGACTGGGCTCAACTGGTCCCACTTGGTCTAATTATAAAATAAATCCTCCTGCCCTGGTAACATTCTTCTGCATCTATTCTACTTTAATGACATCCTCCCTATAGCTTATCGATCAGAACTGCATACAATACCTCAAGTGCGGTCTCGCCATTGTCTTGTACCCCAATACTATGACATCCTAACTTTTTCACTCGGTACCCTGATTTATGAAGGCAAGCATGCCAAACACCTGGGTGGCACGGTGACACAGAGGTTGAGTTGCTGCCTTGCAGTGCAAGCAGCACCGGAGACCTGGGTTCAATCCCGACCGCAGGTGCTGCCTGCATGGAGTTTGTACGTTCTCCCTATGACCGCATGGGCTTTCTTGGTTTCCTCCCACACTCCAAAGACGTATAGCTTTGTAGGTTAATTGGCTTGGTAAATGTAAATATTGTCCCTAGTGTGTGTAGGATAGTGTTAATATGCGGGGATCGCTGGACGGCGAGGACTCAGTGAGCCAAAGGACCTGTTTTCGCGCTGTATCTTGAAATTAATCTAAACCTTCTTCACCTCCATGTACTTATTCCTCTTGGTGTCTCCGTTTTAAAACACCCACCAGGGTTCCTGCAATTACTGTGCACGTCCTGCCCTGGTTTAGCTTCTCAGAATGCAACTGTTCACATTAGTCTGAATTAAGTTCCATCCGTCATTCCTTGGCCCACTTCCCCAGTTGACATAGGTCCTGTTGTAATCTTAGATAACCTTCTTTACTGCCACTTTTCATTTCACCTGCAAACTTACCGTACCAGCTACGTCCTCGTCTACATCGTTAATATCGATGCCAGCCAAGATTTGAACCCTGCAGTACACTGCCAGTCATAAGCATTCAATCTGCAAAGCAACCTTCCACGACCACCCTACAACCAAGCCAGGTTTGTATCCAACTGTCCAGTTCACCCTGGATCCCACTTGATCTAGTCTCTCGGACCAGCTTATCAGATATTTTTAGGTGGAATTGCTGTTGGGTATTTCCAACAATCTGTGTTTTTTTTGTGCATTGCATGAAGATGTGATGTGTAGGATTTTTGTGCTGTGTAGTTGAGCAAGCAAAATCAAGCAAACTGGTGTGTTGAAAACATAAGCAAAATTCCATTAATTTAGAAGTAGAGTAAATTGCAAAAATGGAGTTCAGTTGCATTTAAATTTATTTGTTTCAAAAATACATTTTTTAATTAAGGTACTACTGATCATGTAGAAATGATTGTTGTACAATTGGATCCATGTTGATGAATTAATGGAAAATACATTTTCCTTGCATTACTTTTACATGTAAATTCTGAATGATAATCTGCAAACTGAAAGATTTGATATATGTTTGTTGACAATATTTTAGGGAAGTATTTTTTTGTGAACCCGCTTCTGTTTCTTTTGTACAAAACCTAAACTTAAAAAAAACACAGAGTTCATTGCTAATCTTCACCTCCTTCAAATCATAGATGTGAGAAGCAATTATTTATACCCTCAGAAGTGCCTCCCCTCCTCCTTGCAACTCTTTCCGAATACGTCAAATTATCTAAAGAGCTGGAACCTAATTAGTTTCTTAATCCTACAGAATTGAGGCCATGATATTCCCAGCAGATACGTTCCGAAACATCTCACATGCTATAAAATATAAGGAAGTTTGAAATTGAAAGAATTTCTATCAAATGAAGCACTGCTGAGCAGTTGAGCCTTTGTATCCCACGTGAACAAGTACATCAGTGTTGCCATCCCAGAACGAGAGGCAAGTACCAATTTAGTCAAGTCAAGAGTCAGGAGTGTTTTATTGTCATATGTCACACAAAGGGTGGTGGGTGTATGGAACAAGCTGCCAGAGGAGGTCGTTGAGGCTGGGACTATCTGAATATTTAAAAACCAGTTCGATAGGAACATGGATAGGACAAGTTTGGAGGGATATGTACCAAACACAGGCAGGTGGGACTCGTGCAGCAGGGCCAGATAGGCAGCATCCCAGAGTACTTAAGGAAGTAGCCCCAGAAATAGTGGATGCATTAGTGATAATTTTTCAAAACTCTTTAGATTCTGGAGTAGTTCCTGAGGATTGGAGGGTGGCTAATGTAACACCACTTTTTCAAAAGGGAGGGAGAGAGAAAACGGGGAATTACAGACCAGTTAGTCTAACATCGGTAGTGGGGAAAATGCTAGAGTCAGTTATTAAAGATGGGATAGCAGCACATTTGGAAAGTGGTGAAATCATTGGACAAAGTCAGCATGGGTTTATGAAAGGTAAATCATGTCTGACGAATCTTATAGAATTTTTCGAGGATGTAACTAGTAGAGTGGATAAGGGAGAACCAGTGGATGTGTTATAGCTGGACTTTCAGAAGGCTTTCGACAAGGTCCCACATAAGAGATTAGTATACAAACTTAAAGCACAAGGTATTGGTGGTTCAGTATTGATGTGGATAGAGAACTGGCTGGCAGACAGGAAGCAAAGAGTAGGAGTAAACGGGTCCTTTTCAGAATGGCGGGCAGTGACTAGTGGGGTACCGCAAGGCCAGCTATTTACTATATATATTAATGATCTGGATGAGGGAATTGAATGCAACATCTCCAAGTTTGCGGATGACACTAAGCTGGGGGGCAGGGTTAGCTGTGAGGAGGATGCTAGGAGGCTGCAAGGTGGCTTAGATAGGTTGGGTGAATGGGAAAATGCAGTATAATGTGGATAAATGTGAGGTTATCCACTTTGGTGGCAAAAACAGGAAAGTAGACTATTATCTGAATGGTGGCCGATTAGGAAAAGGGAGATGCAACGAGACCTGGGTGTCATGGTACACCAGTCATTGAAAGTAGGCATGCAGATGTAGCAGGCAGTGAAGAAAGAGAACGGTATGTTGGCATTCATAGCAAAAGGATTTGAGTACAAGAGCAGGGAGGTTCTACTGCAGTTGTACAGGGTCTTGGTGAGGCCACACCTGGAGTATTGCGTACAGTTTTGGTCTCCTCATCTGAGGAAAGACATTCTTGCCATAGAGGGAGTACAAAGAAGGTTCACCGGACTGATTCCTGGGATGGCAGGACTTCCATATGAAGTAAGACTCGATAGACCCGGCTTGTACTAGCTGGAATTTAGAAGATTGAGGGGGGGTCTTCACACTGTCCTGACTCACCTGGAAAGACAGGGCACCTACGTGAGGATGCTCTTCATTGACTATAACTCTGCATTCAATACGGTCATCCTCACCAAGCTCACCACCAAACTCCACCAGCTAGGCCTCAGCTCACTGATATACGATTGGATCCTGAATTTTCTGACGGAGCGACCGCAGGCAGTGAGTCTGGGGCCGCACCTATCCTCCACCATCACCCTGAGCACCGGCACACCACAGGGCTGTGTACTGAGCCCCATGCTCTACTCCCTCTTCACCCACGACTGTGTCCCTGCATTTGACAACAACACCATTGTCAAGTTTGCAGACGACATAACGGTGATCAGGCTGATCACCAATGGTGATGAAACAAACTATGGAGCAGAGGTGCAGAACCTAGCGGACTGGTGCTCACGGAACAACTTGTCGCTAAACACCTCCAAGACCAAGGAGCTGATTATCGACTTCAGGAGGTCACGGAATGGGGAATACGCCCCAATCTCCATCTACGGAGACAGTGTGGAGAGAGTGTCCAGCTTCAAGTTTCTGGGCACTCACATCTCAGAGGACCTCACATGGTCCACCAACACTGCTGTGCTGGTCAAAAAGGCACAGCAACGACTGTTCTTCCTAAGAACATTGAAATGGACTGGTCTGCCCCAACAGCTGCTGACGACCTTCTACCGCTGCACCACAGAGAGCATACTAACGTATGGCATCTCTGTGTGGTATCTCAGCTGCACGGAGGCGGAGAGGAGAGCTCTTCAGCGTGTTGTCCAGAGAGCGCAACAGATTACTGGGACACCGCTACCAGCCTTGGAGGGCATCTACCACACACGCTTCGGGAAGGCCGTCAGCATACATAAAGACTCCTCTCACCCTTGTAATGGACTGTTCGAACTACTCCCTTCCGGCAGACGTTACAAGGCCTTCTACGCCCGCACTACCAGACTCAGGAACAGCTTCATTCCCAGAGCTATAGCGGCTCTGAACCGGCCCTGTTGAGTACCACCCCCCCACCCATCCCCATGGACTGTCTCCCACGGCCTCGCACTTTAGTCTGTGTTGATGTTACTGGTCAGATGTTCGTTTTTACAAACCTTGTTCTCGGGGGTTGCAAACTGAAATCTCGAAGTTGCAAACCAAATCTCGTTGCACTTATGTGTAATGACAATAAAATATATTATTATTATTATTATTATAGTATGACAGACCCATTTTGGTTTCACCATGTAGAAATTACAGCCGTGTTTATACATAGTCCCCCCATTTCAGGCACCATAATGTTTGGGACACATGGCTTTACTGCGTTTGTAATTGCTCAGGTGTGTTTAATTGACTCCTTAATGTAGGTATAAGAGAGCTCTCAGCACCTAGTCTTTCCTTCAGTCTTTCCATCACCTTTGGAAACTTGTAATGCTGTTTATCAACATGAGGACCAAAGATGTGCCAATCAAAGTCAAAGAAGCCATTATGAGACTGAAAAACAAGAATAAAACTGTGAGAGACATCAGCCAAAACTCAGGCGTACCAAAATCAACAGTTTGGAACATCATTAAGAAGAAATAGAGCACTGGTGAACTTACTAATCGCAAAGGGACTGGCAGGCCAAGGAAGACCTCCATGGCTGATGACAGATGAATTCTCTCTATAATAAAGAAAAATCCCCAAACACTTGTCTGACAGATCAGAAACACTCTTCAGGTGTGGATTTGTCAATAACCATAGTCCGCAGAAGACTTAATGAACAGAAATACAGTGGCTACACTGCAAGATGCAAACCACTGATTAGCCGCAAAAATAGGATGGCCAGGTTACAGTCTGCCTCCTCCAACCTCATCTACGGTATCCGTTGTTCAAGATGTGGACTCTTATACATTGGCGAGACCAAATGAAGATGGCCGATCGTCTCGTGGAACACCTTCGCTCAGCCCGCCTGAACCTCCCTGATCTCCCGGTTGCTAAACACTTTGATTCTCCTTCCCATTCCCAAATAGACCTTTCTGTCCTTAGTCTCCTCCATTATCAGAGTGAGGCTAAATGCAAACTGGAGGAACAGCATCTCATATTTTGCTTGGGCAGCTTACAGCCCAATGGTATGAACATTGAGTGCAGGAAAGAACTGCGGATGCAGTTTAAATCAAAGATAGACACAAAATGTTGAAGTAACTCAGCAGCACAGGCAGCATCTCTGGAGAGAAGGGATGGGTTACATTTCGGGTCGAGACACTTCTTCAGTCTGAATGAATGAATGCGTTTATTGGCCAAGTATGTACACATACAAGGAATTTGCCTTTGTGCTCTGCTCGCAAGTAACAATACCGCATACCATTTAGAATAAAACATAAAACATTAAAAATTAACAATTAAACATTATAGTTTAAACATGTGAATGAAATAAAATACCAGAGCAAAAGGAGGCTACGGACTTTTGGTTATTGAGTAGATATACTGCTCGTGGAAAAAAGCTGTTTTTATGTCTGGATGTGGCGACTTTGACAGTCGGGAGTCGCCTTCCAGAGGGATGTGCTTCTTAGTTTGTGGCCAGGGTGAGAGGGGTCAGAGATGATCTTACCCGCTCGCTTCCTGGCCCTTGCAGTGTACAGTTCGACAATGGGGAGAAGGTTGCAGCCAACAACCTTCTCAGCTGACTGAACGATTCGCTGCAGCCTCCGGATGTCGTACTTGGTGGCTGAACCAAACGAGACCATGATGGAGAAGGTGAGGACAGACTCCATGATGGCAGTATAGAATTGGACCATCATTGCCTGTGGCAGACTGTGTTTCCTCAGCTGCCACAGGAAGTACATCTGTTGGTTTTTTTTGACTGTGGAGTCGATGGTGCCCCCCCCAATTAAGGTCCTTGGAGATTAGCCGGGGCTATGACAGAAATATTTCAAATGTCATTAGAAACGGGAATAGTCCCCGAGGATTGGCGTACTGCGCATGTTGTTCCATTGTTTAAAAAGGGTTCTAAAAGTAAACCTAGCAATTATAGACCGGTTAGTTTGACTTCAGTGGTGGGCAAATTAATGGAAAAGATACTTAGAGATAATATATATAAGTATCTGGATAAAGAGGGTCTAATTAGGAACAGTCAACATGGATTTATGCCTGGAAGGTCATGTTTGACTAATCTTCTTGAATTTTTTGAAGAGGTTACTAGGGAAATTGACGAGGGTAAAGCAGTGGATGTTGTCTATATGGACTTCAGTAAGGCCTCTGACAAGGTTCCTCATGGAAGGTTGGTTAAGAAGGTTCAACTGTTGGATATAAATGCAGGAATAGCAAGATGGATTCAACAGTGGCTGAATGGGAGAAGCCAGAGGGTAATGGTGGATGGCTGTTTGTCGGGTTGGAGGCAGGTAACTAGTGGGGTGCCTCAGGGATCTGTGTTGGGTCCTTTGTTGTTTGTCATGTACATCAATGATCTGGATGAAGGGGTGGTAAATTGGATTAGTAAGTATGCAGATGATAACAAGATAGGGGGTGTTGTGGATAATGAAGAGGATTTCCAAAGTCTACAGAGTGATTTAGGCCAGTTGGAAAAATGGGCTGAAAGATGGCAGATGGAGTTTAATGCTGATAAATGTGAGGTGCTACACCTTGGCAGGACAAATCAAAATAGGACGTACATGGTAAACGGTAGGGAATTGAAGAATACAGTTGAACAGAGGGATCTGGGAATAACCGTGCATAGTTCCTTGAAGGTGGAATCTCATATAGATAGGGTGGTAAAGAAAGCTTTTGGTATGCTAGCCTTTATAAATCAGAGCATTGAGTATAGAAGCTGGGATGTAATGTTAAAATTGTACAAGGCATTGGTGAGACCAAATCTGGAGTATGGTGTACAATTTTGGTCGCCCAATTATAGGAAGGATGTCAACAAAATAGAGAGGGTACAGAGGAGATTTACTAGAATGTTGCCTGGGTTTCAACAGCTAAGTTACAGAGAAAGGTTGAACAAGTTAGGTCTTTATTCTCTGGAGCGCAGAAGGTTAAGGGGGGACTTGATAGAGGTCTTTAAAATGATGAGAGGGATAGACAGAGTTGATGTGGACAAGCTTTTCCCTATGAGAATAGGGAAGATTCAAACAAGAGGACATGACTTTAGAATTAAGGGACAGAGGTTTAGGGGTAACATGAGGGGGAACTTCTTTACTCAGAGAGTGGTAGCGATGTGGAATGAGCTTCCAGTGGAAGTGGTGGCGGCGGGTTCGTTGGTATCATTTAAAAATAAATTGGATAGGCATATGGATGAGAAGGGTATGGAGGGTTATGGTATGAGTGCAGGCAGGTGGGACTAAGGGAAAAAAGTTGTTCGGCATGGACTTGAAGGGCCGAGATGGCCTGTTTCCGTGCTGTAATTGTTATATGGTTATATGGTTATGATGGTTCCAAGGAAGTTACAGGACTTCACAAATGTGACTGTGGTGTTGTTGATGTTTAACAAAGAACTGCAGATGCTGGAAAAATTGAAAGTAGACAAAGATGCTGGAGAAACTCAGCGGGTGAGGCAGCATCTCGGGAGCGAAGGAATAGGCGACGTTTGGGTCAAGCCGTCAGGTTGGGTTGAAGAAGGGTCTTGACCCGAAACGTTGCCTGCTCCTTGGCTCCCTAGATGCTGCCTCACCCGCTGAGTTTCTGCAGCATTTTTGTCTACCTGTGGTGTTGTTGATGGTGAGTGGGGGGAGGGGAGGGGGTTTTTCCTAAAGTCTACTATCAATTCCACCATCTTAAGAGCATTGAGCTCCAGGTTGTTACGAAGGGACCAGGACGCCAGCTGTGTCACTTCCTGTCTGTAGGCAGATTTCTCCCCATCCTGAATCAATCCAATCAGGGTTGTGTCGTCTGCAAACTTGGGAAGCTTGACAGAGGAGTCGGTGGAGGTGCAGTCATTGGTGTAGAGAGAGTAAAGGAGAGGGGAGAGTACGCAGCCTTGCGGTGTTCCTATGCTGAGGGTCTGCGGGTCCGAGATGTGCTTTCCCAGCCTCACATGCTGCTTCCTGTCTGTTAGGAAGTTGATGATCCACTGACAGAGGAGTTCAGGCACAGTCAACTGGGAGAGTTTGGAGTGTAGTAGCTCTGGCACAATAGTTTTGAATGCAGAGCTAAAATCCACAAACAAAGGGTCTCGACCTGAAACGTCACCCATTCCTTCTCTCCAGTATTGCTGCCTGTCCCGCTGAATTACTCCAGCATTTAGTGTCTACCTTCGGTATGAATATTGATTTAACTTCAGGTAGCCCTGGCATTCCCTCTCTCTCTATCCCTCCCCCACCAAGGTCGCACTAGCTTATCATTTAACAAACAGCTAACAATAGCCTATTTCCTTTATCATCATGTTGTTAAAGAAGGAACTGCAGATGCTGGAGAATCGAGGGTACACAAAAGGCTGGAGAAACTCAGCGGGTGCAGCAGCATCTAAGGAGCAGGGTCTGTTAAGGAAGAAGGGTCTCGACCCGAAACGTCGCCTATCTCCTTCGCTCCTTAGATGCTGCTGCACCCGCTGAGTTTCTCCAGCCTTTTGTGTACCCTCCTTTATCATCATTACTTTTTTGCTTATCTTTCATTCATTGTTCTTTATCTCTCTATATCATTGTCTATATCTCTCGTTTCTCTTATCCCTAACCAGTCTGAAGAAGGGTCTCGACTCGGAACATAACCCATTCCATCTCTCCAGAGATGATGCATGCCCACTGGATTACTCCAGGTTTTTGTGTTTATCTTTTGTTTAAACCAGCATCTGCAGCTCCTTCCTAATCATATGGAGAACTTGTACTGCACTCTCTCTTTCGCAAATACACTCTCCCTTGAGAAGGGGGACAAAATCTGTTCACAATATTTGAAACATGGTCTCCCCAGGGCTGTGTATAAGTGCCAAAGGGCCTCTACTCTGACTTAAACGCTCTTGTGATAAAGGCCAACACACCATTTGCTTCCAAATTGCTTGCTCCACCTTTAATCCCAAGTCTCAGTGCACCATGTCGAATGATACTCGGAGCTGGATTCACCTATAGGCTTCATAGGCTGAAGCCTAGGGCCTCAAAATCGAGGGGGGCCGTCGGCCAAGGTGTTTTTTTCCCAGAGTAAAAAAAAATCCCAAGAAAAAAAAAAAATTGGAGCACAATCAGCATTTCCACTTTGACAGAAATTACCCGAAATTCTGTTTCCGGCTCCCGGGAGGTTTTGGGGGAAAAATTGCGACCATCCATGCCTGCGCAGTTGGGGGGAAGCCGTTGACTCAGTAGTGATGCAAATTGCTGCTGTCTCTCCGTGCAGTGGGCCCTGGCGGGTTCAGATCTCCATTTGCACTCCACACAATCACCTTGATGCCTCGTGTCCACTCTAGGTAAGTAGTGGAATATTGCGTTGTGGGATTGCCCATTTCTCTGGGCTGGGGGGGGGGGGGGGGGGGGCTGCGGTGTCTGTGGCGTGGAGTCGGAGCCTCGCTGCGTGGGAGGGCGAGAGAAAGGGGTGGATGTAAGAGGGGGAGGGGTGGGACAGACAGAGGGGGGGAGAGGGGGAGGGGAGGGGGAGAGAGAGAGGGGGAGAGGAGATGAAGGGGAGGGGGAGGGGGAGAGAGAGAGATGGTGAGGGAGAGAGAGATGGAGGGAGAGGGAGGGGAAGGAAGAAGGGGGATAGAGAAAGGGTGATTATCTTTAGTGAGATTGCAAAATTAAGGTAGGTTTTGGAGCAATTATATTTTCTCCTCCATATGAATAATATCAAACAATTGGAACTGCTTTCTTTAAAATACTGAAAAATATGAATTCCATAGTTTGCGACTTTCTTTTTGCATCATATTTTTAATGTGCACACACTAACACAGTCGAACAGTAACAGGCAATCAAATCAACACACAAAGCATTTTCTAAAAAAAGGTTTTATTTACTGCAAAAAACTTAGCATTTTATTTGCAGTGTTTGCATGGTCCTTTATAACATTTTACATAATAATTTACAGTACAAGTTGATTATTAAAACAAGGACAACTTAAATTCTTGATTTAAAAAAATGTATACAACAATGAACACCAATTATCCCATACCAACCACTCATTACTCTTGACTCAACCAAAATTATTTCTGAAATATTGGTCGTAAATGTGGTGCAAAAATGCTCCAAAATAAGGCTCAGAATGCACCAGAGAGCATCTATAACCCCAGATCTTCCAGAGCCCTTAAGCGGGCCCTGGAACACGGCCGCAAGGGACTTTGAGCTCCGTTCTTGTGATACGCGTTGCGTGCACATATTTCACATAACATTTTTGTAATCCTGCCATGCCACCACCCTTTTTGAAAAGCTTTGTACGGGCCTGTATAATATTTTTGACTGTCATAGGCCTTTCTTACATATGCTGTCACAACACACTGTAGTCTCTAAACAACACTTCAGTAATTTTCCTTGACCTTCATTTCAGAATAATAGTGTTTTAAGTCGATAACTCGACACTAGCGCTGGCAATAAATAAATAAATAAATAGATAGATAAATAAGCGCAGCTGTCCAGCCCTTATCTCATTGGCCACGCTCGGCTGCAAATTGGTGTCTATCTGGTGGACTCTTCCATCTTCCTCTTGTCGTGGGGGTGGGGGATTGGGAGGGGCCTCACAAGTGGAATAGCCTAGGGCCGGTCTTCATCCAAATCCGGCCCTGATGATACTCAATTGTGTCTGAACACTGACATCTTTCAGGTTACCATTTAAAATATACAGTAAATATTTTAAATAAATACTGGGGCGCCTTTCAAGACTCTCAAGGACACCTTACAATTAACACAAGCATAAAACAAAAACAACGTATACAGCAACAATACAGTTTGGAGAGATAGCAGCGGTAGCCAATCGCGCCAGCGTTCACTCTCGCCTCCAGAGCCATATGCAGCACACCAATATAGATAAAACACAACAGTAAGGAATTTAACATAAAACATTAAAAACATCCCCCCACAATGGTTACCACTGTGGGGAAAGGCACAAAGTCCAGTCCCCATCCCCATGTCCACCCTAAGTAGTTGGGCCTATTGAGGCCTCCACAGTCACCGCTACGGAGGCCCGATGTTCCCGGCTGTTCTTACCAGGTGATGGTACTCCGGCGTCGGTAGACCCTCTCAGTGGCTTGGGGTGCCAGGAACAGCCGCCTCCTTACCGGAGACCGCGGCTTCTAAGCCAACAGGCCATGCTGTACGGAGCTCCACACACTGGCGATCTCGGCCAGTCTCCACAAGTGTAAAGTTCAGCACCGCTGCCCGCTGCTGGCTGCCCCCCAGACCCACGGCTCCGCGATGTTTTTCTCGGCGGTCACAGCAAACCACAGTTCCAGTACGGCGACCCAGGCAAGATATCGCCCGCTCCGCTCCGCGATAGCGCTCTAGCGCTGCGTCGGCTCTGAAGCCGAGGTTCTGGCCAGGTCCCCTCAAGAAAACGCCACTCCAGACCCCGCTGGTAGGCCGCAAGGGCAGGTCGAAGTTGCTGCTCGAGGAAAGCTGCCTCTCCAACCAGGTAGGGACTTGAGAAAGCAGTTTCCCCCTTCCCCCCACCACCCCCCACACATAAAAAGATTAGACCCCCAACTAACACTTTTAACATACTAAAAATAAAGAAAAGAAGTGAAAAAAAAAACGGACAGCTGCAGGACTGGCAACCGTACAGGACAGCGCCCCCTCTCGGTGGTACAGTGGAGTACGGCAAGGCTTGGTGCTGGGACCGCAGCTATTTACAATATACATAATGATTTAGATGAAGGGATTCAAAGTAGCATTAGCAAATTTACAGAGGGCAGATTTGCAGATTTGCAAATTTGCAGATGGCACAAAGCTGGGTGGCAGTGTGAACTGTGAGGAGGATTCTATGAGAATGCAGGGTGACGTGGACAGGTTGGGTGAGTGGGCAGATGCATGGCAGATGTAGTTTAATGTGGATAAATATGAGGTTATCCACTTTGGTAGCAAAAACAGGAAGGCAGCTTATTATCTAAAAGGTTTCAAGTTGGAAAAGGGGATGTACAACGGGATCTGGGGGTCCTCGTTCATCAGTCAATGAAAGTAAGCATGCAGGTACAGCAGGCAGTGAAGAAAGCGAATGGCATGTTGGTCTTCATAACAAGAGGAGTTGAGTATAGGAGCAAAGAACTGCAGTTATGTAGGGCCTTAGTGAGACGACACCTGGAATATAGTATGCAGTTTTGGTCCCCTAATTTGTGCAAGGACATTTTTGCTATAGATGGAGTGCAGCGCAGGTTTACGAGGTTAATTCCCGGAATGGCGGGCTGTCATATGCTGAGAGAATGGAGTGGATGGGCTTGTATATTCTGGCGTTTAGAAGGATAAGAGGGGATCTCATTGAAACATATAAGATTAATCAGGGTTTGGACACACTAGAGGCAGGAAACTTGTTCCCGATGTTAGGGGGAGTCCAGAACCAGTGGCCACAGTTTAAGAATAAGGGGTAAGCCATTCAGAACGGAGACAAGGAAACACTTTTTCTCACAGAGAGTTGTAAGTCTGTGGAATTCTCTGCCTCAGAGGGTGGTGGAGGCCGGTTGTCTGGATACTTTCAAGAGAGAGCTAAATAGGGCTCTTAAAGATAGCAGAGTCAAGGAATATGGGGAGAAGGCAGGAACGGGGTACTGATTGTGGATGATCAGCCACGATCACATTGAATGGTGGTACTGGCTTGAAGGGCTGAATGGCCTACTTCTGCACCTGTTGTCTGTTATATGCTGTTTCTATTTTATCCCTTTAAGTGGATGACTACATTATATATTGCTGAGCACATTTTCACACATTCACAAAAATTGTCTATATCTCCTTGATGTCCCACTACCACCCCGGTTTGTATTGTGACGGAGAGAAAGGGTGGTAACCGTGGAGTGCAGAAGATCCAGGTGGCTGTGCCTAATGAAAACAGGTACGCCCTCTTGCGAACTGTCCGGGGAGACGATGCTTCCAGTCCGAGTGGCGGACACGTCGGTGGCTCCAATCCTAGAGATGGGACTCGACCTGCGAGACCAACATCGGGCAGTGCCCTGGTGGTGGGTGACTCCATTGTCCGAGGAGCGGACAGGAGATTCTGTGGCGGCAGACGAGATGCAAGGACGGTCTGTTGCCTTCCTGATGGCAGGGTTCAGAATGTCACGAGCCGAATTCGGAACGTCCTCGAGAGAGAAAAGGTGAACAGCCGGCAGTAGTTGTGCACGTAGGCACAAACAACATCGGGAAGAAGAGGAAGGAGGTTCTGCAACATGAGTTCAGAGACTTGGGAAGTAGACTGAAGTGGCGGACTTCTAGGGTGGTTATCTCTGGATTGCTTCCGGTACCTCGTGCTAGCGAGGACAGGAAAGGGAGATAGGGGATCTGAATGTTTGGCTGAGGGGCTGGATCAGGGAGCAAGGATTTAGATTTATAGACACCTGGGATCTCTTCTGGGGTAGGGGTGACCTGTACAAAAGGGACGGGTTACACCTTAACTGGAGAGGACTGACATTCTGGCAGGCAGCTTTGCTTGGGCTATACGTGTGGGTTTAAACTAAATATTGGGGGGGAGGGATTGACAAATTGGGAGTATAAAGATGGAGTTGACACAGGAAAAATTACAAAAGATTCTCGAATTAATGGGAAGGAAAGCTGGAGAAGGGACAACAGAGTAAAGTCAGGGCCAATTGCGAGGGGGGAAGTGAATACGGAGGTCAAAGTGCTGTTTATGAATGCGCGAAGTATAAGGAATAAAGTGGACGATCTTGAGGCTCTGTTAGAAATTGGCAGGTATGATGTTGTGGGAATTACTGAGACATGGCTGCAAGAGGGCCAGGGCTGGGAATTGAATATTCAAGGGTGTACCTCCTATCGAAAAGACAGACAAGTGGGCAGAAGGGCTGGGGTTGCCCTGTTGTTGAGGAATGAAATTCAGTCCCTTGCAAGGGGTGTAATTGAAACAGGAGATGTGGAGTCAGTATGAATACAACGAAGGAATGGTAAGGGTAAAAAGACCCTAATGGGACTAATCTACAGGCCCCCAAACAGTAGCCTTGACATAGGGCGCAAGTTGAATCAGGAGTTAAAATTGGCACGTAGCAAAAGCAATACTGTGGTTGTTATGGGAGATGTCAACATGCAGGTAGACTGAGAAAATCAGATTGGTACTGGACCCCAAGAAAGGGACTTTGTAGAGTGCCTTTGTGATGGATTCTAAGAATAGCTTGTATTGGAGCCTACCAGGGAGAAGGCAATTCTGGATTTAGTGTTATGTAATGAACCGGATTTGATAAAGTACCTCGAGGTTAATGAGCCATTAGGAGGCAGTGACCATAACATGGTCAGGTTTAATCTACAATTGGAGAGGGAGAAGGGTAGATCGGAGGTTTCAGTGTTGCAGTTGAATAAAGGGGACTATGGGGCCATGAGGGAGGAGCTGGCCAAAGTTGACTGGAAAGATGCACTAGCATGGATGACAGTGGAACAAAAATGGCACATGCTTCTAGGAATAATACAGAAGGTGCAGGATCAGTTCATTCCTAGGAGGAAGAAAGAATCCAAGGGGAGAAAGGGGTGACCATGGCTGACAAGGAACGTCAGGGACAGTATACAAATTAAAGCGAAGAAGTACAACGTAGCAAAGATGACCGGGAAGCAAGAGGATTGGGTAATGTTTAAAGAACAACAGAAGATAACCAAAAAGATAATACGGCGAGAAAAGATGAGGTTCGAAGGTAAGCTAACCAAGAATATAAAGCAGGATAGTAAAAGCTTTTTTAGGTATGTGAAGAAGAAAAAAAATAGTTAAGACCAAAGTTGGACCCTTGAAGACCAAAAAAGGTGAATTTATTATGGGGAATAAGGAAATGGCAGATGAGTTGAACAGGTACTTTGGATCTGTCTTCACTAAGGAAGACACAAACAATCTTCTTGATATAGTAGTGGCCAGAGGATCTGGGGTGATGGAGGAACTGAAAGAAATCCACATTAGGCAAGAAACAGTGTTGGATAGACTGATCGGACTGAAGGCTGATAAATCCCCAGGGCCTGATGGTCTGCATCCCAGGCTACTGAAGGAAGTGGCTCTAAAAATTTTCCAATGTTCTATAGACTCAGGAACAGTTCCTGGGGATTGGAGTGTAGCTAATGTTATCCCACTTTTTAAGAAAGACGGGAGAGAGAAAACAGGGAATTATAGACCAGTTAGCCTGACATCGGTGGTGGGGAAGATGCTGGAGTCAATTTTAAAAGATGAGATAGCCGAACATTTGGATAGCAGTAACAAGATCGGTCCGAGTCAGCATGGATTTACGAAGGGGAAATCATGCTTGACTAATCTTCTGGAATCTTTTGAAGATGTAACTTGGAAAATGGTTAAGGGAGAGCCAGTGGATGTAGTGTACCTGGACTTTCAGAAAGCATTTGATAAGATCCCACATAGGAGATTAGTGGGCAAAATGTGGGCACATGGTATTAGGGGTAGAGTGCTAACATGGATAGAGAAGTGGTTGGCAGACAGGAAACAAAGAGTAGGGATTAACGGGTCCCTTTCTGAATGGCAGGCAGTGACTAGTGGGGTACCGCAAGGCTCGGTGCTGGGACCGCAGCTATTTACAATATATATCAATGATTTGGATGAAGGGATTCAAAGTAACATTAGCAAATTTGCAGCTGACACAAAGCTGGGTGGCAGTGTGAACTGTGAGGAGGATGCTATGAGAATGCAGGGTGACTTGGACAGGTTGGGGGAGTGGGCAGATGCATGGCAGATGAAATTTAAAGCAGATAAATGTGAGGTTATTTTCTAAATGATGTCAAGTTGGGAAAAAGGGAAGTACTTCGGGATCTGGGGGTCCTTGTTCATCAGCCAATGAAAGCAAGCATGCAGGTGCAGCAGGCAGTGAAGAATGGGAATGGCATGTTGGCCTTCATAACAAGAGGAGTTGAGTATATGAGCAAGAAGGTCCTTCTGCAGTTGTACATGGCCCTAGTGAGATCACACCTGGAGTGTTGTGTGCAGTTTTGGTCTCCAAATTTGAGGAAGGACGTTCTTGCTGTAGATGGAGTGCAGCATAGGTTCACATGGTTAATTCCGCGATGGTGGTGTCATGACGATGAGTCATGATGACGATATGTAAATAAGATGACCTCTGTATCAGATGACCTGGAGATCAGATCGGGCAGTGGCTGTGTAACCTAAGATGGAAGCTGTGACTGTGTGAGTTAATAAACACGGAGAACACCGAATGTAACCTCTTAATAATGTGTCGATATCATTATTCACATCTTCGGCCAGGATGTGAGGGCGACGAGGATATTTCGGACAATTCGGATATTTTGGATATTTTGGATAGTTTGGATTCTGAATCCGTGGCTTCGAGCTGGTAAAAGATTTTTCTTTTAAAATGGCGGTTGCTGGAGCTGATTTCTTAGCACTACGTGGAGTTGCACACTTCGATCCGACGGGTGATGCGAATACCATCAGCGTGAAGTGGAATGCTTGGCTGGGGGTATACGAAGCTCATGCCGACAGTGGAGGGCTCTTTCTTGAGGAGAGTACGTCGGGGTAGAAAGCGCAGCGGAGAGCGCTACTTCTTTTCACCGCGGGGTCAGCGGTTAGAGAAAATTAAAAAACACTCCCAGACACCGGAATGAAGGAGGACTATAAGAAACCAGTTGATACGTTAAACAGTCATTATGTGGTGGTGCCGAACGCTACATTTCAACGCCATTTATTCCGTTAAGCAATGCAGGAAGAGGGTGAGAATGTTGCTCAATTTGTGACGAGACTCAGACAGGTGTCTGTAGGATGCAAATATGTAGCTGCTGATGTGGAAAACCAGATATTGAATCAGGTTGTCCAGCATTGCAGGTCAGACAAGCTCAGGAGAAGGCTGCTAGAAAAAGGGGGTGAGTTAAACCTTAATGATGCTTTGTCGATTGCAGCAGCAACTGGAAGCTGTTGAGGGACAATTTCACAGCATGAAATTGCAAGATTCCAAGTATGCGCTAGTTAACCAGCTGTCCTACAGTAGACCAAGAAGTATGCCTGAACGTGAGATTGAGTGTTACAGGTGTTGGCAAAAAGGGTCACATAGCGAAAGATGCATGTTGTCCAGCAAAAGGAAATGTGGAGATAAAGATCATTTTGCAAAGAAATGTAAAAGACCAGGGACAAGACAAGTGATTACAACAAGAAAGGGAAGTCCAGTGGAAAAAAAAGGCAGAACTTGCCAGAAAAAGAAGGGTCATGTATGTCACGTAGAAGGTGATGTCGGAAGTGATGAAGACAGTGATGAAGCTGGTGAGCATGTTGTTAAAAGGAATTATCAGTTTGCATTGAATGAGAGTCATCACGAGAAAGTTGTAGTAACCATCGGAGGTGTTACAGTGCCAGAGATTGTAGAGTCTGGTAGCGACAGCAACGTAATTTACAGATCACTTTGGGAATGCTTGAAACTGCAGAAAATCAAGTGCACATCAAGGAGGTGTAACCATATAACCATATAACCATATAACAATTACAGCACGGAAACAGGCCTTCTCGGCACTTCCAGTCCGTGCCGACCATTTATTTTCCCCTAGTCCCATCTACCTGCACTCAGACCATACCCCTCCATTCCCTTCCCATCCATATACCTATCCACTTTACTTTTAAATCTTAAAATCGATCCTGCCTCCACCACTTCTGCTGGAAGCTCATTCCACACAGCCACCACTCTCTCAGTAAAGAAGTTTCCCCTCATGTTACCCCTAAACTTCTGTCCCTTATATCTAATGTCATGCCCTCTTGTTTGAATCTTTCCTGCCCTCAATGAGAAAAGCTTATCCACGTCAACTCTGTCTATCCCATTCATCATTTTAAAGACCTCAATCAAGTCCCCCCCTTAACCTTCTGCGCTCCAAAGAATAAAGACCTAACTTGTTCAACCTTTCTCTCTAACTTAGTTGCTGGAACCCAGGCAACATTCTAGTAAATCTCCTCTGTACTCTCTCTATTTTGTTGACATCCTTCCTATAATTAGGCGACCAAAATTATACACCATACTCCAGAATTGGTCTTACCAATGCCTTGTACAATTTTAACATTACTTCCCTACTCCTATATTCAATGCTCTGATTTATAAAGGCCAGCACACCAAAAGCTTTCTTTACCACCCTATCTACATGCGATTCCACCTTCAGAGAACTATGCACAGTTATTCCTAGATCCCTCTGTTCCACAGCATTCCTCAATTCCCTACCATTTACCATGTACGTCCTATTTTGATTTATCCTGCCAAGGTGTAGCACCTCACACTTATCAGCATTAAACTCCATCTGCCATCTTTCAGCCCACTCTTCCAAATGGCCCAAATCTCTCTGTAGACTTTGAAAATCTACTTCATTATCCACAGCACCCTCTATCTTAGTATCATCTGCATACTTACTTATCCAATTTTCCACCCCATCATCTAGATCATTGATGTACATGACAAACAACAGTGGACCCAACACAGATCCCCGAGGCACCCCACTGGTCACCGGCTTCCAACCTGACAAACAGCCATCCACCATTACTCTCTGGCATCTCCCATTCAGCCACTGTTGAATCCATCTTGCTACTCCGCCATTAACACCCAAAGATTGAATCTTCTTAACCAACCTTCCATGGGGAACCTTGTCAAAGGCCTTACTGAAATCCATATAGACAACATCCACTGCTTTACCCTCATCAATTTCCCTAATAACCTCTTCAAAAAATTCAAGAAGGTTTGTCAAACATGACCTTCCAGGCACAAATCCATGTTGACTGTTCTTGATCAGACCCTGTAGTAGGGAGTTATATCCATACACCACAACTTAACCATTGCAGACCATTGGATGTTTCATGGCTAAATTAGAAGTCGGGTGGCGCATTTTCCAAGAAGGCCGGGCTGGGCCATGGCCTAAAAAGGCTGTTGTGCAGGTGGGCCGGCCTTCGAGCTTTGGGTGTGTAGGGGTGCTGTAGCTGTTGGCAGTGCGCTTGGAGGTACTGGGTACCTTATCAGCCCTATGGCCTCTTTGTCCAGGTCTTTCACCTGTTTGGGGAGCTCCGCACAGCAGATATGGTGGTTGAGCGTACCTGGTTTGCATAACCCCGCAATTTGGGGTGAATTGCTCTTCCTGTAGTTATTTTCAACTGTTTCCACAGTAAGGCCAGAGCATCCTTTTCCTACCGGTAGCTCTATACCCACCGCAGTACTGGCACTGCCGAAATACCGGCGGTCAAAAGCTTCAGGATCCTCTGAAGTTTGACTCCTTGCCCTCTAATCGTAGGGCTCATTATCCCCCAAATAGGGTATTTACCGCGGGAACAATAGCGAGTACAATTATCAGGAGCAAAGTACTTATCAGCTATAGCATAGATGGCTGCTCCTGAAGCTGGTTTGTAGTCATATAATTAAACTAGCTGCCAGCTTAGGGTGGATAGGTAACCTTTTTAGAAGGAACTGCATGTTACTTACCATATCCAGAACTCTTCACTGCACCCCTGACACTGTTGGTTTGTTCAGCCAACTCCCCCTCTTCGGGTCAGCCCAGTTCTGACCCCCAATGCTCCCCTCCGAAGAGGGTGAGACATTTAGGCAGTCCATAATAGGATCCTGCCGTGGGCCTGCGAAGAGGCCCACTGTGACCCTGCCCCTGCTAAAGCAGGTCACGCTGGAGCAATTGCTCCACCATCCGCTCCATGCGGGTAAGACGACCTCCGTTGCTGCAGCGAACGGGGTGTCCTCGGGACTGGACCCAGCTGAGTCGACAGTCCCGATCGGCTTCCGGGTGGATTTACCGCCTGTCCGTGGCGAACCAGTCCCGGTGGATTTACTGCCTGTCCGTGGCGAACCAACTGCCCTCCCGGGCGGAAGTCGGGAGCTGCAGGTAGCACCTGCAGCTCGGGGAAAGATTCGGGTGGATTTACCGCCTGTCCATGGCGAACCAGCAGCCCTCCCGGGCGGAATTCGGGAGCTGCAGGTAGCACCTGCAGCTCGGGGAAAAAATCGGGTGGATTTATCGCTGTCCATGGCGAACCAGCAGCCCTCCCGGGCGGAATTCGGGAGCTGCAGGTAGCACCTGCAGCTCGAGAAACGAACGGGTGGTTTTACCGCCTGTCCGTGGCGAACCAGCAGTCCTCCCGGGCTGAATTCGGGAGCTGCAGGTAGCACCTGCAGCTCGGAGAAAAAAACGGCACGCTGCTGGCTGCGCTCTATAGCAGCAGCTCTTGCCGTTACTCTCGCCGCGCTCACCACTCTGGTGAGTCTTACCGTTCCATCGCTGGAGGAGCCCCGCTCCTCCCGACTGTCCCTTCCGCATGCGAACGACGATATGTCGCGCATGCGTGCTGGCGGGGTCCTCACGTAGTCACTCACGTGACTCCGAAGTAAAATTCCAAATTTTGCTTCACTGGCAGACCCACTGAGAAAGTTGACCAGGAAAGACGTACCATTCCAGCTTGGTAGTGAACAGAGACAGGCATTCAAATTACTGAAACAGTCTAGTGAGTGCAGAAACCCTTGGATATTATGATCCAGCTGCACCAACAAAAGTCATAGCAGAAACTAGTCCGGTCGGCTTAGGAGCAGTGCTGGTACAGGCACATGCAGATGGACCCAGAATCATAGCATATGCCAGTTGATCATTAACCAGCGTGGAGAGAAGGTATTCTCAACCAGAGAACGAAACACTGGGACTAGTGTGGGCCTGTGAAAGGTTCCGTGCATATGGCATTGTATGGCATTGAATTTGAACTTGTTACAGATCACAAGCCGCTGGAAGTGATCTATTCGACAAGGTCTAAGCCATGTGCCAGAATAGAATGTTGGGTGCTGAGACCCCAACAGTACAAGTACAAAGTAGTCCACATCGCCGGGAAAGCAAACATCGCGGACCCGCTGTCAAGACTGTTGAAAGATGAACAGCTGGAAGCAACATCCATGCTAGAGATGGAAGCGGAGAACTTTGTGCGATTCATCGCAATTCAGTCAACGGCAGGAGCTGTGACAACGAAAGAAGTTGAAAGGGAATCAGAACATGATCTGGAACTCAAAAATATCAGAGAGCATATGCAGAGTGGGCAATGGGATCAATGTCCTTACAAAGCATATGTTCCCATTAAAGATGAATTTTGTATAATTGGTCAGTGTGTGCTGAGGGGTAGCAGATTGTAGCAGGTAGCAGGTGATCCCGCAGAGACTATGGCCAAGGGTAGTGTCATTAGCGCATGAAGGACATTTAGGCATTGTCGGTACTAAGCAGAATTTGTGGAGCAAAGTGTGGTGGCCAGGTTGTGAGAAAGATGCCGGAAATTTTGTCAAGACTTGTCATGGATGCCAAATCACAAGCAGGAGCAACCCACCAGAACCAATTAGAAGTACAAAGTTGCCAACAGGACCATGGGTTGACATAGCTGTTTACTTTCTTGGACCACTTCCAACAGGTGAATCAATTATGGTTGTGGTAAACTACTATAGCAGGTACTATGAGACTGCAGAATGAGTATGAAAAAACTGTACAGGCATTAGCAGAGATCTTCGCCAGACGCTGCCTGTTACATTGTATTCGGACAATGAACCACAGTTTGTTTCTGAGATATTTGCTGAATACATGAGAATCACAGGCATCCATCATCACAAGGTGACTCATAAGTGGCCACAAGCTAACGGAGAAGTAGAGAGACAAAACTAATCCATGGAGAAGAGGAAACGAATCGCCCGTGCTGAAGGGAAAAACTGGAAGGAAGCACTGCTAGTATACGTAGCTGTATATCGGGCGTCAACTCACTCAACGACAGGGAAAAGTCCAGCAGAAGCTTTGTTTGGAAGGAAATTTCGCACTAAAATACCAGAAGTGCGCGAGATCATGGAAGACCTGGAGATGAGAGGCTGTGCTGTAGAAAGGAAAGGTCCGGCAAAATGGTATGCCGACTTGAAACGAGGAGCCAGGCACACGGAAATAATTCCTGGGGATGATGTGCTTGTGAGGCGAGATGATGGTGGTAAGGTAGACACTCCTTACTATTGCCAACCATACAATGTTGTATTGAGGAGCGGAACTATGGTGACAGTCAAGTCTCCAAAAGGTGTTATCTACAAGGGGAATGTATCGAGCATCAAAAAGTATGTGTCCAGGGACTCTCAAAATGAGGTAGCCCAAAATTCACCACGAGTTACGGATCCAGAGGGGCAAGACGACATTTCTGAGGTGGTGACCAGAGTTCCAGAGGCAGCACGCTGCAATGCAGGTGGGGAGCAGAGAAGGTGTCTGGGTTACAACACCTTGACAGATTCAACAGACTCTGATGCTTCTGTGCAAATTGGTAGACCAAAACGTGAAAGGAGAATTCCCAAGCGATACTTTCGACGATTTTGTGTTATAGATTATGATACTGTTATTATGATACTATTATAATATTGTTTATTATGAGCAAGGAGGTTATTAAGGGCACGAGAGTGTAAAAAGTTGCATTTGTTTTGTAGTTGTAATGCATCCGGTTTGTAAGTTATTGGAGCACAAATGAAAACACAAATATGTCTTGTAAGAATTTAATTGGGAAGTATATTAGAAAGAATACATGTTAATTTAAAGTTTAAGTCTGGTAAAGGAGGGATGTCATGACAATGAGTCATGATGTAGATATGTAAATAAGATGACCTCTGTATTAGATGACCTGGAGATCAGATCGGGGGGGGGGGGGGGAAGGGGGGGGGGATGTGTAAGCCAAGATGGAAGCTGTGACAGTGTGAGTTAATAAACACGGAGAACAACAAATGTAACCTCTTAATAATGTTAACAAGAGAGAGCTAGGTAGGGCTCTATGCCTTCCTACGACCTTGTGACGACCATGTTGCGAGTATGAGTCAAGGGCAAACTCGGCAGAGGTCATGAAAGTGGGACAGACCCCTTAGATAGAGCTCTTAGGGCTGGCGGAATCAAGGGATATGGGGAGAAGGCAGGAACGGGATACTGATTGTGGATGATCAGCCATGATCACATTGAATGGTGCTGGTTTGAAGGGCCGAATGGCCTGGTCCTGCACCTATTGTCTATTGTCTATAACTCTGTCGACATGGAAGTAGGCAATACCCTTCTGAACTGTGATATTGTATGACATGGAGGAGAGTGTTCAGGAGCTGGTGTTCTCATGTGATTTGGACTATTTAAGATTGGTGAAAGAATATGAGAAAGGAGGCTTTGTTTGAGTGCACATATTCTTCCTCAGATAGATCAATGAACCACTTGCACAGCAATGATTTGAGCAGAGAGGAATCATCTATTGGATTAAAGTAGCTGAGAAAGACTACCTGTGACCAAAGAACTGTAGAGGCTTGAGGTTGGAACGTACAAAGTTAATCTCTAATGCCAGGCACAACTAAATTTATTTAGTGTGTAGAAAGGAATTGCAGATGCAGGTTTATACCAAAGTAAATGCAAAGTGATGGAGTAACTCAACAGGTAAGGCAGCATTCTCTAGAGAAAAAGGATGGCTGACGTTTTGGGTCTGGTCTGAAAAAGGGTTACGACCCAAAACGTCACCGATCCTTTTTACAAAGTTACTTCAGCATTTAGTGTCAATTTATTTAGTTCTGTTGGAAGGCAGGAATATTTTCGTGTCAACAGTTGAAGACTATTTTAATCTTGACACTCCACAATCAGAGTGTTAAAGTCCTGTCCCACGGTATGGGTTCAATCCAAGAGCTCTCTCGAGTTTAAAAAAAAATCAACTTCATGGTAAGCATGGAGAATGAACGTTGCGGGTACGTCGGAGCTCAGGGACGTCTCTTAGCGCTAACGGCAGGTACTTGGGAAGACTCGTTATATGCAGGTAAGCACGGGAAGACTCGTGAAGATTTTTCAACATGATGAAAAATGTCCACGAGAACCCCGAGTACCGACAAGTGGCCATTACCGTAAATCTCCGTGTTCGAATCAGGGTAAACTCGGGAGAACTCTTGGTATAAACTCGTACCGTGGAACAGGGCTTTTACAACGCTACAACTTTCCACAAAAGTGCTGAATGTTCAGATAATCAGGCCACGATCCACCAGTGAGAGAAAGAGATTACTGTTAAAGCTCTTTCCCATGGTACGAGTACATTCCAAGAGTTCTCCCGAGTTTGCCCTGATTTGAACTCGGTGATTTACGGTAATGGCCACTCGTTGGTACTCTGGGCTCTCGTGGACATTTTTCATCATGTTGAAAAATCGTCACGAGTCCTCCCGTGTTTACTTGCCGTTAGTGAGTCTTCCCGGGTACCTGCCATTAGCGCTAAAAGACGTCCCCGAGCTCCGACGTACCTGCTACGTTCATTCTTCCTGCTTACCACGAGTTTGATTTTTTTTAAAACTCGGGAGAGCTCTTGGAATGAACTCGTACCGTGGGACAGGGCTTTAAGGTAGCATAAATAAAGCTGAAAAGCCAGTGCGTATTACATGCATGCAGATAATATAATTATATTAATATTGTAATGTGTATATATATATAATCTTTATATTCAATATATATTAATATATAATTAATATTAATGTTATTCAATTAATATTGTTCTCTACACGCCCATCTTTTACATTGCTTTGTGAAAGGATGGATTTCTGATTAATAAGCACAAGGTTGTGGTGATTGTAGAGCAATCCTTTAATTTACTATAAGATATTTTCTATGGCAATAGATTATTTTGATGAACTTGCATGCTCATATATAGTTGATGTTGCTTCTGCTAAGGAATATTTTCTTCAATGAAACACTTCTGACCAGCAAAGATAAGGAGAAAATAAGGAAAAAAATCCAAATTACTTTTATAGAAATATGCTTTAATGGCCTAATTCTGCTCCTAAAATCTATGAACAATTACTAGCATTGAACAAGGATTAATAAAAAGGGTAACATCTTAAAGAGGGGCAAAAATATTAAGTGCACGCACGTGTGTATGTGTGCGTGCACGCAAGCTCACCAACTGAATGTAATGTATGTAATTAATATCTCAAGTTTTAAAATCCAAATAAGCAGAATTTGGAGACATGAAATGTCAAAAACACAATTGGTCTCTTTGTCTTACTCAGAAATGTTAATATGTCTCTTATTAGATGTGGATCTTGCAGGAAGGAACTAAATCGGTGTATGGCAAATTCCAATATTATTAGGCTAGAGCTCAGGAAGGTATCCCTGGAGCAGTTGTTATTTGGTACGTCCACATCTGACCTGGAGGCAGATATGATGGTGGTAGTTAATAGACTTGAATAGGCAAAGTGATATGCAGGGAATCGAGGGATGTGTATTATGTGCAGCAGATGAGAGCTGGTCTTAGCATCATGTTGGGCTGAAAGGCCTGTTCCTGTGCTGTACCTTTTCTATGTTCTATAGCCTATGTTAGATAGATTGATCAGCTGGAATTTCCATTGTTCATAGATTCTAGGAGCAGAATTAGGCCATTTAACCGATCAGGTCCACTCCGCCATTCAATCATGGCTGATTTATGTTTCCCTCTCAATCGCATTCTCCTGCCTTCTCCCCATAACCCCTGACACCCGTACTAATCAAGAAGCTGTCAATCTCCGCCTTAAAAATATCCCTTGACTTGGCCTAATTGTTTTGTTTTTCGAAGGAAAAACAAAACAATTTTAATATTTCAGCTCACAATCTGTCTCTGCTAACAATGGTATAAAATTGTTGAATAGAATTCTAAGTATTTCCATGGTAGTCATTATAATAAATAAATAATAATAAATAAATAATAAAAATAATAACATAATAATAAATAATAAATTAATAATATGCATAATAATCGCCTGTCCATAATGCCATTCCATAGTCATATTCCATCTGCATGACTTCATGCACTATACTAATTGATATTTCATATATATATCCCCATGGTTTAGAAGAAAACCATTACGCCCACCATGACTGTGATGGCTCTCAGAGCAAATCCATTCTCTCACTTATTTCTTGTAACCTGCTCTCTCTCGCATGCCCAATAACTAACCCACCCACTCCCCACTCCCCCACCACAATTCTCCTCCCACCCACCTGAACTACTAGTAATTTCCAGTGGGCAATTAATCGAGCAGTCGGCACATCCTTGTGATGGGAGAGGAAACCAGAGCACCTAGGGGAATCCTGATAACAGGGAGAATGTGCAAACACAAAATGAACCCAGGTTACTGCAACACTCCAGTAGTGCTGCTGAGCAGCCTGAATGTTACAGTCTCTGCTTAATATCATTCTATATTTGCTCATTGCTTCTCCGACCAGCCCTAGCTTTTTGTGAAGCACTTAAATGTTCCTATTGTCCTGACCACCAGCTAATTATTTTAATGATTCATGGCACTCCAGCCTCTGAACAGGCTTGCTGTCTGTGCAAAGTGAGACATGCATGCCAAAATTCCTAACATGGTGCAATCTGAAATGCATCTGAAATTAATTAACAATGGGAGGAAAAAAAGCAGAAATGAAAAAACTCAACATTCACCTTCTTTATTACGCTACCACATAGAATATATTGCTACAGGGGATTCAATACATTTTGTTGATCAGTCTGTGTAAGATCAGCCCACCATGATCCTTTTAACGAAGCTTTACAATGACAAGCCTATCCCACGCTCAAAGATAATCACTTTATTGAGAATAGCCTACGCGGTAGCCGAGAAGTGCTATAAAAAGACGTACTCCTGGTGAGATTCTATTACCTTCTAATTGAAATGATGTACTGTTCAGAAGAGGGAGACCAGAAGTCTGATATATGTGTCTTGAAAGATAGATAACGAGCTAATTGACCCCAGCCATCGACTTTGCATGGAATGTAGGGTGAACTTCCCATTGTTCATTGGGATGGCTGTTTTAGCAATTACTATTAAATCATTAACAAGAACACAGCAGCACAAACCGCCTTGCCCAGGGTGCAGAAAACAAATATGAGAGAGAGATTCCATTGCATCTCCTCCAATCGCCTCTATTGCATTCGGTGTTTCCGATGTGGCCTCCTCAACATCGACGTGACCCAAGCAAAGGCTAGGCAACATTTATCCAATGTACACTTGGCGCTCTCGACGCGAAGGCCTACTGGAGGTCTCAGTTGCTGAGCATTATAACCAGATCTGCAGTTTCTTCCTATCACTTACAAGGCTTTGCCACACCCCACCTCTCAATTTCCAACTTTCTCACCCTTTCTCCATCAGTCTGAAGAAGGGCCCCAACATGAAGCGTCATCTTTCCATTCCCTCTACAGATGATGGCCGACCCGCTCAGTTTCTCCAGCAGTTGGTGTTTTGTTAAAGATTCGAGCATATGCTGCCTCTTCAAGATGCTGTATGTTTTCTTCCCTCTGGACCCCGGGATTGCAGTCTGTAGGCTACAGTGAAGGTGGGAGCACCACCTAGTTCTTGCCCACTTTTGGGTGAAGGTCTGTTGCAGATTCTAGAAGAGCTGCCAAATGTTCCATTGTCTGCAATAATGGTAAAGATTACCAAATGTTGCTTGAAAGAAAAAATGTAATGTTCAAAACCATATCTTTACTGTTGCAATATACAGTAACATCACAACCTACACATAGCTTTGTGATGTTCCTCAGCCACTTACACTAAACATTTTGTTGTTGTTTATTATGGTGTATACAGAGTACTGTGTTTACATATCTGTTGTGCTGTTGCAAGTAAGAATTTCATTGTCCCATATCAGGACATATGCAGGGCTCGAAATTAACAGTTGCCCGGGTGCCAAAGTCCACCTAAAGTCCCGCCGGGCAACGTAAAAGCCGTGTCATTTTGCCCGGCTTGGCAAGCACCCGGGACACCTGCCGTTCAACTCTGATCGGGGACCCCCTCTCTATCTCTCTCTCTGTCACTCTCCGTCTCCGCCCGCCATCCGTGTCCAGGCCGCCGGCTCTCTGCTCTCCAGCCGCTCCTCATCCACCGGCACGGCTGACCGCCTTGCACACGTGCACTGTGAAGGCCTGCACATCCTCCCCCTGCACATCATCGGCCACCCTACACATGCGCACTGCCACGGCAACTGGTTGGCGCCGGGCACGTTCTCCCTCCCTTTGCATTGTGGGAGATCTGGCTGCCATTGCTGTCCAGTCGCCGCCTCGCCGCGACCACTGAACTCCCTGGAGTAACTTTTGTTTCCTGATCCTCCAAAAATATTCCTAATGGAATTTAAACCGGAGGTAGTGGAGTGTCCACCAGCAAACACCATATTCTGAAAAATAACAGCCTATTGCACTTTATCTGTTTATTTATTGTGTGTATATATATGGTCTATGGTACATAGACACACTGAACTTTTATCTCCTGTTCTGTATTACGTTTATATATTCTGTTGTGCTGCAGCAAACAAGAATTTCATTGTCCTATCTGGGACACATGACAATAAAACTCTCTTGACTCTTGACTCGGACTTAAGCAAAAATGGGTTATTGGGAAAAACGAGCTACCTTAAATTTAGTTGCGTCTGGTTGGGTAACTATGGTATGGTATTCCATGCTTTAATTGTGCGGTGGAACTCCATGGAGCAGCCAGCATCTCTGGATAGAAGATATTGGGTGACGATTTCGGTAGAGACCATACTTTAGATTTCCTCTGGTTTTAGTGGTTTTAGTTTAATTTAAAGATACAGCATGGAAACAGGCCCTTCGGTCCACTGAGTCCATGTCGACCACTGATCACCCGTACCCTAGTTCTATCCCACACATTAGCGACGTAAATCGAGAGTCAAGTGTGTTTTATTCTCTCACGTCCCAGTTAGAACAATGAATTCCTTACTTGCAGCAGCACAACAGAATATGTAAACATAGTATTCTGTAAACAATGTTATAAATGAGAAAACAAAACAGTTATATTTATATATAAATATATAACTATATAAATCTATATAATTAAAAGTCTCATCTTGACCACTCCCTGTCTGTGCTGTATATTGATTTAAAAAAAACAAACTGTTTCAGTACCTGGTGAGGGGTGTGTAAAGATATGAAGTAGGTACATCCCTTTTATCTTATCTTATTTTCTTATATTTTCCTTTTTTATTTGTCTTTTTCTTTCTTTTATTCTTTCTCGCGCTCTACGTCTTTACAGGCTCTTTCTTTTCACTTTCTCACGTACTCACTATATTATCTAACTTTCTCTATTTCTCTTTTTTTTCCTTCTGTTACTTTCCTATTATTAAAAGTTTAAAATAAGTAGTGGTACATGAAATGTATTATGTTATTTTTGGCTTATGCTACTGTACTGTATATTACTTCTAATAAAAAGAAAAAATGCTACCATATATTGTTACGATTTTCGGCCAGCTTACCAGTCCTCCTCTACTGAGGCAGCCCCGAGGATTTTTCCGATCGATGAAAAATAAAAAAGTTGGGAATGTTTAAAAAATCTTGAGATCAGCTGATTGGTTCTCTCGCCTGTCAATCACCAGGACAAAGGTAACGCCTCTTCTGGGGGGGGGGGGGGGGCAGGAGTATAAAGCCTGCCCCCCCCCAGGTGGCTAGACATGAGTTAGTCACCCTGGAAGACTGTTAGTGAGAGTTGAGTCCAGAACTGTGGTTCTACGCCATGAGTGAACTGAACTCTGCTTGAAATGAAATGAATTGGTAGGCTGCACTCTGCTTGAAATGGTATGAAATGAATTTGGTGGCCTGCACTCTGCTTGAAATGGTATGAAATTGTATTTGAATTGATGGCCAACTGCCAGTCCACCAGCCGTGATTCAGTCAACTGCCAGCCCAACAGCCCTGAGTGAGTGAACTGCCACCCCACCAGCCATGAGTGACAGAGCTGCCAACCCACCAGGCCTGAGTGACTGAGCTGCCAGACCAATAATTCATTTTGACCCACAATGTCCATTCTAGCCCTCTGGAAACCAGTCCCTTCAGCCCACAACACCCATACTAGCACTCTAGAAAGCCCCCCCCCCCCCTCCACTGGCCACCAATATTGGAATTGGTGGAGAGGTGGAATATTACATATCCCACTTAGTCTAGTATATGTGTGTGTGTGTGTGTATAATATATATACCAACACACACACATTTCCCTCCTGGGATTAATAAAGGTCTCTCTTAAAGTATCGCATGTGCAGGAAGGAAGTGCAGATGCTGGTTTAAACTGAAGATAGACACAAAAAGCTGAAGTAACTCAATAGGTCAGACAAAAGGAAAGTATTACGTTTTGGGTTGGTTCTGAAAAAGTCTCCTGCATACCTTTGGAATGTGGAAGGAAACAAGAGCACTCAGAGAAAACCCATGCGATCAAAGGGAAAAGGAGCAAACTCCATACAGACAGCACCCATATTCAGGATCAATTCTGGGTCTCTGGCACTTTTAGGCAGCAACTTTATGGCCAATGTACTGCCCCATAGTCTTGAACTGAATTAAAACATACAGTAGCTGTAAAGGGGGGCATAGCGTCACTTAGAGATTTAAGACTGAAAATGGATAGTTTCTTTTTTTTTAGGAACCAAAGTTATCAATGTATAATTTTTTGGGTGTTGGAAAATAAAATATAGTGGCATAGCTGGTAAACGTGCTGCCTCACACGGCAGAGATCTGTGTTTGATCCTGTCCTCGGGCACTGCCTGTGTTGAATTTGCACATGCTCCCTGCGCATGTGGGTTTCCTCCCACATCCCAAAGATGCATTGGCTTTGTAGGTTAACTTGTCTCTGTGAAATTGCTCCTAATGTGTAGGGAGTGGGTGCGGAAAATGAGATAGCAGAACTTGTGTGAATGGGTAGACAAATAGAGGAAATAGGGGATGTTTCTGGTCGAGACCCTTCTTCAGACTGATGTAAGGGTGGGGGTGGGGGGGGAGGGGCAGGAGAGGAAGGAGGGAGAAAGCAAGAACTGTCTGAAATTGGAGAAGCCAATCTTCATACCGCTGGTGTGTAAACTACCCAAGCGAAATATGAGGTGCTGTTCCTCCAATTTGCGGTGGGCCTCATTCTGGCCATGGAGGAGGCCCAGCACAGAAAGGTTGGGTTTGGAATGGGAAGGGGAGTTGAAGTGCTGAGCCACCGGGAGATCAGGTTGGTTATTGCGAACTGAGTGGAGGTGTTGTGCGACACGATCGTCAAGCCTGCACTTGGTCTCACCGAGGTTGATCATACGCTGAATAATAGTCACATTTTTGTTTGGAAGTGGAAAGAATTAATATAAATTGCATTCATTGCAATGTGTAAAAAGAGTTGAGATACTGTATAAACTGTATTATAATTTTGCATGTCATTGAGGTATATATCATGTCTTATAGACAATAGACAATAGGTGCAGGAGTAGGCCATTCGTCCCTTCGAGCCAGCACCGCCATTCAATGTGATCATGGCTGATCATCCCCAATCAGTACCTCATTCTTGCTTTCTCCCCGTATCCCCTGACTCCACTATTTTTAAGAGCCCTATCTAGCTCTCCCTTGAAAGCAACCAGAGAACCCGCCTCCACCGCCCTCTGAGGCAGAGAATTCCACAGACTCACCACTCTCTGTGACAGGCACATGCCGTCAGGGTAGGCAAGGTAGGCACCGCCTACCCTGACTACAATTATAACATAGTGATTACTAAATATAAATAGTAAACGCATGGGAGAATTATGCCTGTGTAAGAGACCGATCTCTTAGTTAGGCATAATTCTCCGTGCCTTTCATCCGTAGCGCTTGTAACACGGGAAGGTCTGTGCAGCCCACGTGCCGTCAGCGCTGCCTGAAGCCGTCAGTTTCAAGCGGGGCTGAAGGCAGCTGAAATTCTGCCTTTGCAGCACTGCAGATGCGCATCAGTCTACTGTGCATGCGCATCAGTCTACTGCGCATGCGCATCAGTCTACTGCGCATGCGCAGCACAAAATTCTTGGCGGGGTTTTCAAATATGGTTTGTCCTGTACCAATGATGTGGTAAGAACATTTCCTGGTGATGTTTTTAACTATCGTATTTCCCAGGGTGTGGGGGTGGGGGGAGAGCTCCTTGCCAAGCGTTTGGGGTATCTGACCCGGGGTAAAGTTGCGGGGAGGGCACGAATGTTATGAAGGAGGGGATTGGGATAATGCCACTTGCGACGCTCCTTGCATGGAGGCATGGAATGCCACCGCATTGAGGTGGGGCGGGGATAGTTGTAGCACGGGTGGCTGAGCGGCCGCCGGGCCGGACAGCGGAACCGGCTGCATCCTTAGCTCCTTCTGCTGGTCCCCGCTCACCTCTGGCAGCTCTCCGTCTAAAAACCTCTCTCCTGCCGCTCGCTGGCCTCACTCATGTCCTTAAATTCCGACAGCGCAATTGAGGTTACTCGGCTGTGGGAATTTAAGGATTAAGGGTCCCGGTGGCTGCTCGTAGCTACCCGAGCTGCTTCTATCCCCAGTTACAGTGCGCGGCTTCGCGCCCGGAGAGCTGCGGTAGCGGTGAGTGAGTGAGTTACTGGCAGTATTCCCGACACCCTCCTTCTCAACACTCGTGCCCTCCCCACAACTTTACTCCTGGCACACTCTCCACACACTGTGAAAGGAACTGTTCCCCCAATTGGTCCCTTGAACATGTGTTGTCATTCAATAAGATGACAACTGATTCAACTATTCCCTGTGCTCCCGTTTTTCCCACCATCTCTCCATCTCTCCATCTGCCATCACCCTTCACACCCCACCCATTCAGTAATTCAGAATAAAGGAGACTAGGAAGCCTTGGGCAAATTGAATTGTCACTGTTTTTATTTATTTTTTTTTTTAACGGAGAGAACAATCTGCGCATACGCTGTTTAATTTTTTTTAAACCAACTGAGTGCCTACCCTGAGTAATTACTCACGGCACGTACCTGCTCTGTGAGAACAAGTGTTTTCTCGTCTCAGTCCTAAATGGCTTACTCCTTATTCTTAAACTGTGGCACCTGGTTCTGGACTCCCCCAATATCGGGAACATGTTTCCTGCCTGTAATGTGTCCAAACCCTTAACAATCTTACATGTTTCAATGAGATTGCCTCTCATCCTTCTAAAGCCCAGCTGCTCTCATAATTCTCTCATAATATGACAGTCCAGCCATCCCGGGAATTAACTTTGTAAACCTACGCTGCACTGCCTCAATAGCAAGAAAGTCCTTCCTCAAAGTAGGGGACCAAAACTGCACACAATACTCCAGGTGTGGTCTCACTAGGTCTCTGTACAACTGCAGAAGGACCTCGTTGCTCCTATATTCGATTCCTCTTGTATTAAAGGCAAAACATGCCATTCGCTTTCTTCACTGCCTGCTGTACCTGCATGCTTACTTTCATAGACTGATGTACAAGAACCCCCAGATCCCCTTGTAGTTCCCGTTTTCCCAACTTGACGCCATTTAGATAGTAATCTGTCTTCCTGTTTTTGCTACCAAAGTGGATAACCTCACATTTATCCGCATTAACTTCATCTGCAATGCATCCGGTGACGGAAATCGCTATCCAAATATGGAGGGGACTGGGGGACAGGGAGGACACAATTTCTTCAAGGCCGCGCGTGCATGAGCACACTCACACACACACGCGAGGCTTTGAAGGCTTCTGCCGTGGGCCCTGTCAACGGTAATTACAGCTCAATCCAGCGCTAAATGCAGCTCAACTCTGCCTGTCTCGCCGGGTTAACCTACAGCCCTGCCTGGACTGACGGAAAACCAGTCCAGAGCCATGGAGCTAGCGTTGCTTCTCCGCACTGGCTGTAACCCTAGGCTGTATTTCTTTTAAGTCTAGGCAGGGCTGTAGGTTAACCCGGCGGGAGAGGCACTGGTGAGCTGCGTTTAGCGCTGTTTCTCTGCGCTGGCTGTGGGCCTGGGGGCACCTCGCCTGTCTGACTCCCGACATCCCTGGCCACCCCCGGGCATTGGGGGCACTCGGGTGGGGACGGGGATGGTCCAGTGGCAGTTCGGCAGCGATTGCAGTGCCGGAGAGCCGGCCGGGATCGATCCTGGCTACAGATGAGGTGCCGGTCTGTGTCCAGAGCTGCCGTTGTTACCCTTTGACCTGGGCACATCTCCCTCCTCCAATCACCGTAATCTATCCTCAGTCCCAACCCCCTACTTCCGCCTCTGACCGGCAGCTCCCTCCTCCAATCATCGCGCTGAATCATCATGTCCCACCCCCATTGCCTGCTGACTGGCGTCCAATCGGCGCCCTCGATCAGCAGTCCCATCCCCACTGTCTCGCGGGGGGGGGGGGGGGGTCGTCCCCCTCCTCTCAAAACGACGGGGGATGTACCCCCCTGGCCTCCCCGGGATTTCCGCCACTGTATCCATCTGCCCACTCCCCCAACCTTTCCAAGTCACCCTGCACTCACATAGCATCCTCCTCACAGTTCACACTGCTGTACCTGCATGCATACTTTCATTGGCTGATGAACAAGGACCCCCAGATCCCGATGTATTTCCCCTTTTCCCAACTTGACACCATTTAGATAATAATCTTCCTTCCTGTTTTTGCTACCAAAGTGGATAACCTCACATTTATCTGCATTAAACTTCATCACCTTGCACCTTGCATTCTCATAGCATCCTCCTCGCAGTTCACACTGCCACCCCAGCTTTGTGTCATCTGCAAATTTGCTAATGTTACTTTGAATCCCTTCGTCCAAATCATTGATGTATATTGTAAATAGCTGCGGTCCCAGCACCAAGACTTGTGGTACCCCACCAGTCACTGCCTGCCATTCAGAAAGGGACCCGTTAATCCCTACTTTTTGTTTCCTGTCTGCCAACCACATCTCTATCCACGTCAGCACTCTACCCCCAATACAATGTGCCCTAATTTTACCCACTAATCTCCTATGTAGGACCTTATCAAATGCTTTCTGAAAGTCCAGGTACACTACATCCACTGGCTCTCCCTTGTCCATTTTCCTAGTTACATCTTCAAAAAATTCCAGAAGATTAGTCAAGCATGATTTCCCCTTCGTAAATCCATGCTGACTCGGACCGATCCTGTTACTGCTATCCAAATGTTCGGCTATCTCATCTTTTATAATTGACTCCAGCAACTTCTTGATTGGTGAATATGTTTAGTTTGTGACTTTATTTGAAGCAGAAATAATATGTGAATGCTTCATTGAGCATAATTTTGACTGGTAACTACGCACTTCGTCCGAGCACATTATAGCACGCGTCATGCAAGCCGTCTTAAATGACCACCGAAACTGTAATTTGGTAACCTAAAAAGCTGCCTAGGTTGCCCGGCTGGTAACAGAGAGATCTTTATCATTCTTGACTCTTGCTATGCTTTGCCAGCACTTACCTTTAATTTCCAAGGGTGGCATGGTGACGCAGCGGTAGAGTTGCTGCCTTACAGCGCCAGAGACCTGGGTACTATCTGTGTGGAGTTTGTACATTCTCCCCGTGACCTGCGAGTTTTGTCTGAGATCTTTGGTCTCCTAGCACATTCCTAAGATGTACAGGTTTGTAGGTTAATTGGCTTGGTATAAATGTAAATTGTCCCTAGTATGTGTTGGATGGTGTTAATGTGTGGGGATCACTGTCAGTGTGGACTCAGTGGGCTAAAGGGCCTGTTTCTATGCTTATTTGTCTAAACTAAAAAAAACTAAAATTAATTCTGGACTCCAAATTACTTAAGCAACTGGCCTTTGATCGCAATCTTCAGCCACATGATTGTAACATCTTCCCCATCACTGTTCACAGTCTTTAATGCTAGCCATTGGTTTGAGATTGTCACACACCTTACAGATTTCTTCCCAGCTCTTCCTTTCCTTTCTTTTGGGCCTCTACCTGTTGCCCTGATTTCCATCAATATCCAAGAAACTTTCATCTCCTTCACCCTCATGCTTGGAAATCTCAAGCCAGAGCACAGCCAGTTGGACTGCACATACAACCTACACACAGGATGCATTGGAATACCATTATTTCCATGTTTCAAACAGTACATAGCCAGCAAATTTCAATAAATATTATTAGAAGTATCATTCAGCATTCAGAGGCAAAGTTAGGCAAGGTTAGATAAGAGGGGTCTTGTGTTCCATGCAGAAATACATGTCTGGTTCAGATACAAACAATTAGTTTGATTTAAAGTTAAACGTGAAAATTCACAGACACATGGTATGTGGAGCACACAAACCACATGACTATTGAGCTCAACTGTGTAGCATCTATGGATAGAAGAAATGGCCAACGTTTCGGGTGGAAACCATTCAGACTTTCTAAATCAAAAGTGAACCCTCATAGGTAGACAAATGTGCTGGAGAAACTCAGCGGGTGCAGCAACATCTATGGAGCGAAGGAAATAGGCAATGTTTCGGGCCGAAACCCTTCTTCAGACTGATGTGGGGTGGGGGGGGCGGGGAGAAGAAAGGAGAAAGGAAGAGGAGGAGCCAGAGGGCTGAGGGAGAGCTGAGAAGGGGAGGAGACAGCAAGGGCTACCGGAAATTGGAGAAGTCAATGTTTGTGCCGCTAGGGTGCTAACTGCTCAAGCAGAATATGAGGTGCTGCTCCAATTTCCGGTGGTGCTCACTCTGGCCATGGAGGAGGACCAGGACAGAAAGTTCGAAATGGGAGGAGGAGTTGAAGTGCTGAGCACCGGGAGATCAGGTTGGTTGCGGACCGAGCGGAGATGTTCGGCGAAACAATCGCCAAGCCTACGCTTGGTCTCACCAATGTAGATCAGCTGACATCTAGAGCAGCAGATGCAATAGATGAGGTAGGAGGAGATGCAGTTGAACCTCTGTCGCACCCGGAACGTCTGCTTGGGTCCTTGAATGGAGTCGAGGGGGGAGGTAAAGGGACAAGTGTAGCATCTCTTGCAGTTGCAAGGCAAAGTGCCCGGGGAGGGGGTGGTTGCTCCACCAGAGGGCGATACCAAAGCTCAGCTATCATCTGTGTTAAAGAAGGAACTGCAGATGCTGGAGAATCGAGGGTTACACAAAAAGCTGGAGAAACTCAGCGTCTGCACCCGCTGAGTTTCTCCAGCTTTTTGTGTAACCCTCAGCTATCATCTGTTGACATCCCATTGTCTGTACTGACAACAGGGATGTCACTAATGATTAGGATTCGTGGGCTCAGGCTAAGTTTAGACTTTTACAAGTTGAATGAATAACCACCAAAGAAATAGGTTTCATCTGAGATCAGTTTTTCAATGACAAAATATAGTAGCATTTGAAAAAAGAGCTATCTGTAGAAAACAAGACAAAGAAAATCAAAAAATAAATGATTTATAACTGTTCATTGTACTACAATTTTAGTTAAATTTAGAAGGTAAGAACTAGACAATTAAATTCCTATTTTAAACTTGATTACTCTAATTCTCCCTAAGGATAGGAATACATTACCAACAATATGTTTTGGTATATAGGATTGTTTTTTATCCACGGATTTACCTGTAAGAATATAATTACTAGGTGAAACCATTGTAATATAACACTCTGAATAACTCCTTACCTCTGATCCTATTTCTTATTTATTAACTTTTTAAAAATGTTTAAATTTTTGTTAGAAGTAAGTACTGTAGTGTGGTACCGAAGTACCTAATACATAGATATACATTTCCATTCTTGTACAACTTCTTATTTTTAATTTAATAATAAAAGAACAGTGAAAGAAAAAGGAAAATAAAGGGTGTTGAGATAGATAGACAAGCGAGTAGAAACAGATAGTGAAAGAGACAGAGAGCAGAGATAAAAAGCTAAGGAGATTGAAAGAAAAGAGAAAATAGAGAGAAAAGAAATGAGGAGAGATCTACCTATTTCGTATTTTTACCCATCCGTCACCTGGTTCTGAAGCATTTCATTTCTAAGGTTATGTTATGTTGCACCATATGCTTGTAAAAAGTTGATAAAAGGAGACCAAATCTTTAAGGGTTACACAAAAAGCTGGAGAAACTCAGCGGGTGCAGCAGCATCTAAGGAGCGAAGGAGATAGGCGACGTTTCGGGTCGAGACCCTTCTTCAGACTGGTCAGGGATCAGGGAAACGAGAGATATAAACAGTGATGTGGAGAGATAAGGAACAATGAGTGAAAGATATGCAAAAAAGTATTGGTGACAAAGGAAGCAGGCCATTGTAAGTTGTTTGTGGTGTGAAAATGAGAAGCTAGTGCGACTTGGGAGGGGGGGGGGGAGATGGAGAAGGAATGTCAGGGCCAGAGGGCTGAGGGAGAGGTGGGGGGGAGGCAGTCTGGGTTAACAGAATTGAGAAAATTCAATGTTTAAGCCCAGAGGATGCAGACTCCCCAAGCGGAATATGAGGTGCTGTTCCTCCAACTTGCGGTGTTGATCACTCTGGCCGTGGAGGAGGCCCAGGACCGAGAGGTCGGATACGCAGTGGGAGGGGGAGTTGAAGTGCTGAGCCACCGGGAGGTCGGGTTGGTTATTGCGGACCGAGCGGAGGTGTTCGGCGAAACGATCGCCCAGCCTCCGCTTGGTCTCACCGATGTAGATCAGCTGGCATCTGGAGCAACGGATGCAGTAGATGAGGTTGGAGGAGGTGCAGGTGAACCTCTGTCGGACTTGGAATGACTGCTTGGGTCCCTGAAAGGAGTGGATGGGGGAGGTGAAGGGACAAGTGTAGCATCTCTTGCGGTTGCAAGGGAAAGTGCCCGGGGAAGGAGTGGAGCCAAATCTTTAAGAATTGGTCTACTTTGCCTAATAGGAGGAATCTCATTTCTTCAAGATGTAGCGTTTCCGACATATTTGAAATCCACATTTTGAACGTTGGTGTGGTTGCGTTTTTCCAGAATTTGAGTATGTTTTTTTTATTGTTATTAAACCATAATTAAGAAGAGCTTCTTGGAACGTAATTAATTTACATCCCTCTTCCATTGATCCAAAGATAATCAGTTCTGTATTGGGGTTCAATTTTGTGTTGAATAGTTTTGTAAAAGTTACAAAGATTTCATTCCAAAATATATGCAGTTTTGTACAAGAGGCAAAAGAATGTGCTATAGTTGCACTTTGAATTAGACATTCATCACAAATGGGGGAGACATTTGGAAATATTTTATTCAATCTGGTTTTCGAGTAATATAATCTGTAAAACGTTAAATTGACTTAGGTTATGTCTTACATTAATCGAACATTTATGTACATATAATTTAAAAAATTCCCATCTGTCGTTCGGGATTTTTTATCAATAACTCTTGTTCCCAGTCCCTTCTAATTGCCTCTGTCGTTGGTGTTTCTATATTTAAAATTATATTATATAAATATGATATTAAATTGCTTGATTCTGCCTTTCTGTTCATTCTCTAATAAATCTGTGGTTAGAGTTTGATATCCTTGTATATATTTTTTCAAATAATTTTGAATTTGAAGATATTTGAAATATTGGTTACTTTTCAAGTTATATTTTAGTTGTAATTGTTGGAATGATAAAAGAGTTCCCATTTCATACATATCTCCAATCATTTTAATTCATATGCTTTCCCAATGGATAAACGTTTTATCAATAATAGATGGTTTGAATGAGGGATTGTTAGCTATTGGGGAAAGAAGCGATACATTTCTTAATTTTAAAGTTAATTTTATTTGTTTCCAAATTCGTATTATACTGTAAATAATTGGATTCTTCTTAATATTATATTGTTCAGTTTCATCGGGGAAAGAAGAATCACTCCTATATTATAAGGGGAACAATCCACTTTCTCCATTCTTATCCAATCTACTTGTTGGGCAGAACTGTCCAACCTATAGATTATATTTTTAATATTCACTGCCCAATAGTAGTACAAGTAGTTAGGGAGTGTCAGTCCCCCTGATTCTTTAGATTTACACAAATGTTTTTTTTGAATTCTGTGTGATTTATAGTCCCATATGAAGTTTGTAATATCAGAGTCTAGTTTTTAATTAATTATTTTGGTAAATATATTGGTATTGATTGAAATAGGTACAGTATTTGTGGCAGGAAGATCATTTTTATAGCATTTATTCTGCCTATTAAGGACATCGGCAGTGTTTTCCAGAATGTAATCAACCCATTTAATTTAGTTAATAAAGGCATATAGTTTGCATTGAGTAATGATTTATATTTCCTAGTAATTTGGATACCCAAATACTTGAATTTTTCTTTTGCAACTTTAAGAAGGAATTTCAACAGATGTGTCGGCTTCTCTCTGATCCTATTTCACTCGATCTATTGGAGCATGTCTGCTCATGTGGAAGTTCTCTCAATTGGCCGGTACAATATTAGTTTGCAAATGTAGTTTTTACTGACATAATCACCAAAATTACAATGATTAGCAGACGGTTGCAAAGAAGGTATTTGTGTTGTTGTTCATGTGCACTTGTTCCTGTCCATCCAGCCACCCCAGTGCATTGGTGGCCTGAAATACCCTTGTTCTTTGCAAATAATAGCATGAAACGTGCCCTGAACTTTAGGATATTGTTTTCCAAGCTTGCCAGTGTACTTCCTGGCCATTATATTGAAAGCTCAAGTGCCCGCTTTGCACCCATAAAAGGGGTGCAGTATCATTACATTTCTAGACCCATACGTTTTAAGAGACTGTAGTAAAGGCATTATTGATTCTATAGTGTTGCATTCTTGTTTTACAGTATTGATGACGAGAATTCCGATGGGCTCAAGACCAAATGGCTAAGATTTTAGAAATCGAGCGGTCATTATTTTAAGGTTCAAAAGGACGGTGGGGGGGGGGGAGAAAGAAGCTTATCTGTGTCAGCCTTATTAATGAGGACAACTGGGCACATTCTGTATTCATGCCTCAAGCAGCTATTGGGTCTTTTATACTTGTCCATATATAGTGCATGCCCCAGTGTAACCCATAGTAGTGTCAAGAGTAGATGGGTATCCAGACATTTCTGTTTCAGAGTTGGCAAATAATTTCTTAAGATTGAATGCTTACGGTCTGCTAAAGAATTCTGGCATTAGCTGCTGTAAATTTGGAGCAAGTACATCACTATATCATTTTGTTTGCAATATCAGTGCGTTTTCATTCTCGTTTCCATGGTATCACTACGGGATAGAATTCTTCAGTGTTAACAGATCACAGGAGCAGATCAGCCACTGGGATCCAGCAAATCTGACTGCGCCTTATTGCCAGGTCCGTGCAGGGGTTTCCAGTTAGACTTTCTGATGTTAATTAGTGATTGGATGTGCTCTTGCAGAGAATAGGCTATTACTTTATTCGAACACCATTTAAGCATTGAAATTGAGGCTTGTTGTATGTCCTGTTCCTCAGCTTGGCCAAGGGAAATTTCAAAATCCATTGCCTTTTCTGTGCACACCCCATTAAGACTCAGCAGAATTGTGACACAAAAGGTGACAAATTCCTTTGGGATCAGGAGCATCTTAGGATCAGGGTTTTTATCATTCATGACTCCGACAGGGTATTTGTTTTGGGTTACTACATGCGCTGAGTTTTGCGTTACTACATGCCATATGTTTGTATCTTGAATGAGCAATAGATATTTAGCATGAGATTTGTTTTAGTTAACATTAATATTAACATCTTTATGAAAATAATTAATCAACATAAATGTTTTGTGCTTTTTTATTCATCACAGGCCAATTATATTATTACATGGTGAATTAGAACCAGTTGATCAAAGTCACAACACAAGTATGTGTTGGCGGTACAATGGTACAGGGGCGGTACGGTGGTGCAGCAGAAAAGTTGCTGCCAGAGACCCAGGTTCAATCCTGACTATGGGTGCTGTCTGTACAGACTCTGTACATTTTCCCTGTGACCGCGTGGGTTTTCTCCAGGTGCTTCGGCTTCCTCCAACATTCCAAAGATGTAGGTTAATTGGCTTCTGTAAATTATCCCTAATGTGTAGGATAGAACTAGTGTGAACGGGTGATCGCCGGTCAGCATGAACTTGCTGGGCTGAAGGGCCTGTTTCCTTTTTAAAAAAAATTATTATATTTATTTTTGTTAGAAGTAAATACAGTAATGTAGTACGTCAGTACCTGATGCATACATACATATTACAATACTTGTACAACTTCTTATTTTTAACTTAATAATAAAACAGCCAGTATGAAAAGCAATGATAGAAAGAAGAAAATAGAAAGTGTCGTAGGAAATGGCGATGGTGCTAGTTCGTGATTTGATAAGAAAAGCTTGAAAAAAGAGATACATAGACAAGAGAGTAGAAGCGAATAGCGATAGAAACAGAAAGAAGAAAGAAGAAGCTAGAGAAAAAAAAAGAAGGAAAAGAGATTACGAGAGATATACCTATTTAATATCTTTACCCACCCGTCACCCGGTTCTGAACCATTTAATTTCTAAGGTTATATTGCACCTTATGCTTGTAAGAAGTCGATTGAAGGAGACCAAATCTTTAAGAATTGGTCTGCTTTGCCTAATAGGAGGAATCTCATTTCTTCAAGATGTAACGTTTCCGACATATTTGAAATCCACATTTTAAACGTTGGCGAGGATGCGTTTTTCCAAAATTTAAGTATAAGTTTTTTTGCTGTTATTAAACCATAATTAAAGAGAGATTCTTGAAACGTAGTTAGCTTACGACCATCTTCCATTGATCCGAAGATAATCAGTTCTGTATTACATAGAAACATATAGAAATTAGGTGCAGGAGTAGGCCATTTGGCCCTTCGAGCCTGCACCGCCATTCAACATGATCATGGCTGATCATCCAACTCAGTATCCCATACCTGCCTTCTCTACTACCCTCTGATCCCCTTAGCCACAAGGGCCACCTCTAACTCCCTCTTAAATATAGCCAATGAACTGGCCTCAACTACCCTCTGTGGCAGAGAGTTCCAGAGACTCACCACGCTCTGTGTGAAAAAAGTCTTTCTCATCTTGGTCTTAAGTCTTTCTCAGTCATTTTTTTCTATCCAAGGGTTGTGATAATTTGGAATTCTATAACAAGATTTTATAACACGAGGAATCAAATATAGGAGCAAAGAGGTCCTTCTGCAGTTGTACAGAGCCCTAGTGAGACCACACCTGGAGTGTTGTGTGCAGTTTTGGTCCCCTAATTTCAAGAAGGACTATTGCTATTGAGGGAGTGCAGCATAGGTTTACAAGGTTAATTCACGGGATGGCGGGACTGTCATATGGTGAGAGAATGGAGCAGCTGGGCTTGTACACTCTGGAGTTTAGAAGGATGAGAGGTGTTCTCATTGAAACATATAAGATTGTTAAGGGCTTGGACACATTAGAGGCAGGAAACATGTTCCTGATGTTGGGGGAGTCCAGAACCAAGGGCCACAGTTTAAGAATAAGGAGTAAGCCATTTAGAACGGAGACGAGGAAACACTTTTTCTCACAGAGAGTGGTGAGTCTTTGGAATTCTCTGCCTCAGAGGGTGGTTCTCTGGATGCTCTCAAGAGAGAACTAGATAGGACTCTTAAAAGTAGCGGAGTCAGGGGATATGGGGAGAAGGCAAGAACGGGGTACTGATTGGGGATGATCAGCTATGATCACATTGAATGGCGGTGCTGGCTCGAAGGGCCGAATGGCCTAGTCCTGCACCTATTGTCTATTGTCTATTGTCTATTGTCTATTGTCTATTGTCTATATATCCCAAGGAGTTGTGGAGTTAGATTCATAGAACACATTCAAGTTGGAGTATGTAGGACATTTAAATTGTGTAGGATACTGGAAGAAAGTGGGAATTTGGTATCGAGGCTAAGTAAGGTTGGATGGATCACTATTTTATCAAATGGCGGAGCAGAGTTTCGTTTATTTAGTTTAATTTAGTTTAGAGATACGGCACGGAAACAGGCCCTTCGGCCCACCAAGTCCGCACTGACCTGCGATCCTCATACATTAACACTATCCGACACACAGAAGGGACAATTTACTTTTATACCAAGCCAATTAGCCTACTGACCTGTAAGGCTTTGGAGTGTGGGAAGAAACTGAACATCTCCGAAAAAACCCACGTAGGTCACAGGGAGAACATACAAACTCTGTACAGACAACACCCATAGTGAGGATCAAACACGGTTTCTGGCGCTGTGAGGCAGCAGCTTTAACTCTGCGCCAAAGTGCTGCCCTGTTAAAGGGCTATTTGGCTTATTCCTGCTCTTGTTTCTTATGTTCTTAAACATACGGGAATCATTTTACATGTTAATTATCTGCTTTTACTTCTGCAAATTATTTTTCATGACAGAAACTTACAGATAGGATGGTGGCCACACCAATGGTATAGGCAATAATAGGGAATTTTGTTCAATGCAGGTTGGCCACATTTTCATGGGACAAGTGCACAGGCTTTTAATTGAAAGGAAATTTTCGGTATGAACTCTTCATCATCTCTTTACATAATCCTGTGAAATATATTTCATCCCCAAACACATTTGCAGTAATCTCAGGAAAACTTTCATTTCATCCATTTTTCAGAAGGAAATTTTAATTTAATTTTAAATTAACAATTCGTAATTCTGACTATACAACTGCAGGTCTAATTGTATTGTACTTTTCCAATATCTGTGACAATTAATGTTTGCAAAATGAGCTGTTTAAAATGAGCCAAGACCAAAATGAGCTTCACATTCAAGCAGATATTATTGCTGAATTAACTTCTGTTATTTTTATCCCACAGTGACACATGCACTCAGCAGAAAACACTAAACTACTGAGACCTTTAAGTTTTTCTTTGAATACAAAGTAATTATTTTCACTATCTCTCTGTAGCTGGGTTAAATGCAACAAGCACATTTGACTTTTGGAGGAAGTTCTCACTTGCCTACATGTTCACAGATATTAAGCTTATTTTTTAATCTTTAGCTCTCAGATTAAAAAAAAGAGAGAAAGAAAGAGAACACAAACTGCTATACTGCTTCATAACACTAATAAGATGATTAACTGCTTTCCTACCTATCTTTACAATGAAAATGTTATATCTGTTAAAATGTTGAAAAGCAGTCTGATTATCATGAAAGACCAACATGCTCATCCTTCTCACTCTCTCTCCCTCCCTGTCACTTCTATCTCTCTGTCTCTCTCTCTCTCTATCATTCTGACACTGTATATCTCTGTCTGTCTGTTTCGAGTTCCACCCCAACGTGGTTGACTCATGCCGGTCGTTTGGAATGGCAAGGAAGTCCCTTGAATCTATTTTAAAGAAAAAGTAAAAAATATAAAACCATCCTGTTTAGATATGCAAATAATAACACAGCTAGCACTGTAGACCGTGAAAAGTTACCCATGTTGATATTTGTGGATTGGTGCTACTGTTGCAAGAGCTGAATCTCAGACTGAATTACATGTGGCACATGTGGGCTGTCTCACACTCAGAATCATATCTGTCAGTGCAGCTACCTGGTAATGTTTTATCTTTCCAGCAGGACAAACCCATCAGATGTCATGACACTGGTTATATGTAAAATTTAGGGAGTGCCTCAGGAATCCATAAATATAAGCCTTGGTCCCATGAAGTCTCATGGCATCATGCCAAACATGGATGGGAAAACCTCCTGCTAATTATCAGGGTATCACCATTTGTCTTAACTCTGGGCCTTTAATTGCAATGGGATTACATTGCATTTCAGTAACCTCATCCTTGGGGACAGGAATAGACCATTTTGCTGCACAGCCCTCTACCACTAATTCTTCTGTGAATAAGCTCAATATAGGCAGTTTAGCAACACTTCCCTGAATACCTTGCTTAACAAATTCCAAATAGACAGGTTTAAGACTTGTGATTGATATGACAGTCATCTGCTGCTTGTGGAAAAGTGTTTCAAAGATAAATCACAATTGCCATGTAAACATATTTCCTAATGTTATTCCTGACTGAAAGAATCCACTAACGACATTTAGTCTTTGACTTTGCAAACAGCATAGTTTCTCTCCATCTGCTTCCTGTTTCTCTTAATTTCAATCAAATCACTGCATAATTGTCTGAAGCTAGTGTAAATCTATAACAGGAGAATCTTGGTGAGTTGGGGGGGCAAGTAAGAGAATAGTTTATAATGAAATATATCTGGTACTGGCACTGTTATATAACTGCAATATAACCCCCCAATTTCTATGTTCAATACTCTGACTGATGTAGCCCAATGTATCAAAAGCCTTTATGACCACCCTATCTATTTTTGTCACCACTTTCAAGGATTATGTCCCTGCACTGCTATACATCCCTCTGCTCTATAACACTCCCCATAGCCTTTCCATTCACTGTGTAGGTCATGGCCATGTTAGACTTCCTCTTGCCCATGTTAAACTTCGACATGCATACAGTTGTGATCTTACTTAAGAAAGAATAGTGGGTTGAAGTAATGGTTCTCATCTCAATAGGTACCCCATAAGATGTCTCACACATTATACTTGACAAGTCAGTTGTTGTGAGATATTTCTCTTGTGTGAGAAATCTAGAATTACATAATTTCATTTTGAGATAAGGGATTAGTCATTTAAAACTGAGACGAAGAGGGACCTCATCTCTCACAGAGTTGTGAATCTTTGGAATCCTCTATCCCAGAGGGCTGAGCTGCTGAGTCATATGATACATTCACGGATGAAATAGAAGGAATCTTTGACATAAATTGCTACATTCATCCCACCATTTTAATCATATATGAAAGTTTTGATAGAGTGACACATCTGCCAGGGGTAGATAGAAGACCTTGTAAATATAACTCAGAGTGCCATGATTAAGATCTTGTCATTTTAAAAGAAATTTATGGAAGTTCTTGTCAGAAGCCAATCTTCCAGTAAAACCTGGCAATGTTGGCCTCTCAAAACTGCTGAAACAGTGTAAAGTTAATTGATTATAAGATCCATGTGTACTATCTGAATTGCCTGGAGAGTTTCCCATTTCTACATTGCTTTTTATTGATGATTTTGCCTTACTAACTCGCTGCCTGCCTTCCGCTGTTTCTCCCGGATACTATTATTAAGAATCTAATTCAGATGGAGAAATGTTGGTGAACTGTAACGACAGTGGCATTGAATTGATGGCAGTATAGAATTGGACCATCATTGCCTGTGCCAGATTGTGTTTTCTCAGCTGCCGCAAGAAGTTCATCTATTTCTTGAAATTCCAGAATTCCATTGCCTTGAAATAATGAAATTCGACTCAGAAACTATCATTGTTGTGGTCCAGTCTGGAGTACATTAGTTTTCCTATAATGTGACACAATTATGTGTCCTATGTTTCTTATGTCCACATTGCCCTCAGTGCCCCACAATACCAGCAGTTAGCCTTTGTGAACCATTTGAATGCAGTGTGTGATCCTGAAAATATCTGCAAAGTACCAAGGCAGCCATCGCAACAGTTCCTACTGCAATCTTTCCTCCAGCATGGCCACTATGGGACAAAGGGACATAGCTCACAGTGCTCCTCTGCATCACAACTAGTATGTAATCAATGACTTTGGATTCATGTAAACGACTGAGGACAGTGAGTTGAAGTAATGGTTCTCATCTCAATAGGTACCGCATAAGATGCCTCACACATTATACTGCCATTTAACATATTCTGCTATCTTCATATAAAACTGACTTGCATTGGGAGGATACCCATCGACGATAGTTCTCATCAATTGAAGAGAATGGGGATTTTAAAAGCGGAGATTGATAGGTTCTTGATTAGTAAGGGGTGTCAAAGGAGATGGGGAGAGGGCTGGAAAATGGGGATGATAGGGAAATATACATCAGCCATGATTGAATGGCAGAGTAGATTTGATGGGCCAAATGGCCTAATTCTGCTCCTATGACATGAAATAATGAACATTTTATCTCAATGCAATTAAATCTGCCTTACCCATGGGCCGTGGAACCGGGGTGGGGGGGGGGGGGGGGGGGGGCTACACTATTTTGGTGGGACATGCTTCATAACCCCAAATTATCCATCCCACAGGTGTATTTTTCTCTTCTTCTGAGGATCTCCAGCATCCAGAATCTCAGAACAAGTGCACAGTAAGCGTGGCAAAACCAAAGATCATAGAGAGGAGCTCCATTCTATGATCTTTGGGCAGAAGCACGACCAGCACCCCCAAAACCCTCCCCTCCGCTCAACGGCCAATCACAGCGCGGTTCACTGTCGAGATATGGGGCAGTGAACGAAGCAATGTGATTAGCCACTGAACGGGAGGCCCGTGGGCCCCGAGAGCGAGAGAGAGGGAGAGAGAGTTGGCCCCGAGAGGGAAGGAGAGAGAGAGAGGCAAAGGTGCAAAGGTTCTTTATTAGTCGCATACACCGCTTGGTGTAGTGAAATGCGTATTGCCGTTGCAGCACATAAAAAAAGACAACATAACAGTAATAAAGAAATGTAAACATAAAAAACATCCCCCCACAATGGTTCCCATTACGAGGGAAGGCACAGTCCAGTCCCCATACCCATGTCCACCCATAGTCGGGTCTATTGAGGCCTCCGCAGTCGCCTCTACGGGGTCCGATGTTCCAGGCTGTTCTCGCCGGATGATGGTGCTCCGGCATCGGGAGAATCCTCTCAGCGGCATGGGAAACCTGGAACGGCCGCTTCCTTACCGGAGACCGCGGCTTCTGAAGCCGACAGGCCGCGCTGGACGGAGCTCCACCACTGGCGATCTCGGCAAGAGATCCCAGGCTACCGATGTTAAAAGTCAGCGGCCGCTCCACAGACCGCAGCTCCGCAATGTTTTATCGGTGGTCTCAGCATACCCGGGCAAGGTATCGCCCGCTCCGCGATCGCACTCCAGCGATGTGCCGCTGCCGAAGCCGGGGTTTTGGCCAGTCCCCTCAAGAAACACCGCTCCAGGCCCGCTGGTAGGCCGCGAGGTGGCTCGAAGATGCAACCCGGAGAAAAGCCACCTCTCCAACCAGGTAGGGACTCTGAAAAACAGTTTCCCCCTCCCCCCCCCACCCCCCCAAAAATAAACATGACTAGAGCTTCGAAAAACTAACTAAAAATAAAAAAAATAAGTGAAAAAACGGACAGCTGTAGGCTGGGCAGCCATACCCATACAGGACGGCGCCCCCAATAGGACCCGAGAGAAAGAGCGACAGAGTCGGCCCGGAGAAGGAGGGAGAGAGAAAGAGGGGGGTGGGGGGGGGGAGGGGGTATATCCCACACTTTTTGAGTTGGGTGATGGCCTGTATTTTCCCCCCAGTTTTTGGAGGTTGGGCAACAACAACAAATAATAATTATGCCACCCTCCCCTCTGCTCGGTCCCTCCATTCCCTCATTGGGTACCCCCGAGGCCGGTGATCAGTGATTTTTTAGACCCCCCACTTTCAAAAACATTCCGTGACCCCTGTCACCTACTACCCTTGTTGTTGAATTAAAGACTAATGCTTGGTATTTATTATAAAATACTATATTTTATATTGCTTTTTGTTCTTTTGTCAATTACCTTCTCTCTCTTTTTCCTAATAATCTCAATTCCATCCACACCATTCATTATTTTATATACTACTATGTAATGGGGAAGATAAGTACATCTGTACTCTCACATGTTGCAAGGAGAATAACCCCAGCTTCTCCTATGAGTCCAAAGTTTCTCTTCATACAAACTATTTCAGTAAACCTCGTCACAAACTCTTCTATCTTAGTCTCTACGTGATACCCAATATTGGATGTATTGTTATAGATTTCGCCAAATTAGTGCTGTATTAAATATCAAAGTGATCCCAAGGAACTGTAGATCTGGCTTACAAAAAACAGATACAAAGTGCTGGAGTAACTTAGCGGGTCAGGCAGCATCTCAGGAGTAAGACGATGTTTCAGGTCGGGTCAGACAGAGTTTGGGTGGAGGGGGGAGGAAAGCTGGAAGGTAGGCCGATGGTTGAAACAAAATATAAGCAGAAGGTGCATAGCAGGATAGAAGAGTTGCAAATTCTGAAGCCAAAGAAAGGAATGGGAGAATGGAGGAGGGGAGAAATTGGTGAGAGTCCATGTCACATGGAATGGGGTGGGGGGTGGGAATTGTTAGATATTATCTAACATTGGAGAATTCAAATGTTCATATCATTGGGTTCTAAGCTACCCAAGCAGAATAGGAGGCACCGTTCCTCCAATCTCTGCGTGGCAATTGAAGAGATCCAGGATGGAAAGGTCAGGATGCCAATGGGAGGGGCATAGAAATCCAGAAGGCCTTGGTGGACTGAACCCAAGTGTTTAACGAAACTGTCGCTGAGTCTAAACGTAGTCTCGCTGATGTTGAAGGGGCAGTAGAGGATGTTGGCGGAGGACACATTTCAGAATTGGTGCAAAGGTTAAGGCCTGTGAGGGTACCAGTAAAGTGATGAATAGGGATGGATCAAGGAGAGAAAGTGATAAATCAGTTTTGGAAACTTGTGAAAAAAGCCAAACAAAATCAACCCCCCTAACCCCCCCCCCCCCCCCCCCAAAATCAGTCTGAAGAAAGATCATAAACTTCATCCATCCATCTTCTTGGAGATGCTGCCTGTCCCAGTGAGTTACTCCAACACTGTGTGTACAAAACTACTTTTCTCTCCTTGATTCATCCATATTCATCACTTCACTGTTAACATCACAGTTTGTAACCTTTGCACCAATTCTGATGTATCAATATGTTTTTCTAAATAAAAAATACTTCATTCCAATGTATAGTCATTTCCTCAAGAAATTGATCAGGTTTGACCTGCATTTAACTTTCATGTTGCCTGCCTTTGGTAAAGAAAAGCATTAAATTCTCACTAGTATCACAGCTTATAATGGTCTGCAGTCATTTTCTAACATTAATTATATTCTGATGATTAGTCGGCATAAATCCCACCATTTATCCCTCGGCTTGCTGACAGGAAAGTTGAGAGAATATTAAATCAGAGGCTGTGAGAATATTAAAAATAATGGACTTTAGCCCTAAATTTCTAAAAAAGACGTTGTTCCGGGAATAAATACATTGGGAGCTTTACCACTCTGTTCCCCATTTGCCTTCAGATATTATCCGCAAAAAACCCCCCACAAATGATAAAGTGATAATATGCTTGAAAATCAATACATTTTTCCAGAACGTGCCATGATCGGGCCATTAATAATTAAGTATCTATTATATTATTAATGATTAAATACCCAGGAATGATGCCGACTAATGCAATCCCCAGTTTAAAACAGTGAAAAGAATACTTCACTGCAATACTGAAGAATTCCCTGAAGATGAAGTCATGTCTTAAATAAAAGTTTGGTTTACGCAAAGCGTTCCCTTTGTTGAGACTCATCATGAAGATTCTGTGCTTGAGTGGAAGATATTTTTATCATACAACGTTCTAATATTTGCATGTAACAATTTTGTCCTTGTGCTAATCCATGTAAAACAACATTCAGGAAGTAGCTCTTGGTTTGGTTGGATTAATAGTATTTGGTATTCTATCTGAAATAGTTTCTGTGTTGGTCATATTTGTGTTGGATAAGGGATTGGTAAGTCAGGAATTGATTATTGATTATTCAGGAATTGAACCATATCAGAGGAAGAATTGTTAATAATACGCTGCTGTCAGGGAACAGTGTTTGGCTTTATTCTTTGTAAAATAAAACAGGAGTTCACCATCCCTCCCGTGATTTGACCTGCATGTTTTCTCTGTGAAGCTGTACTGAATATTCTCAACTTAATATTCCAGTTCCTGTTTTTCCATCACTATCTGTATTGTAGTAATGTCTACTTGCCTGAACACTCTGAGACATCCACACGTTGCCAACTTTCATCACCCTTAATTTGATGCTTGTAGGATGAGAGGGGGATCTTATAGAAACATATAACATTCTTAAGGGATGGACAGGCTGGATGAAGGATAAATGTTCCCGATGTTGGGAGAGTCCAGAACCAGTGGTCACAGTTTAACAATAAGTGGTTGGCCATTTATGACTGAGATGAGGAAAAAACATTTTCACCCAGAGAGTTGTGAATCTGTAGAATTCTCTGCCATAGAAGGCAGTGGAGGCCAATTAATTGGATATTTTCAAGAGACAGTTGGATATCGCTCGTAGGGCTAACGGAATCAAGGGATATGGGGAGAAAGCAGGAACGGGGTACTGATTCTGGATGATCAGCCCTGATCATAGTGAATGGCAGCGCTAGCTCAAAGGGCATCTATTTTCTATATTTCTATGAATCTTCAGTTGTCAAAGCCTGAGTTTCTGGAATGCTTTTATTTTCTTGCAATTCTTTCAGAACCTCTCCCCCCTCCTTCAAAATATTCCTTAAATCCTACTTATTAATTAATCATTTGGTCTTTTTCCCTAACATTTCCAAATACATTACATTTGAAAGGTTGTACTGTAAGTGGGAAGAGGTGTCCACTTATGGTGGTGAGAAAGAGTCCATCATTAATCTCAATGCCCTATCTGCTGGGTAGTACAAGGTTTCTCCCAAATGACCCGGGAAGAAGCAATATTGATTCCATGTAGAAAGATAGACACAAAGTGCTGGAGTAACTCAATGGGTCAGGCAGCATCTCTGGAGAATGTGGGATGTTTTAGGGTCGGGACCCTTCTTCAGACTGATTCTATGTACCTGCATTTCAGCCCCTTTTCTTTGTGTTCAGTTTATTTTCAGTTGTGCAAGTTTGTTTACATTTTAAGGCTCTAAGATAGCAGAAGTGGTACCATACCAACTTTGCATACTGATTAGCCTTACCAAATTAAGTTCAGGAAATCAACTTTATGTTCTGCTGCCTCATCTACATTACATATGCCTGGTACAAAGGAATAAAGGGCGGATGAGCTCCTAGTGAGCCAATGGCCATCCACACTTCAGTAGAAGTTGCGATCACTGTCATACATAGCATTTTAAGACACAGTGCCCGCTGATGTTTTCAATGATGATGATGATATCAGAATACAGATATTTCCTGACTTCCCAACATTGTACTCTCACAGAACATGGTATCCAAACACATCCATGAAGTGTGCATGAAATGTACATGGAATATGCATGTGGGACAGTCCCATTAAAACAGTAAAGAGTCATAGAGACATAGAGATGTACAGTTATACAGAGTAGGAACAGGACCTTAGCCCCAATGCCCACATTGACCAACATTTAAGGCCGAGATATATAGATTTTACTTCGGAGTCACGTGAGTGACTACGTGAAGAACCCCGTACAGCCGTTCGTGCGTCATTGCGTTAGATGCTTTTGTGCAGACGACTGTGGAGCAGCGCAGCTCCTCCAACGGTAAGTCTAAAAAAGTTTCAGGTAAGTGCTATTTTCTAACCTGTTCTAGGTCTCCTGCAGGAACCTCCGGTGTTTTTGCGGGATGTTCGCGATGGCCGACGAGGGAAGTAGCCTAGGGCTTTGGGGGAAACTCCTGGTCCGACCGCGGAAGCGGAGAGCTGGGAAAGTCGGGTTCGTGATCGGAGTCGCTGATAACGCGGTCAGTGACTCCACACGTTATGTTCCCGGGGAGGGGAGACCCGAGAATAGTGCAGTTCTAGACCGCAGTAGTCCCCAGGGGAGGGGGCTTAACGGACCTGAACGGTCAGCCTGGGTTCCCGGGGAGGGGAAACTCAAGTATATGCGGTTCTAGACCGCAGTAGTCCCCAGGACATGGGGTTAAAACTAACCTAAATGGTTAGGCTGGGTTCCCAGTGCAGGGGAAACCCAAGTATATGCGGTTCCCAGACCGCAGTAGTCCCCAGGAAATGGGGTTAACTCACATAAATGATTAGGCTGCGTGCCAGGAGGGTACCGCGGGTATATATTTATATATATATATATATATATCATATATTTATATGGATTCCCAGGGAGGGGAAATTCACCTATGGGGTTCCCAAACTACAATAATCCCCAGGATATGGGGACAACTGACAAAAATAGTCAGTACAATTAGTAAAGTTGGGAGGTTTCACCTCTGGGAATTAATTTAGAGGGCAGCACCTTTGGGTAGGGCTGCTTCATGGGAATGCCAAGTTATGGCAGTGCCATTCTATGGGAAAGGCTGTGCCAGCAGTACCTTTGTTTAGGACTGCTCATGGGGATGCCAAGCTATGGCAGGCTAGCCTATTGGAGAGGCTATGCCAGCAGCACCTTTGCTCAGGGCTGCTCATGGAGATGCCAAACTATGGCAGGCAAGCCTATTGCAGAGGCAGTGCCAGCAGCACCTTTGCTCAGGACTGCTCTAGGGGAATGCCAAGTTATGGTAGGCTAGCCTATTGGAGAGGTTATGCCAGCAGAACCTTTGCTCAGGGCTGCTTCATGAGAATGCCAAATCCATGGCAAATACTGGCCTATGGGAAAGGCCGCGCCAGCAGCACCTTTGTTCAGGGCTGCTCATGGGTGCCAGCGGTACCTTGTTAGGGCTGCTTTATGGGAACAGCAGTTTAGTAGGGTATTCCCATTTACAGTGATCATGGGGGATGTGGAGGCATTGTTAGGATAAGGCAATATAACAGAATAATGACAAAAAAGCATTCAAAGAAAACTATTCACAGTTTTAAATAACGCTGGTTATATATGTGCTAATATCCACTGTTAAGTCTCAAACTATATTTGAGAAATTGGGCTCCTTTATCCAATTAGATTAAGTTCCTATCAAATAGACTTGTAGGATGTTGGGATTTACTTTTAGGTATTCAATTGGCCATGATACCGGCCTGGGCAACAGATTGCAGTCAATAAGACTTTGGTAACAGTTGTTGTTATAAAACAGTTCTAGTCGTTAGACTAATTGTTAATTGTATAGGTGCAATTCAGCTGTGTAAGTAGAGCAGCAGTTATTTTGGTAAATGGTTAATTATTACGTGCCATCTAGGTCATTGTTAACACCAGCTGAAATTAATAAAGTCATGATGATGGACAAACAGTATTCATTGCTGCTCCAGCAGTTGTTAGGTTAATCTTTTATTATATTGCAAATTGGCACTAATGGCCCTAAATGGGAAATTGTGTAGGGCTTTGTAGCAGGCCTGCTTTATGGCTCCCTCATGTAAGAGGAGAGCATGTGGGATTGGTGTAGTTTAACGCTGAGTCTGAGGGTATAGCCATAGAGCATACCCAAGGGATCAGGGCATGTGCCAGAGGTCTATGCCTGGCAAGAAAGTTACCATCTCAAACACATATGCAGTGAACACCGCTCTCAGGGGGACATTATAGTTGGCTGCCGAATCTTCTATTCAGGTAAGACTTTTCCATAGGTGAAACCTGGAGGGCGAAGCACAAGCCATTAGAACGAGCAAGGTTTCATAGTTTCGGGGACAATGCATCCCATGTCTTTATTGGCAGTAGCGGTTCACTGAAGTTGCTGGCAGCATGAAAGCTGGCCAGAGGTTCCATGCACTGTACCTGTGCTACTCTACAATTAAGGGACCACTTGCAGTTTGGTAAGGTTTATACTTAGTTATACATTACAAATGATTGAGACATTATCAGCTGCTTTGAACGGTAAATGTAAAATGTACAATATTAGCTTTTCAACCAGGTTAGAATTGGGCAGGTTCAGTATAAGGACCAAGATTGTCTTGCAGGCTGGCTCGGAAATTGGGTCACAGTGGCTGTTTAAGGTAGTTACCAAGTAGCTCAAATATCATCTTGAGTTTGAAGATGGAACAGATTTGCATGACTTGCCAAAACATTTCTGTTATTAGTATCAACTATCTATAGACTCTATGGGCATATATGTATGTATGTTGGTTTTATGTTTATTTCACTGGTTGCAAAATATTTGGCATAGCAGTGGCAAAAGATACATTCTCGCCAAAAGTAGAAGGAGGGTCTTTTATAGCTACCTCCATTTTGTCTCTTCAATCGAGGCTTCAAATAAAGTCATCAAGAGGCTTTAAGTTCCTATTGTGTGATTATGCAAATTGATTCCCGATTTGTTGCGAATAATAATATAACCTTTTTGGTTATTTTAAACGTAAATCTGCTTGTTCAGCCTGAGGCTTTGGAAATCAGATGTTGCATGATAAGCTCAAATTATGTTCTGCAGGTTTAACAAACTGCCTTAAGATTTGGGCTGTTACATCTATCCTTCTATGTGTTCAGAATGTTTGCGTAGCACAAAACCGTTGAATTTTCTTTTTGAGGAGATTAAAGAGTTTGTTATGCTTATGTTCCATGGAAAATTGTATTGATTGCTAATGTTTTGAGTTAAATGCTAAATAATCGTCTGTTGATTATGGAGTTATACGGCCATTAATTGGCTCAATGAGCTTCCTCATTGAGTTGGCTGTAGCAAACGAGACTCGTTCGGTCGGGTCCACACCGAAGGGCAGGATATCTTCAAGGACCAGTATAATGCCGCATGCGATGTTGACATTTGTGAACACTATTTCACCAGGAGGCTGTAGCTATATCCTTAAATTTGGCTGGGATTTATTAGGTAGTTATCCTTCTGGCACTGGTTTAGTGCAGCAGGTTCAGTCGCTAAATAATTGTGATGGAACAGGATGATAACATCTGTAAATTATAATATTATGTTATAAATAGTTGAGCAGACCAGAAGGGGGTCAGGTCTCAAAATAGTCACAGGCATACCAGGGGACCTTTGATAAGGTAAGCACACATGTATACAACAATGTCAAGGTCATCAAGAGCCTTGGAGTTCTGGACTAGCAATGTTGTTAGTCACAAAGAATTTGGGGGAACTTATTGTTCAGGCCATTCCCGATGAGAAAAACGGAGTTGTGTTATGTACTAATGGATTCTGCATCCAGATCTCATTCCACCAGGGCTGCTACAACATCAGCAGCAAGGGTATTTATGTTCCGCTGGGTCGCATTGTTATGGCTGGAGCATGGTCCATCAAATTAATCTCCAAACATCCATAATGACCCATTGCTGAACCAGGAATATATGTTAACTCTATTTATGTTCTGGTTATATTTTCCATCTGGGTGAGTGATGGAAATATTATTGTTTCATTTAAACAGCATCAGCATGTTTTACATCTATGTTATGACTGTATGCATTATGAATGTTTTCCCTTCATTTGTCAATGAAGCAACTGTGGTTGTGTATACTCGTTTCACACGGCATGAAATCACAGAGCTTTGAAGTCTTCACGTGGTCACTCACGTGACTCTGAAGTAAAATAGTAAGATTAAATGAGAACTTACCAATTTTAAGTTTGATCTTTATTTTATGAGGAGTCGAGTTGAGGGACTACGTGCCCTCCGTCCCAGCTCTCATAGATTTCATCTGGTAGTTCTAGTCTTTGTTATCTTACCATTATACTTCAGTCACTATTAGCTGTGATTTCACACCGTTGCTTTGAAGATTGACGCACGAACGGCTGTACAGGGTTCTTCACCTAGTCCCTCAACTCGACGACTCATAAAATAAAGATCAAACTTCAAACTGGTAAGTTCTCATTTAATCTTACTATTCTTGATTAGTACAGGTGTCGGGGTTATGAGGAGAAGGCAGGAGAATCGTATTAGGAGGAAGAGATAGCTCAGCCATTAATGAATGGTGGAGTAGACTTGATGGGCCGAGTGGCCTAATTCTGTTCCTATCACTTATGAACGTATATCTCTCCTACACAAGTCTCACCTGCCTGTGTTTGGCCTCTTGACCGATCCTATCCATGTAGCAGTCCAAATGTTTTTAAAAAGTTGTGATAGTACCTGCCTCAACTACCACCTCCGGCAACTCATTCTACATACAATACCTACCAACCTTTGTGTGTAAAAAAAAAAAAAAAAAAAGTTGCCCCTGAGGTCCCTGTTAAATCTTTCCCTCCTCACCTTAAACCAATGTCCTCTGGTCCTTAATTACCCTACTTTTGGTAAAAGATTGCACAAAAAATAGATGCTATCTATTCCTGTCATGATATTGTACATCTCTATAAGATCCCCCCTCATCTGCCTGCACCCCAAGGAATAAAGTCCTGGCCTACTCAGCCCCTCCCTAAAGTTCAGTCCTGGCAACATCCTTGTAAATCTTCTAGCTTGACAAACATCGTTCCTTTAACAGGATGACCAAAACTGAACAAAATACTCTAAAAGTGGAAAGTCATAAAAAGTATCTCTGCAGAGAAGGAATGGGTGACATTTCGGGTCGAGACCCTTCCTCGGACGGGTTAGCGATAAGGGAAACTAGAGATATAGATGGTGATGTGGAGAGATAAAGAACAATGAATGAAAGATGTGCAAAAAAGTAATGATGATAAAGGAAACTGGCCATTGTAAGATGCTTGTAGGGTGAAAATGAGAAGCTAGAGCAACTTGGGTGGGAGAGGGATAGATAGAGAGAGAGAGAGGGAATGCTGGGGCTACCTGAAGTGAGAGAAATCAATAATCATACCACTGGACTGTAAGCTGCCCAGGTGAAATATGAGATGCTATCCCTCCAATTTGCGTTTAGCCTCAGGCGAAATATGAGATGCTATCCCTCCAATTTGCGTTTAGCCTCACTCTGACAATGGAGGAGACCGAAGACAGAAATGTCTGCGTAGGAATAGCAAGGAGAATTAATGTGTCCAGCAACCGGTAGATCAGGTTTGTTCAGGCAGGCTGAGCGAAGGTGTTCCGCAAAATGATCACCCAGTCTACGTTTTGTCACACCGATGTATAAGAGTCCACATTTTGAACAATGGATACAGTAGAAGAGGTTGGAGGAGGTGAAAGTGAACCTCTGCGTAACCTGAAAGGACTGTCGGGGTCCCAGGTCAGAGTCGAGGGATGAGGTATAGCGACAGGTGTTGCATCTTCTGCAGTTGCAGGGGAAGGCTCCTGGGGAGGGGGGTGGTTTGTGTGGTCTCACCAATGTTTTGTACAAGTGCAACATGACCTCTCAACTTCTAACTCTGACAGATGAACGCCAATGTGCCAAAAGCCTTCTTGACCACCCTATCTACCTGTGATTCCACTTCAGCTGTCCAAAGGACACTTCAAGAGACGTGGCATACCCAAGGAGGCACTAACTATCTGGACTTTGGGGTATTAGTATTTTAGTTAAAAAGCATGTGTATTAGGAAGGGTTTTTTATTTATAGAAGGTTGTGCACTTGAGCTAAGTGCTCTTGTTACTTCAAGAATGTATTTCCTATTTTTTGGACATTCATAAATTCTTTGTGTCCTTGATTGGATGGTTGGCACCAATACTTTTTTCACCAGTCAATGTATAAAATAAAAACACTGACTGTCTTGTTGGGAACAAACGAGAATTGTGACTTTTACGAGATTGTTATACTGGAAAAACAGACCATGGCCCATCCAGAGGTACTGGGAGTTTTTAAACTTTCTGCCCAGCATTTTTCATCCCTATTTTCACTGCTGTCTTTTGTTTATGAATGTACATAATGGGAGATTTTCTAAAACCATGGCTAAAATACAAACCGCATCAGTGTTGTCAATAACAGAGAAATTAAAAATACTCACAAAGTGGATGGTTGGGAATTGTAATGTAGTTTCATCAGTTCTTGCCTCTTTGGGTACTGGCATTTCCTCATGTACAATTCCCCTTGCATCTTGCCATTATAATTCACTCAGTCAGCTGTGGCGTCCTGTAGTCTGGGCATGGCTATCACTCAGTCAATTCTGAGAAGCATGCAATATAATAATCCTTGAAAAATGTGACATTATGTGTGTCCTAGGCATGTTATTGTTCAAAATGTTTTGTTGTATTTCCACTGTCAATTTGTGCCATAACCCGTGTTGCAGCTCCATGTATAGCCATGTCTTCGCACTCAGTTAATTGCTGAAGGTTATAAGGCACTAAGTTCATCAATGGGCTAGCCAGTGTCCCCGCCTAAACAATTTCAGCCATCTGAAGGAATAAATCATTCAGCTCATTTATAGGAGTTCTCTGTAGATTAGGTAAACTTCGCTTTGTAATAGCAATCAGCATGTTTTAAAATAAGGTGTACACTACTGAGCTTTGAGTCTGTCTCATTGTTCCCCTTAGTTTTGGGTAGATTATTAACTATGCAATAAAACAGAATAAAAAAGATCAGCTGGTCCTTATGTGCATCTTTTGATTTCCCTTGCAAAGTGTGAAGTTAATGGAATTTGATAGATATGGTTCATTCCTGTGATGTCTCCCACAAGTATCTTTGATAATCCATATTTGCATAAGCAATATGTATCGTTGCAGCTTGTTTATATAACTAGATTTCTTACCAGAGTTGGAAAACTTGAATACTTGAAAATATTTAGTTATCCTCCTTTGCAAGTGTTTTAAATTGTACAGAGAGAAATATTCATAGATTTGGTATAATAACAAAGTGTTCTCGCGTTCAGTTTTTAGCAGCTCTCATGGATGTGACATTCACAGCTTGGTTTTCATTCATAACAGGATCAATATGTTTTTATTGCTGACCTTACACAGAAGCATTTGGTGGATAATTGTTTGTAAAATGAATCGGGCTTCCGCACCTTGAACTCCGCACCTTGAACTCCGCACCTTGAACTCCGCACCTTGAACTCCGCACCTGATGGATTCAATGTTGCTTACACAACGTGAATAAAGATAGAAAATGGTGGAAATACTCATTGGTTGAGGCAGCGACTTTGGAATATTTCATGTTAATGTTTTCATCAGAATGGAACGGTTGTAGTTCTCTCCCCATAGCTACTGTCTCACCTGTCAAGTGTTTTCAGCATTTTCCGTTTTTACTTCAGATTTTTATTCCATAGTTTTGATGGAATTGTCCTTGGAGATGGTGGATGATCCACTATAATCTTTCTGTAGATTCTGGAAATGTCCCTCTAGGTGGGAGGGTGGGGAATGTCAGTGGACTATTTAGGTAAGGAAGCAGTGAATGCAGGAAATGACTTGACAGCCTGACATCATTGGTGGGGAAAATATGGGGATTTATGGTGAAAGAAAAATATTAGAAACGATTGAAAAGAATAACAGGAGTTAGAAGAAACGACATGAATTCCTGAAATGTGAATCAAGTTTGACTCGCTTACTGGAGATTTTTGAATTGATTGAAAGATAAGGTATGGAAGCAGGCTGTTCAGCCCACCGAGTCCATGCTGACAATCGGCCATTCATTGATTTATAGAATAGTTACAGGGAACCAGTGGATGTGGTGTGTTTGGTTTCTCAGATGCGTTTGATTGGTCAGCAGGGTTAGAACACGTGGTTAAAATATTAATGTTGAAAGAAAATAAATTATCGGGCAGTGAGCAAGGATTGGGAATAGACACAAAAAGCTGGAAAAACTTAGAGGGACAGGCAGCATCTCTGGTGAGAAGGAATGGGTGATGTTTTGGGTCGAGACCCTTCTTCAGACTAAGTCATGAGAAAGGGAAATTAGAGATTTTGAAGATGATGTAGAGTGATAAAGAACAATGATTGAAAGATGTGCATAAAAGTAACGATAAAGGAAACGGGCCATTGTTAGCTGTTGGGTGAAAATGAGTTCATGCAACTTGGGTGGGGAGGGATAGAGGGAGGGAATGCTGGGGTTACCTGAAGTTAGAGAAATCAATATACCACTGGGCTGTAAGCTGCCCAAGCAAAATATGAGATGCTGTTCCTCCAAGTTGCGTTTAATCTGACTCTGAATAAATGGATCTTTCTCAGGGTAGCAGCTTGAGATTAGCAGACCACAGTTGTCTATCATCTAGATACCCTACACCCAGTAGATTGATTTGATTAATTCTACTGTCTTGGAGGATGCCTTGTTCACAGAGCATTTGGGTTGGGGACTGTGCAGTCTACGTGTAAACATGTGTTGGAAGGACTGCAGAGGCAGCATCTCTGGAGAAACGAAACAGGCAATGTTTTGGGTCACAGTCTGAAGAAGGGTTCCAACCCGTAATGTCACCTATTCCCTTTCTACAGAGATGCTGCCTGACCCGCCTGAATTACTCCAGTGGTTTATGTTGACTTACAAACATAATGGCTTTTCCAATGCACTGTAGAATTAAATGCATCAGTCCAGCAATAGCCAGGAATATTCATTCAAAGAGGGCCACTAAAATACCATGCCTATCTTGATTTTATCTTATACCCAACATGGCTATAAAAAAAAAAGTAGCACCTGTATCCACCAAGTACCTGCCAGCCCAAAAAGTGACCCATCCATGGTCTCTAGTGATACTGCGTGACTCACTGAGTTACTCCAGCACTTTGTTTTTTTGGTAATGCTCCTACTCCAAGCATTAAGTAGATGACGGCATTAAATGCTTGTACTATCAGTTTAGTTTCTTATTGTCTTTGCGTTGTTTTAGTGTATTTATAATTTATATTGTACTATTAGAGACTGAGCTGTGTTTGTGTCAACTGCCAAATCCCTCAGCAGCTACAGTTGCTTTCCCATTTTATTTCATATTTCTTTCATTCATTGAAAAAGAACCTTTGTATGAAGTATAAGCAGATGGAGCATATTTCCATATTTCACTTCATGCAATCGTTCCTTGCTGGTCAGTTTACCAGAGATTTATTTGGGTGGGCAGCCACTGCCCCACAGCACCAGAGACACAGGTTCGATCCTGACCTTGGGTGCTGTCTGTGTGTGGAGTTTGTACCTTATTCTTGTACCCTGGTTTCCCAAAGATGCGGGGGTTTATTGGGTAACTGGCATCTGTAAATTGCCCTTAATGTGCGGGTGAGAAAGTGGGATGACGTAAAACTGGAATGAAAGGTGATCAATGTTTAGTTTAGAGACACAGTGTGGAGACAGGCCCTTTGGCCCACTGAGTACACACTGACCAGCAATCACCTGTCCGTACACCAGTTCCATCTTACACATGCCAGGAACAATTTTTACCCAAGCTAATTAACCTGCAAAGCTGCACATCTTAGGAATGTGGGAGGAAACTGTAGCACACAGAGAAAACCCAGACAGCACTCGTAGTCTGGTGGAACCTGGGTCTTTGCTGCTGTAAGGAAGCAACTCTTCCACTATGCCACTGTGCCACCCATAGCCAGCATAGACTCAGCGTAGACTCAAGTGAAATGTCAAAGACCAGCTTCCAAGGTATTTTTACCATAAATTATATGCTAGTGTAGTGGGAGTGGATGAGAAAGTGAGATAACATAGAGCAAGTATGAATGGGTGACCAGTGGTCGGCATGGGCTGAAGGGCCTGTTTCCATGCTGATTCTTTCAATTTAATTGAATTCACTGACTTAATTGAGATTTATAGCGATGAGTCAGATGGCAGACCTGATAGAATGGGAAATCTGAAATAAAGCTGTGAATGATGGAAATTATGCATTAGGTCAGGGATCGCCAATACAGAGGTAACAGGACACATCATTAACTGTTTCTCTCAACAGAGTTGCCTCCTGATCCAAGGAGCAATTTCAGAATTCTCCATTTATGGTTCAGATTTGCAGCATTCAAAGCTTATTGCTTTTTGCGGCCAGATCTGCAGTGGTTGCACAACCTTCCTGGATCCCCATGTGCTTTTACCTTAATTTGGCACACTTTATCATTATTTTAACAATAAAATTGCACTGAAGTAAAGTAATGCTTGGCTTCAGTTGCAAATTCCAACTATGTGGTGTCAGCAATATGTCATGAACCATGATAGCGTTGACTTGCCCAAGTCTGCCAGGTATTTCCCAATGACGTAAGTGTTCCGCAGCTGAAGATCAATCATGGAGAAACAAGAAACTGCAGATGCTGGACCTGACCTGAATCTTCACCTATCCATATTCTCAGGATTACACTGTCAGCATTACAGTTGAGCAAAGGGGACTATAGAGCCATAAGGGAGGAGCTGGCCAAAGTTGACTGGAATAAGACCCTAGCAGGGGTGACAGTGGAACAACAATGGCAGGTACTTTGGGGAATAATACAGAAGGTGCAGGATCAATTCATTCCAAAGAGGAAGAAAGATTCCAAGGGGAATAAGAGGCGAATAAGGTTGACAAGGGAAGTCAAGGACAGTATAAAAATAAAAGAGGAAAAAGTATAACATAGCAAAGATGAGCGGGAAGCCAAAGGATTGGGAAACTTTTAAAGAGCAACAGAAAAAAACTAAAAAGACGATACGTGGAGAAAAGATGAGGTACAGTGGTCTTATTCTTCTTCTTTCATGTTGCGTGCACAGCCTAAAGTTGTTGGACAACTTGTTCTATTTGATCTTCCGTTTGTGCATGTCGAGTTGATTGCATTAGTCGAAACAGGGCGGACCATGTGAAGGTTGCAATCTTCCACCCCAGGTACAAAGGTAAGCTGGCGAAGAATATAAAGGAGGATAGTAAAAGCTTCTTTAGGTATGTGAAGACGGGGCTCAAAATTAATGGTTGCTCGGGTGCCAATGGCGACCTAAAGTCCCGCCCGGCTACCTAAAAGCAGTGCTATTTTACCCGGCTTGGCAAGTACCCAGGACACCTATTGTTCAACTCTGAATGGGCCCCCCTCTCTATCTCTCTCTCTGTCACTCTCTCTGTCGCTCTCCTTCTCCGCCCGCCATCCGCATCCGTGTCTGGGTGTCCGCTCTCCGCTCGCTCCTCATCCGCCGGCATGGCTGGCCGCCTTACACATGCGCACTGCCACGGCCTGCACATCCTCCCCCTACACGTGTGCACAACCACGGCCAGCGCATCATCAGCCATGGTTCTTCGAATGTGCTGCCCTGCACATGCGCACTGCCACGGCAAGTGGTCGGCGCTGGGAACTTTCTCCCTCCCTTTGCATTGTGGGAGATCTGGCCACCATTGATTCCAGTCGCCGCCTTGCCACGACCGTTGAAAACCAACGCGGAATCACTGCCTGGAGTTGGAGTATCTCACTTCTTGGTTTCCTGGTCCTCCAAAAATATTCCAAATGGAATTTAAACTGGAGTGAACCCTTCGCCACCAAACTCCAAACTCAGAAAAATAACAACCTATTGCACTTTATCTGTTTATTTATTGTATATAGTCTATGGTATATAGATGCACTGAACTTTTATCTCCTGTCCTGTATTATGTTTACATATTCTGTTGTGCTGCAGCAAACAAGAATTTAATTGTCCTATCTGCGACACATGGCAATAAAACTCTCTTGAACTTAAGCAAAAAAGTGTTATTGAGGAAAAAAGAACAATCTCCCAGATGTACTAGTGGCCAGAGGACCCAGGGTGATGGAGGAACTGAAGGAAATTTACATTAGGCAGGATATGGTGTTGGGTAGACTGGTGAAACTGAAGGCTGATAAATTCCCAGGGCCTGATGGTCTACATCCCAGGGTACTTAAGGAAGTGGCACTAAAAATCGTGGATGCATTGATAATTTTCCAATGTTCTATAGATTCAGGATCAGTTCCTGTGGATTGGAGGGTAGCTGATGTTATCCCACTTTTTAATAAAGTGTGAGAGAGAAAACAGGGAATTATAGACCAGTTAGCCTGACATCAGTGGTGGGGAAGATGCTGGAGTCAATTATAAAAGATGAAATAGCGGCACATTTGGATAGCAGTAACCGGATCGGCCCTAGTCAGCATGCATTTACGAAGGGGAAATCATGCTGGACTAATCTTCTGGCATTTTTTTTGATAGAAAATTGGTTGGCAGACGGGACACAAAGAGTAGGGATTAACATGTCCCTTTCAGAGTGGCAGGCAGTGATTAGTGGGGTACCGCAAGGCTCGGTGCTGGGACCGCAACACAGTGAATGGCGGTGTAGGCTCGAAGGGCTGAATGACTTACTCCTGCACCTATTGTCTATTCTCCAAAGATGCTGCCTGACCTGCTGAGTTACTCTAGCACTTTGTCTCCTTTTAAGGTCAATCCAATGCTTTTCCCCTGAGCTGTATGAGGTATCCAGCATTTTGTGTTCTACTGATGGATCTTTTTGTTGCTTATCCTTGAAAGGTCAAAGATTAAAACTATTTGATGTTGCAGATTAATCAACTTTGTCTGTTATGTGAGTCAGTTCTGAGCTCCAGTGGACTTGCTTCTGTTGAAGTGGTTCTACAGTCATGCTTGATGTGATCAGTCGTTCAATGTAAGCACTTGACCTCACTTTCAAAGCTGCTGCTATAAATTCTAGTGAAGGTCTCAATCCAGTTAAACAGAAGGATTTAAATTTGAATTTGTTTTCAGATCACACAAAGCACTGAAATGGAATATTGGACAATAGTGATATGTGCAGAAATTTAAATGTGGTCATTTCTGGGTGGCCATATTCACGTGTGTATATATACACAGACATGCGCAGACACAGACACACGCATGCAAACAGACGCAGACACACGCACGCACACGCATGCAAACAGACACAGCCACATGCACACGCATGCAAACAGACACGGGCGCACGCACACACGCAGACAGGCACACGCAAGCATGCAAACAGACCCAGGCACACGCACACACGCATGCACACAGACACAGGCACACGCACACACGCATGCAAACAGACACGCACACACGCATGCAAACATACACAGGCACACGCACATAGACGCACACTGCGACCTTAATGTGTATAATGATTACTGATGTGATGATTGAGCTGAGCCAATTGCTCCCTTCCTTCTCCACCCCCACTTCCCTGGCAAAAACAGAACGTGCAAAAGCACAATTATCGGAATTGTTGACGATTCCAATGACCATGACATTAACTGAGGTACAGTCTGCGTAAAAAGATGGGTAGCACAAAATTTCGAAATTGGGGTAGGGTGTTGACATGGATAGAAAATTGGTTGGCAGACCGGAAGCAAAGAGTAGGAGTGAACGGGCCCTTTTCAGAATGGCAGGCAGTGGCGAGTGGAGTGCCGCAAGGCTCGGCGTTGGGGCCACAACTGTTTACCATATATATAAATGATTTGGAAGAGGGAATTAGGAGCTACATTAGCAAGTTTACTGATGACACAAAGCTGGGTGGCAATGTGAACTGTGAAGAGGATGTTAGGAGGTTGCAGGGGGACCTGGACAAGTTGAGTGAGTGGGTAGATGTATGGCAGATGCAGTATAATATAGATAAATGTGAGGTTATCCACTTTGCTGACAAAAACAAGGGGGCAGATTATTATTTCAATGGGGTTAGGTTAGGTAAGGGGGAGGTGCAGCGAGACCTGGGTGTCCTTGTACACCAGTCACTGAAAGTTGGCGTGCAGGTACAGCAGGCAGTGAAGAAAGCTAATGGAATGTTGGCCTTCATAACAAGAGGATTTCAGTACAGGAGTAAAGGGGTTCTTCTGCAGTTGTATAGGGCTCTGGTGAGACCACATCTGGAGTATTGTGTACAGTTTTGGTCTCATAATTTGAGGAAGGACATCCTTGTAATTGAGGCAGTGCAATGTAGGTTCACGAGATTGATCCCTGGGATGGCGGGACTGTCATATGAGAAAGATTGAAAAGACTAGACTTGTATTCATTGGAGTTTAGAAGGATGAGGGGGATCTTATAGAAACATATAAAATGATAAAAGGAATGGACAAGCTAGATGTAAGAAAAATGTTCCCAATGTTGGGTGAATCCAGAACCAGGGCCACAGTCTTAGAATAAAGGGGAGGTCATTTAAGACTGAGCTGAGAAAAAACTTTTTTACCCAGAGAGTTGTAAATTTATGGAATTCCCTGCCACAGAGGGCAGTGGAAGCCAAATCACTGGATGGATTTAAGAGAGTTGGATAGAGCTGTAGGGGCTAGTGGAACCAAGGGATATGGGGAGAAGGCAGGCACGGGTTATTGATAGCGGACGATCAGCCATGATCACAATGAATGGCGGTGCTGGCTCGAAGGGCCGAATGGCGGCCTCCTGCACCTATTTTCTATGTTTCTATGTATTCTGGAAGTTTAAAACAAAATTAATATGAGGTAAATCCAATATTTTATGGGGGGGGGGGGGGGGGGGGGGGAGAGAGAGAGGAGGGGTGGAATCCTTAAATAATGGATCAATTATTCCAGTTTATATGCTTGCTTGTGGAGACGATGTTTCCAGAATTAAAGGTAGTTCTGTTAAAAAAGAGATGAGGAATTTCTTTAGTCAGAGAGTGATAAATCTGTGTAATTCTTTGCCACAGAAGGTTGTGGAGGCCAGGCTAGTCGGGATCGAACCCGGGTCTCAGGTGCTGCAAGCACTGTAAGACAACAACTCTACCACTGCACGACCATGCCGCCCTCAACTCAAATGTTTTATAACAACATTTCAAAAACATTTTGACAGGTACACGGATAGGAAAGATTGGGAGGATATGGGCCAAATGTGGACAGGTAGGACTAGTGTGGAGTGGCATCCCGGTTGGCATGGGCAAGTTGAACTGAAGGGCTTGTTATCGTGCTGTATAACTCTGACTCCATAACTCAATGCCCGCAACCTATTATACAAAGCCAATTAACCTACAAACATCTTTCAAGTGAAACGGGAGATTCCACGCCGGTTACGGGGAGAACGTAAAAAGACAAGCACCCGTAGTCAGCATCTCTGGCGCTGTAAGGCAGCAACCCGAGTCTCTGGCGCTGAAAGGCAGCAACTCTGCCGCTACACCACCGTCCCACAAGTCCCTCAACACATATTTACAAGATAGGAATAGGCTACTTAAATCTGCCCCATGTTCATTATGATCGGTCACAGGCCTCAACTCCTCTTCTGTGCCTTTTGCCCTGCAGCCCTCAATTCCTTAAGCCCAGATCGCAGTGTCCATCAGGATCCAGACTGCTGTTACCTAAATTGTTTTTCCAGGGTAGAGATTTACACATCTGTGACTGGTAACAGTAGCATAACGGTAGAACTGCTGCCTCAATGCATCAGAGACCCGGGTTCGATCCTGCTGTCTGTACAGTGTTTGCACATGCGACTGCGTAGATTTTCTTCAGGTGCTCCGGTTTCCACCCACACTCCAAAGACCTTAAGTTTTATAGGTTAATCAGCTTTGGTTAAATTGTAAATTGTCCCTAGTGTGCGGGGTGATCGCTGGTCTGCGTGGGCACGGTAGGCTGAACGGCCTGTTTCCACGCTGTATCTCTAAAGTCTAAAATGAGCTATCGTAGAAATGAAATCATTATTTTTAGAATAATCATGCAATTATTTTCTAATCTTGCACTGCTGCTGCGTAAGTTAATTACATAAAAACTGCTTGTAACTACAATTTTCTGAATTGAAATTTACATGTATGTTTTGAATGAGTACATCAGTAATAACAATTAACCATTTCATCATTTAGGTTTCATTGGAGGTAGTATTGCCCATTAAATTGTCATAATCTTTCAGTTAATAGAAAGTTGATACAATGATTATATTTTAAAGCTAAATTATAGGTTATTTATCACAAGTTTATACGTACAGAATCAAATGAACAGCAGGTGAAACTGCCATGCAATAAACACATACAGATAGGAGCAATTTTAATTGAGAATAATATCTTATGATATTTCATGCAAGGCGACGCAAAGAAGGGGAACTGCAAATTAATTGAAAAAGATTGAAAGAAGTCTTAAAATGAAGAGGTTCACGGGAGCAATTTTGGAGCATAGGAGGTGTAGGGAAGAATTGCAGGTGCTGGCTGAAATCGAAGGTAGACACAAAATGCTGCTGTTTCGGATCGACGACTCTTCTTCAGTCTGAAGTCCTGCTGAGTTGCTCCAGCATTTTGTGTCTTCCTCGGGCATAAGAGAATTTGTTTTAAAGGTTTAGCAAGTATAACAATAAATAAGATAGAGAGGTTGATGTCTTGAAAAGAAATGAACACAAGTTTTAAGGGCATTGTGAGCCAATACTAATTGTTTTTCCTGAATTTTCTTGTGCTCAGCAGCAACTGGTATTTATATAGAACCATTAATGCAGCAAATGGTTGAAGGTGCTTCAGTGGTACATGATCAAGCAAGTTTTACCATTGGGAGGAGATATTAACCTGCTCAGTGCTGCCCCTGAGTATACTTGGGTCAGAGTAGACAAGCCAAAATAAAATCTTTGCAGTGAACAGGTTAAAGCAGATGATGAAAAATACTAAGAAGCATCGTAAAGTAGGCAGGCAAGATAGGAAGGCAGAGAGGTTTTGAGGGGTCGGCCCCGAGCTTAGAGCCCTGGCAGCTGATGGTACAGCTGTCAGTAGTGAAAGGATTAAATTCGAACATAACCAAATGGTAGAATTAGAGAAGCACAAAAATTAGTTGCAGGGTGGTTGAGATTAAAGAGGGGCAGGAAGGAATTTGCTGCCATTGCAAGCATTGAAACGCAGTGCCATTTTTATCTCGTAGCTGTTGGTTTGATATTTCAACAACTTTTCAAGCAGGGATCAACCTCCCTGGAATTGCAATTCCACTTGCTCATCTGAAGTCTGTGTGAGTTCTCTGGAAGAAGGCAGAAGGACAAAAAAGACAAAGAGGAGAGCAACAGCGGCAATATCTTGTTTTAATAAGCTCCTTTATTGCTCTAATTTAATTAATCAATATCACTTTAAAATGTTATGACTTAAAACAGAATTTTTATTTCATTTTAGGAATACTAATGGATAGAATAAAATCAAAATATAGGACAGCTCACAAATGATTGTTTGAAGGAGAGGTATTGAATAGTAATTTTTAAATCCATAATTTATTATTACAAAGTATGTACAAAAGGTTAGAAGTTATTCCAGCGGTCTAATTTATCCTTCATCCCAGACTCCTAAATTATTTCAATTTGGCCTAGAGTATAATTAATTCTGCATATGCATGTAGTTCCTGGGATGACTCGTATCTTGATTGGTTGTGAATTTAGTTTAGTTCAGAGATACAGCACGGAAACAGGCCCTTCAGACCACCAAGTCCGAACAGGCCAACCATCCCCACACATTAACACTTTTCTACACACAAACTAGTGCCAATTTACAATTATGCCAGCCAATTAACCTACAAACCTGTATGTCTTTGGAAATGTGTGGAAAACCCACGCGAAGAACAAACAACCTTTGTACGGATAGCACCCATAGTCGGGATCGAACCCGGGTCTCGGGAGCTGCATTTGCAACAAGACAACTCTACCGCTGCACCACTGTGCCACCCTCAACTGAAATGTTCTATAACGTCATTGAAAAAGCATTTTGACAAGTACATGGATAGGAAAGATTGGGCGGATATGGGCCAAACATGGACGGGTGGTACCAATTTAGGTGGGGCATCTCGGTTGGCATAGACATTTTGGACTGAAGGGCTTGTTATCATTCTTTATGACTCTGAGTCCATGACTCTATGTCCACAACCTCTAGATCGCTTCTTGAGGTTCAGATTTGAATAGTATTTCAATCGAACCTGTAAAATCATCTTTGATTCTCCTTATTTTGATTCTGAAAAAAATTGAAACATTCCAACCTTTTCTTATGACTTTATGATGTAATCAATTTTGAAAGCTTTGCTCGGGACAGTTTTAATTGAAGAAGCATTTAAGAATCCTGAAGTAGACAATGAAAAAGAAGAGTAGTCTGTGGAATTCAGTCAGATCTGCTTTGATAAGTTCTGTGCCACAGCTCGACATGGAAAGATGACTTGCTCAACCTTGTTTTGAGTGCCCAAGTAAGCAGCCTGAATATGTACCACCGGGGAAGCTTTCTGACCCCAGCCAACCCCTGTCATGTTTTGACCTCTCCTCCAATGTTGAAAGATCTGTCCTCAGCAGAAGCCTCGCCTTTGTATCCCTGTGTCCACACTTCAGATTGTGTAGGGAAGGAACTGCAGATGCTGGTTTACACCGAAGACAGACACAAAATGCAGGAGTAATTCAGCAGGCCAGGCAGCATCTCTGGAAAGAAGGAATGGGTGACGTTTCTGTTTGAGACCCTTCACACTTCAATGAGTTCCGTGCCCACCATGATGTTGACTTTTCTTTGACCACCTCCGCCGCCACTGATGGCCCCTTCACCCGTTTCCAACTCCTCGTCGACTCCCCCCTGCTGGCCTTCTATCCTATCTCGACATTTTTATTGCGAATTGGCACCATAACATTGACCGCCTTATCTTCTCCACTCCACTTACCCATTCCAATCTCACCCGTTCCAAATATGTAGCTGTCCATTCACTCTGTAACAATCCCAATATAGTCATCAACCCACTGACAAGGGAGGTGTCATGCTAGTCTGGCAGACTGACCTCTACCATCCTGGGACCAGGCACCAGCTCTCAGATACCTCCTCTTGCCAGCCCCTTGACCATGACCCCACAGGCGAACACCAGATACCATTTCCCAAACAATCACAGATCTCATTGCCTCAAGCCTCTGGCGATCTGCTTCCCCCACTCCTAGTATTCACCTAGTGTTTTCTAACCCTGCAATGTCCGTTACTATCTCTTTCCCTAGATCCACAAGCAGATGCTTTATCAGGCCCATTGTTCCTGCCTGCTCCTGCCCCACCAAACTTAAAACATAACTTGGCCCAACTTGACCATGCTGACCAACATGCCCCATCTACACTAGTCCCACCTGCCTGCTTTTGGCCCATATCCCTCTAATCCTATCCTATCCAGATACTTGTCTAAATGTCATCCCCTCATTATCACCTCCTACACAGCCAACAATTGTTTTTTTGGCCATCGGTGCATGCCCTGATTTGTTCTGTACCTTTTCATATATCTAGTTTCCCTCTTCTCTGACTAAGTCTGCAGAAGGGACTTGACCTGAAAACATCACCTATTCCTTTTCCCCATAATTTTTTTATTTATTTTATTTTTTATTTTTTTATTTTTTTTTAAATTTTTTTTAGTTCTTTTCTCTTCTTTTTTACAATTATCAAATTATTAGTTAACTATACCCTCATTGATTTATAAGCTACTTTTTCTTTATCTTTATTTCTAAAAAAATAATAGATAAGTATTATTAATGTTTTACATGTATGATAAAATGAATTATCTGATATCTGTAAACTTGTTTAAGGTATCGTAATTGATTATCTTTAATAAAAAAAAATTACACTATTCCTTTTCCCCAGAGATGCTGCCTGACCCGCTGAGTTACTCTAGCATTTTGTGCCTATCTATGGCGTAAAGCAGCATCTACGGTTCCTTCCTACAGCAAAGGGCATAATATCAGCTTGATATTTGGAAAGATAGAGACGCAGGAGATGTTCAATTAATTTATGATGTAGGCATTGAATGCAAGACTAGCATTTATCACCCATTGTAAAGGCAATGATTGCATTGTGAAGAACCATCTTCTCAAACTGCTGTGGTCCTTAGTCCTATTGTGCCGATGGGTAGGGCAGTCAAGGTGATGTATTTCAATATCAGGATGATGGAGAGGAACTCTAAGGTCCTTTTATGCCTGCACCCTTGCCTTTTACGCAGTCTATGCTGAGGGTTTTGCAAATACAATTAGATTAGCCTCATATGAAAATTACATGTAAAGATTAGTTGAAGGATAAAGTCGTGGACAAGAAAAGGCAAGAACAGCAGGGAACACCTGCACATTCCTCTCCGTCAAATATCATCCTGACATGGAAAAATGTCACCCTTTCATCATGTTTTTTCGGTCTAGGTCCTGGAGTAAATTAACTGAAGGATAAAGTTGTTATTGGGAAATGCTAAGATGCTGTGCATGGCCATACAGGATGGGAAATGTTTGGAAGCTTAAAAGTTCACATTGTCACATGCACCAATTTTGGTACAGTTACCATACAGCTATGCTAAGTGAAAAGAACACAATACACACAGCCACATAAAATAACATTTAACATAAACATCCCGCACAACATTCCTCAATGTGATGGATGACAAAGTTCAGTCATCTTCCTCCCTTTGGGCCTGTTGAACCCTCCGTACTTGCCGCTGCCGATGTTCCAATGTTCAAGCCTTACGCCGGGATGATGGAAACCTTGGTGTCGGGAAGGATTGGAATGCTCCATGGCATGGAACCAGAGACTGCAGGCTTCACGGGGTTAAAGTCCACAGGCCCCTTGGTCAGAGCTCTTCCTCTGGCAATCCTCGGCAAATGATCGCAGGCTCCGCAATGTTAAAGTCCGCGCCCTGCCCGCGGCTTGAAGCTCCGGGCTGGTCTTCAGGAAAGGCCGCACAACTAACCCTCATCCCAATAACCCTCTCTGGCTAAACCCCTCCCTTCACCACCTCCAGTTTAAATTCCAGTTGGAATATTTTGGAGGACCAAGTAACCAAGAACCAAGAACTCCAAGTTGTTAGGCCGCAGGGGAGGCAGAGATGCGATATGTAGAAAAATCGCATCTCCGTCGAGGTAAGTGACTGTAAAAGGTTTCCCCCGAACCCCTCCTCCACCCCCACATAAAAATAACCAAGAAAAATTGAAACAAACTTTTAAGACAAACTTAAAATAATAAAAACAGAAGAGAGGAAAATTCAGACTGTTGGCGAGGCAGCCACTGTGGTGGCACCACCCGGTGACTTGTACTTCCAACCTGGATTTAGCCAGATATAACCATGTCAATTTGGAAATCAAATTGACTTCCCATTCACTGTGATTGGCAAACCGTCCATAAGAGTACAAGGGTAACTATGTTGAGCATTAGGAATGCCAAAATGTTGGCTGTTATTCTGACAAGGTACAGTAGATCTGGCACACTGACCGTAATATTTCACAGAAGCACTATGACCGTCTGAGTGTAAATGACAAATCATGCAGGTTCACAAACAGGCAAAAACTGTTAAATTTTAATATTTCATGATTTTTTAAAATCTGTATCTTCCCTTATACTCTGCCTATTGTACTTGAGTTTGGCTTGATTGTATTTATGCATAGTACTAGTCCTCCCACTTCTTCCCCCCCCCCCCCCCCCCATACCACCTCACACCCCACCACCCCATCCTCCCCCCCCCTCACACCTCACACCACCCCATCCTATTAAAATGTCAAAAGGTTTGTCTGGGTAGTAAACTTTAGGGGCAGAACAATGCTCATGATGGGCTGATTACAATCACAAATGCGCAAATTGCTAAAATTGTAGAAGTGTAGAGCGCTCAGAGCCTTGTTGAGCTGGAGGAGTTCATAGATGTTTAAAGTGTGTTTTCATTATTTTACAAATTCACCATGTTTTTCCAATGGGAGTGTGGAGGTTTGTTGTAAAATTACTATTACAGCTAGAAATTTGTATAAAGCAATAGTATATTCCACAAAAGCATAAGGAGATATTGGATTTCCAGGTGTGCTGGAGGATAGGGATGGTGGGATGTTTGTGGGTAGGTGAGTAATCAAAAGAACAGTAGGTGGATCAGAGGAGTCAATGTCAATGCTCAGATACTCCAGGTTTCTGTGTTTTGTTTAGTTTAGAGACACAGCGTGGAAACGGGCCCTTCGGCCCACCGAGTCTGCCCTGACCAGCCATCACTGCACCCTCACACTATCCTGCACACACTTAGGATAATTTGCAATGACACCAAGCCAATTAACCTACTGACTTGTACGCCTCTTGAGTGTGGGAGGAAACTGGAGATCCCGAAGAAAACCTATGCAGGTCATGGGAGAACGTACAAACTCCGTAAGGACAGCACCCATAGTCAGGATTGAACCTGTGTCTCTGGTGCTGTAAGTCAGGCGTTCTACTGCTGCGACACTGTGCTGCCCGTGTGTTTTACTCTTTTGTTCAGTGGAAGTCACAATCGCGATTACAATGCACTTTTCGCAACTAATATTAACTGCATTGGGTTTCATGCCATATGGTTGTAAAAAAATGTTTTATCATGATAAAATCCTGTACATGATAATGTACCATTGTTATTTGTTGTTTTCCATTCATAGGGTGGAAAATATAGCAGTTTAAAGTAAAAGTAACTGCACAGCTGTTCAACTGCGCTTCTAATAACGTTTCCAGAGGCAATTCTGTTCCATAATAACATTAATTTATCGTATAATATTTTTTTTATTTGAAGTAAATAGTTTACAATATATAGCTTACTTTATAAACTAACACCTTAATTCAGTATTACTACAAATAGCATATCAATACATAATATCTTCTATTTTTATGGAAATAAAGAAAAAGATATATAAAAGAATAAAGAAAAAAGGAAAAATAAAAGGGAAAAAAATAAAAAAAAATTTTTTTTCGCACATATATCAATTAAAAATTAAAAAGATAATTTGAAAAACAATAATATTACATATATATATATATATAAACAAAAACTAAAGACATTGTACGAGATACTATTTCATTCAGAAATATCTCTAATAAATACACAATATTATCAATTATAGGTAAGTTATTCGCATCGGATCCATAGGGTGCCCGTCGAAGCCGTGATTCCAAGAATAGCTACTTCTCTAAATACTGTATATATGGAGACCATATCAATTCAAAAGAATTATACTTGTCCAAAAGGACAAATCTAATTCTTTCCAAATTCAACGTCTCCAACATCTCTGCTTTCCACATTTTAATTGTTGGGGATAATGTTCCCTTCCAAAATTTAAGTATCATTTTTTTCCCAATTATTAAACAATAATCAAAAAAATTTCTTTGATTAATTGTAAGTACCAAATTTGGCTCCGGGATTCCAAATATTATTAATTTTGGGTCTGGGTCAAGTTTAACCTTAAGGACTTCCGAAATAACTTTAAAAATTTCAATCCAATAAAAATTCAACCGTGGACATGTTACAAAACTATGTATTAAATTTGCTTCAAAATTCTTACATTTATCACAAATAGAGGAAAGGTTAGGAAAAATACTTTTTAATTTGGTTTTCGAGTAGTGTAATCTATATATAACTTTAAATTGTATCAATGTATGTCTGGCATTCAAAGAACACCAATGTATTCTTTGTAAGCTTTCTTCCCAAGTTTCTTTCGTTATAGGTAATCCAATTTCATTTTCCCATGCTTGACGATATGTTTCAGTTGTTGGGTTCTCTTTATCTAAAATAATATTATAGATATAAGCTATAAGCTTATCCGTATTTGGATGTAAATTAAACACTTCATCTAATAAGCCTGGTCCTTTATTTTTATAGTCGTATGTGTTACATTTAATAAAATCTCTAATTTGTAAATACCTAAAATGATGTTGTGAAGGTAATCCAAAAATATCTTGTAACTCTTCAAATAATAATAATTTTCCATTTCTATAAAGGTGTTCTATTCTTTTAATTCCTAAATCCTCCCACAGTCTAAAACCCGCATCTAAGATTGAGGGTTTAAACAGTGGATTATTCCTAATTGATAACCTAAAAGAAAGATTATCCAGATGTAAGGTCTTAACTATCTGTTTCCAAATACGCCTAATATTATGAATGATAATGTTGTCCCTATAAGTCTTTTTTTGTACTTCCTTTGGTGCGAAAATAATCGACTCTATAGTGAAGGGTAAACAGTCTTCCTTTTCCATTTTTAGCCACATTGGTTCAACATCCATATTTACCCACCAAAAATTCATATTCTTAATCTGGACTGCCCAATAGTAATATAAAAAATTTGGAAGTGCCAGCCCTCCATTTATCTTCGACTTACATAAGTGTTTTTTACCTATTCTATGGTTTTTGTAATCCCAGACAAAATTATTAACTATGGTATCAATTTTTTTTAGAAAACTTTTTGGAAGAAAAAAAGGAATTGCCTGAAATAAATATAACAATTGTGGTAAAAAAATCATCTTTATAGCATTAATTCTACCGATCATAGATATAGGAAGTGTTTTCCAATATAAAATGTTTTTTTTAAGTTTCTCTAATAATTGATAATAATTAGCTTTAATTAATAATTTATAGGATTTAGACACATTAATTCCTAAATATTTAAATTTATCTGTAACTATTTTTAATGGGTATTTTTGTAATATATTTACATTTATACCAGTTATAGGCATTATGTCACTTTTACTCCAATTAATCCTATATCCTGAAAATACACTAAATTCATTTATAACATTGAATAGCTTTGGAATACTACGTTCCGGCTTAGTAATATAAATCAGAATATCATCTGCATATAAAGATATCTTATTATTTGTTATGTCAGTATTATACCCATATATTTCGGGTTCTGATCTGATTCTTTCAGCCAGAGGTTCTATCACCAAGGCAAATAATAAAGGGGATAACGGACATCCCTGTCTGCATCCCCTAAAGAGATTAAATTTAGGTGATAATATTTGATTGGTTAAAATTCTTGCAGTAGGGTTAGAATATAATATTCTTACCCATTTACAAAATCCATCCCCCAGTTGATATTTTTCCATTATATTAAATAAATATGACCATTCCACCTGGTCGAATGCTTTTTCAGCATCCAACGATATAACTGCTAATTCTATATCTCTCCTTCTTCTCGAGTAAATAATATTAAACAAGCGTCTAAGATTATGTGATGAGTAACGTTTTGGAATAAAACCTGTTTGATCATAATGTATTATTTTGGAAATCACTAAACTTAGCCTCCGAGAGAGTACTTTAGTTAGTATTTTTTGATCAGTATTTAAAAGGGCAATCGCTCGGTATGATCCAGGGTCTTCCAGGTCCTTATCTAATTTAGGAATTAATGTAATTGTAGATTCATTTAAAGAGTCTGGTAATTTTCCTAATTCATAGGTGTGTCTGTACACTGTTTGTAATCTAGGTGAAAGTAGATCGTGAAATTTTTTATAAAATTCTGCACTCAGGCCATCGGGGCCCGCTGTTTTACCATTTTTTAACGATCCAATTGATTCTTCGATATCTATTACAGATATTTCAGCATTTAATAATTGCCTACTCTCAAAATTTAACTTATTAAAATGACATTTTTCTAGAAATGTTTCCATTTCATCTGTTTGCCCTGTTAATTTAGATGAATAAAGATTTTGATAATATTGTAAAAATGTATCATTAATGTCTTTTGGTATAGTCAACGTATTTCCCTGCGCCGATCTAATACTATGTATAGTTTTTTCATCGTCTAATCTTCTGAGTTGTCGTGCTAATACTTTTTGAGGTTTATCACCGAATTCAAAATGAACTTGTTTAGTTTGTTGGTATAATTTTATCACTTGGTCCGCATAAATTTTATTTAATCTATATTTTAATATTGCAATTTTATTACTCAACTCTTTTGAAGGGTGTATTATATTTTCACTATCTAATTGGTTTATCTCTTTTTCTAACTTTTGCTCCATCTTTCGATTTTCTTTATTAAAATGAGCTTGTGCTGATATTATTGCACCACGCATAAATGCTTTAAATGTGTCCCATAATAGTAATGAGGAAGTCTCAGGTTTATCGTTAGTTTCAAAAAATAATTTAATCTGTTTCTCCACATAGTTACAGCAGTCTTTATCCTTTAATATCTGTGTATTGAATCTCCAAATATTAGTTTTATTAACCATATCTTTTAATTTTATCTTAAATGTTAAAGGGGCATGATCTGAGATAATAATATTATGATACTTTGCATCATATGTAAAGGGGAGTAGTTTTGAGTCTACTAAGAAATAATCAATCCTCGAATATGTTCCAAATACCGGCGAGAAAAATGAATATTCCCGTCCGGTAGGATTATCCAATCTCCAAATATCTTTAACATTCAATGTCTTACTAAAGGAGTTTATAAGCTTGCTTGATTTAGAGAGAGCCTTAATTTTTGTAGAAGATCTATCCAGATAATTATCTAAAGTACAATTAAAATCACCTCCAATTATTAAATTATATTGGGTGGATATAGGAATACTATTAAATATTTTCTTAAAAAATAGTGGATTATCAAAATTAGGTGCATATATATTCATAAGAATTACTTTTTTTGAATGTAGTTCCCCTGTAATTATTAAATATCTACCCTCCTTATCCTCTATTAATGAATTAAGTTTAAAAGGTATACCTTTACGAATAATTATTGCAACTCCTCTAGATTTGTGTATAAACGAAGAGTGATATACTTTTGAAATCCATTTCGCGGTTAATCTATATTGAGCATCTTTTTTAAGATGTGTCTCTTGAAGAAACATAACTCCAGATTTCAATCTATTCAACTGAGCTAGTACCTTTCCCCTTTTAATTGGTTCATTGATTCCTTTAACATTCCAGCTACAGAAGGTGATTCCATCATCTCCATTCCTTACATTCATATCCTGCATTTTATTGTTAGGGTGGCTTTTTTTGGAGTAGCCTTCTTGGCTCCTCCAGCCCGACACTACACCCCAACTTCAATCCGATGCGAATTTCCAATTCCGTTAAACCATATTCATTTAATCTGATTATATAAAATAGATAAAAGTCATGATTATATAATATATAATATAATATCAAGTATGTGTTATGCAAAAAATAACAAAAATAATAACAAATGTGAATATAAAAAAAGTAAAGGGTGAAAAAAAGGTGATCAGAAAAAAAAGAAACTACACTTATATAATGTGTAGTGAGTGCAAGTGAAAGCCACACTAACATGGCTACTAATCTAACGACTTCCGTATTAAAAAAAAAAGATGTTAAATATTCCAGCTCTTATTTGAAATACTGTGTATATTGGGGTGGGGGTGCTAACTTTATTTTCTTAATAAATTTTTCTATTATTCATATTACTAATTTTTAGTTGTTAATCTCAGCTATAATTATTATCATAATTAGTAATACTATATAAGGGGAGTAAGGGAAATCAAACCAATTAGTAATTAATAATTAATAATTAAAAATTACAAATTAGTATTTATTAATTAATTAGTAAACATTATAAAACTACAAATCGATGTCCATTATTCCGCCTTTTTCTCAGTAAATGATTCACAGCCACAGGTCCATAAAGTTCATTCATCCACTACCCAGTTGGGTCTACTCCTTCTTCCACAGCGTCTCCTTCTTCTCCTTCTTCTCTTTCTTCTGCCTCCTTCAGTATTTTCCGAGCAAATTCCAGTGCCGCTGTATGTTTGGTGAAACGAAGATCCTTATTCTCGTAGGTAACTCTAAGTATTGCCGGGTACACCAAACCATATCTGATCTCCTTTATTCCTTTTATGTCTCTCAAGATGCGTCTTGTTTCTGTAAATAGAGCTCTTCTTTTAGCCACTTCGGCCGGGTAGTCTCTGAAGATACTGATGTTATCTCCTTCGTATTTCAGATTTCTTTTTCTTATGATTATCTTCATCATATCCTCAAAGACACTGTCATAAACCACCTTTACAATTACTTGTCTTGGTGGCGCACCCCTCCTAGGGACCGGTCTTAAAGCCCTGTGGGCACGGCCCAACAGGGGTTCTTCATCCAAATCCAAAATGTCCTTTAGGAGTTTTGCAAAGAATTTACGTGGGTCATAGTTTCCTTCGCGTCCCTCAGACAGACCTACTATGCGCAAATTCTTACGTCTTTGGCGCCCCTCCAAATCAATACATTTCTCATTAATTTTACGTAATAATTCAGAGAGGCGTTTGTTCTCTTCGTTTATCTTCTCATTCTCTCTCGCAGTTGTTAGAGCAGCATCAGTTAATTCTTTAATCGTATCATTTTGTTGATCCAGTACAGTTGACATAGGGCTTAACCTCGCCTCTATTTTCGCATCCATCATCTCTTCCATCAATCGCTCCATCCCAGCAATCTTATCAGTTGCCTCGATCAGTTGATTGTGTATGTCCTCCTCAATTTCTGTTTTCCAATCCGACATCATGGTTTTTACCATTTCTTTAACTTCTCTTGTTAATTCATCTTTGATATTTCGAATATCCATTTTTAAGGCCTTCATTTCATCCTTAGTTTCTTTATAATCTTTCTTCATTTCTGTTTGTGTTTCCTTCAGCATTTTCTTCATATCTGCCAGTAAAGACTTTTTAAAATCTTCCATTTCAGCTTTTCTTTGTGAAATCTCTTCTTGGGAGGCAGCCTGTCCCGAGCCTGAAGCTTTGGTAGGGCCTGCCTCCCTTCTGGAACTTTTCTTCGGCTGTGTGGGGGAGGAGGGATTCATTTTAAATTTCTTACCGGAGTCGCTAAAGTCGCGCGCCTGATGACGTCACGCAGCTTACAATCGCACCCGGAGCCGTTTAAAATCGATCTCCTACGGTAAGTAGTGTTAGCAGCCTCCTCTAACCCCGTTTTTTTTCCAGATTTTTTAAGAGCTGGTCTGGCACTGTTCTCTCCTAGAACATGGCGCCACCGGAAGTCCCTAATAACATTAATTTATGAGACAACTTTCCTGCAAACTGATTGCCTTCATGATAATTTTTTCACAGAAATCATGAGGAATTGCAATGAACAGATGTTAAAATGATAACAAATAAATCCTGAATCTTTTTAAAGGGATCGTCTATCTAATAAAATATGTTTAACATTAGTTAACTATGTCTCCGAAAGTAGATTGTGGAAGAAAAAACATAAAAGCTTGTGGTTAAGTTCTTGGATGCCAAAGATGGTAAGGTAATGGAAAACACAAGTTTAGGGCAGCTAGAATTTAGGTTTTATTTTATGCAAAGCTGACAACAAACACAATAATTTGCATCAGCAACAAAGGACAGCCAACGTCTGAGTGCTTGGTTCATTTAAAATACACTTACATGCTACAAAACAGAGTCTTTACAGAATGGCATCAACATGTTTTACTTGATCTTCTGAGTCATCAGCCAGAGTTGTTGAAATGGTGCATGGCAAGGGATGATGTATGTAAAAGATCAAAGGCAGATTATGTTTGAACTGAGGAATAACAGAGGGATTTAATTTAATTCATTTTCCAAAATGTGAATGGATCATTGGTCAGGCCAGTGGTTGTTTCTCATTGCCAATTACACTAGAGAGTGTTAAGGTCCTGTCCATTTATGTGACCTTTAAAGGCGACTGCCGGCAACCGTCATAGGTCGCTGAAATTTTCACCATGTTGAAAATTCAGCGGCGACCAGAAAGATGCTACGACTCTTTGGAGACCTCTCACGAGCATAGGAGACCTCTAACAGCCATACAGGCTGTATGGTCGTAAGGTCACCCGCGACATGTTGCCAGGGGTCACCTGTATGGTCGTGAGAGGTCTCCAAAGAGTCGTAGTGTCTTTCTGGTCGTCGTTGAATGGGTGCCGGCAGTCGCCTATAAAGGTTGCGTAAGAGGGACAGCCCCTTAAGGTGAGCCATCTTCTGGATCGAGTACGGTCTGTCTGGTGAAGGTCCTCTCACAATGTTCTTTGAGAAAGAGTTCCAGAATTTAGTTCCAGACTGACGATGAAGGATTTCCAGATCAGGGTGGTGTGCAACTTGAAGGGGTACATGCCGATTGTGGGAGTTTGCACATTATTAAGGGAATTAGGGTCTTGCAGAGAATGGATTGAAGTTCATAATGATTGCAATCGTGGAGCGGAGACATTATTGTGTGGGACTTGGAACAAGGTGCAGCTCTCGGAATTGTTTCTGATAAGACAAGGGGCTGCAAAAGCTGTGCATCTGTGAAGTCTGGTTGAGAGACATTTCTAGAGTGTGAACAGTGAGGTGTCAACCAGGCACAAAGCAATTTAACCCCTGCAGCACTCAACCTGGATAGTTGTATTTGAAGTTCGTCAATCCCCTTGTATAGATATATTGTCCCTAAGATAGTGTAGTGTGTGGCAGTCGCTGGTCACCGCAGACTTGGTGAGCCATCGGGCCTGTTTCCGCACTATCTCCAAACTAGACTAGCACCAATTCAACTTCTGCTTGCTTGTGTAATCTATATGATTGTGTCATCCAGTCTGGGCACATGAATTATGTGCTTTTGTATGGATCTCTGGAAAATTCATGTGAAGTGACTGCTGTAACAGTTGGGGTGCGATGTGCCTCTTAGGTTAAGCTCTGATCAATTGATTTTCATGGATATATTACTAAGACTTGACCTGTATGGGTAATGCATCGGAACTGCCTCTGATAATGTGATATTGAGTGCTAGAGGCTGCATTAGGTTTGTGTTCACTCGGGGACTAATGCTAATGCATTGATTCAATTCCCAGTTAAAGTGCCAACCTCAGTATTTTAACATGTTTATGTTTGTTCTCACTTTGTTTTTCCACAAGAACTAATTTCAAGTCAAGAGGCTTGTCATTTAATCACTGGAACTGCTGTCAAGGCCAATTTTCACGATGAATTTTGACCACCTGTAGTTTATGTGCACACCCCCTTTACATTTTATTGACATAAAAAACTGTTTTATTGGCATAAAATTCTGTCATGTTTTGAAAATCAGGATTATTCTCTCTTTTAATTGTATGGAAGAAAGAATTGACAGCTCCTGTCTCTTGTTAATTTTGTTAATATTTTGTCCATTTATTTTCTGTAATTTTTCATCTGAGCTAGATCCACATTGTGCCAACCACAAATTGTTGGAGGAGCTCCGTGGATTTGAAGGGTAGGCGATGGATTCCACCAGGCAGGGATTTCAAAGAGTGAAAAAGGTGCTCACTCAGGAAACAATGGTAATTTGCACAGCATGGCAAAATGTAGTCAGTGTTGGTCTATGTGGGCAAGTTGAGCCGATAGGACTGTTTCCACGCTGTATTACTCAATGACTCTAAATTCAGTCATGTTCAATAGTACTTTATAGTCATAAGTGCTGAGATACAGTGAAATTCTTTGTTTGGTATTCAATTCAGTAAAATCATGCTATACGTAAGCACTATCCTACATAAGTGCAGGAGTGCAACAATTGTAGTATAAGAACAGTAGGCAGTGCACAAAAAGTTGCCACGTTTCCGATGCTTGAGCCCTTCAACGTTCATGTTTTTAAATCTTATAGAATCTTATCTTGGCCTTAAAGGCCCAATGTCCTTGCAGCGGCGTAGGGCAGCATTGCAGGGCCTGGTCTGGTGATGTTGTTGGTCTCCTCCACCTCTGTTGTTGGTGTCCTCCACCTGCTCCCCGCTGCTCCACCACTCCGTGCTCCTGGAGGCTGCGTCCGATCCGTGCGCTGAACCTCTGCAGGGCCTCCAGTGGTACCCCCTTCCCCCCCCCCAGGCCGCTGCAGGGCCTCCAGTGGGTCATTCTGTCAACACCTCGAGGGAAGGGGGGGGGGGGGGGGGGGGGGTTGGTGGTGTCCACAGCCCGCACACCGACACACATCCTCTCCTCCATTTGCCCCTGCTGCCACAATCAGCAAGACACCTCTGATCTTTTGCACAGTACCCCTAGACTGGCTATGACAGTCTTAAGTTCCACTGGAGACACAAGGAACAGCAGATAGACACAACGTGCTGGAGTAACTCAACGGGTCAGACAGCATCTCTGGAGAGAAGGAATGGCGTTTTGAGTCGGGATCCTTCTTCAGACTGGGAGTCAGGGGAGAGGGAATCTAGATATATGGAAGGGTCAGGTTTGAAAATGACAGATCAAATCAGATGAGAATAGTTCATTGTTAGCTGAGGGGAAGGAGATAACGAGGCCTACTATCCTCAGTGATATTTAATCGGGAAGACAATATAACTGTAGATGCTGCTTAATAAAAAAAGACAAAGTGTTGGAGTAACTCAGCAGGTCAGGCAGCAACTCTGGAGAAGATGGATAGGTGAAGTTTCAGGTCGGGATCCTTCATCAGATCTGGGTCCCAACAGCAACATTAATAAGCTGCCACACTGTCACAATTGACCAGTTGGAAACCCACCCATGGCAAAACAAAGTCAGGGGCTGAAGTTACGATGGTTGGTAAGTAACTCCTGAGAAGATTTTATTTTGCCATCAATACTTTTCCAACTGGTCAATTGTGTTGGTGCTGTGGCCTATGAATTGTATTTGTACTTTCTGGGTAAGTTGTGTTAGGACCATTCAGAGTACTTGCCCTCAACATTAAGCATTTGTGAAGGTCTGGTATCACAAACCTCTGAGCTGCATTGAATGTTCAAGAAAAACATTTGAACAAAAATAAGAAGCAGGAGTGTTTCTCCGTACAATTCACTAACTCTATTCTCAAACAGCAAGAACATGACTGAACTTTTACACTGACTCAATTTTGCCCTTGCTTCGTGAGTGAATACGTTTTTCAATCATGGACTTTGATCTCTAGATGGAGAATTTTCAGGTAGGAAATCACCCTCTAAGAATTCAATATATTTCATGATTACTTCTCATTCTTCCAAATTCAGAGACTATAGGCACATTCTATTTAATCTTGTCTCATTCAACAGTCTTCTGAGTGAACATTTGTGTCCCCCTTAAATAAGTTTATCTCTCCTTGTGAAAGGAGACCGATTGTGCTGCAATGTCACCAATCGTTATGTAGTTGAATAAGAGATTCTTATTCATATTTCAACCATTTTTATAAAATGTTATTGCCTGGGTAATTATTTTTGAACTCCAGGTGAACACTTTTTCTTCTGAGTATGAAGGGCACTGTAACCTTCATGAACACTAATTTACACTAGCCTCTCATCCAATTCCCACCAGAGGACAGCTTCACCTTTCTCAACATAATACTTGATCTACCTCCTTTTTGCCCTATCACTCAAATGGTTTATGGCCGTTTGTAACTTTATCTCTAGTTCGCTGTTACTTTCCCCACTTAGCAGGCTTATCACAGGCCTTCTTGGCCACTCTATCTCCTTATTTTCACTTTCAGGTAGCTATGGACTTGGACCCCAAGATCCCTCTGTACATCAATGCAATTAAGGCTCATGACATTTCTTGTATATTTCCACCTTTATATTTGACTTCCCAAAGTATAACATCTCATACTTATTTGGACTTATTCATCTGCCATTTTCCCGCCCATTTCTGTCACTGATCTATAACCTGCTGTATACCTTGACAGCCTTCCACAAAGCCCATTGACACCAGCAATCCTGGTGTAATCTGCAAACTTACTAATCAACCCATCTATGTTTACGTCCAAGTAATTTATGTATATTATGAACAGCAGCGGTAAAGTGTATTTGTAGTACTTATTGGCACATGCCTCTAACTTTACAAATACGTTTTTATATAGTGCAGCGGTTACAAGGAAGGCAGGCTAGCCAGAAGATGCATAATTAAAGGCATTGACAATGTAAGTTGGGCCAGGACGTGCTGACAATGAGCCTGTGAGCCCAGAGGAAACCATCAGGTAGATGCATTTTGCGCAATACAACATGGATGTTGAGAATACGATGAAGATCAAATGTGCAGGCGTCTGTCCTCATGTTCTGCCCAGCCAACCTAGTTAGAGCTGCTGCCTCACAGTGCCATAGAGCGAAGAGTGTTTTATTGTCATATGTCCCGAAATAGAAGAATGGAATTCTTTCTTTTAGTACTTTTAATTCTTAGTAGACACCATAATAATTAACAAAAAGAAGTTCAATGACAAACAAGCTAAGAAAGGTCAGGTTCCATCCTGATCTCGGGTGCTGCCTGTGGTTTGCACGTTCTCTCTCTGACTGCGTGGTTTTTCTCTTCATGCTCCGATTTCCTGCCACTTCTCCAAGGCATGCGCATTGAAAGGTTAATAAATGGGATTACATAGAACAAGCATGAAGGAGTGATCGATGGTCGATGAGGTGTCCGTGGACCAAAGGACCACCAATTCCATTCCAATCCTTCCAATCAATCAATTTAAATGGTGTCACCAACCCCCATTTAAAAAGCAAGTTTTGATAAAGTTTTCATTCATTCAATCATATTCATACTTCTAATTGATGGAAATATTCCGTTTTTACTCTTTTTTACTACGTGGGCTTTCTCCGGGATCTCTACTTTCCTCCCACACTCCAAAGATGTACAGGTGCTATCATTGGCGTGGTACAATTGTAAAATTGTCCTTGGGGTATGTAGGATAGTGTTAGTTTAGTTTGGAACAGTGCGGAAACAGGCCCTTTGGCCCACCGGGTCCTTGCCGACCAGCGATCCCCAAATATTAACACTATCCTACATGCACTAGGGACATTTTTTACATTGACTAAGCCAGTTAACCTACAAACCTGTACGTGTTGAGTGTGGGACGAAACCGAAGATCTCGAAGAAAACTCATGCAGGTCACAAGGAGAACGTACAAACAGACAGCACCTGTTGTCAGGATCGAACCCGGGTCACCGGCGTTGCAAGTGCTGTAAGGCAGCAACTCTCCCTTTGCACCACCGTAAGTGTGCGGGAATCCCTGATCAGCGCGGACTCGGTTGGCCAATGTGCCTGTTTGCATACTGTATCTCTAAATTATACGAAACTAAAGGGTTGCACTGGCGATGTTAACTTTGGATTGTAAAATGCATGCATGTAAACCTTTAATGCATCTGCTGGGCTGGCGAAGGGGTGGGTTGCAATTTGCGCGATCCAGCCCGATGATTCACACGAGCATCCTAAAGGAAATTAAACTGATGGGATTGCAAAATTGTTTGTTCTAAAAGGCCAACTCATTTACAAGCTGCTAAGTTGTCAACTGTGAGGATTGCAAACCTTAAATTTAATCTTTCCAAAATAGTCTTGACCTTTGGGCAAAACTTAAGGCTGCCAGAATAAAAAGAACCAGCTGATACAGACGTATTGCAGTGAACTAATTAGCAGTTTTAATCTGGATAGAGTAATTTATGCAATCAATTAATGCCTTTAATTAATGTCAATTAATAATAATAATCTTAATCGTCAAAAATTATTAATAATAATTCATGTAATAGAAGCAGAATTAGGCCATTCAGCCCATTGAGTCTACTCCATCCTTCAATCAAGACTGATCTATCTTTCCCTCTCAACCCCATTCTCCTGCCTCCTCCCTGTAACCTTTGACATCCTCAATAATCAAGCATCCGTCAATCTCCACTTTAAAAATACCCAATGACTTGGCCTCCACGTCTGTCTGTGGCAATGAATTCTACAGATACACAACCCTCTGACTAAAGAAATTCCTCCTTATCTCCTTTTAAAAGGGGGTTCCTATTATTCTGAGGCTGTGCCCTCTGGTCCTCAACACTCCCAGAAGTGGACACATTCTCTCCACATCCACTCTATTCTCTGCCATTCACTATTCGGTAAGTTTCAATTAGATCCTCCCTCATCCTTCTAAACTCCAGTGAGACCAGGCACAGAGCCTTCAAACACTCATCATACGTTAACCCAATCATCCACGGGATCAATCTTGGAAACCACCTCTGGACCCTCTCTAACGCCAGCGCATCCTTCCTTCGACATGGAGCCCAAAAGTGGTCACAATACTCCAAATGTGGTCTGACCAGTGCCTTATAAAGCCTCAGGATTACATCCCTGCTTTTATATTCTAGCCCTCATGAAATAAATGCTAACAATGCATATGCCTTCCTCACTACCGATTCCTCTTGCAATATACCAATTCCTTCTATTTCAATAATCTCAATGCTTAACTTCATTATTCCACTGCTGAACTTTGGCTGTAATGGCGTAGATGTTCTAGCATTCTATGCTTTTTGTTAAGTGCAATATCTCAGATGGAGCCAAGAATAAGGAGTGAATGGTAATTACATTTGTGCTATCGATATTGCTAATGAATTTGTAAATTCAAAAGTGAGTCACAAATTCTGGATACATTATTTAATAATGCTTTTAAAACGACAGTATATTGTGCAGCTTTTTGAATTATGCTGCTTGCAATTTTTCCAAGTAATTCTCCATCAATGCAATTCATCTAGATCTTAAGTATAGTAGAATCTAACATTTTATTCCATATATGAACTAGAATTTGATTATATTTGCAGCACTTTACAATTTTTAATTAATATTTACATTATACAAAATTAAGAAAATTTCCATTTCACTCTCCCTTCATCGAAAATGTCTTTGTATTTTGTGTGGCTTTTATGTTATGTACCTCAGGCAACATCTGTGGTGAACATGGATAGGCGATGCGTCGGGTCTGGACCGCAGAGATACTGCCTGAGTTATTTGGTTTTTTTTTCAAAACCAGCATCTGCAGTTCCTTGTTTCTATTTTTGTTATGTGCCTAAATGGACATATTGTCCTCCACATGCAAGGGAGGGAGACCAGCCATACAAAGTTATAAAGTCTTCCCAGCTTCCTAATTTTTCACCCTCTGCTCTACAGCACTTTGTAACTATTGTTATAAACTATATATAACAGCCCTTTCTAACTGTTGTTTTTGTAACATTTTGGATATTCAATATTTGCATAAATATATTCCAAAAGGAGACTGATAAACGTTTTGGTCATCGAGACCCATTTTCAGGTTGATTAAAATCAAAGCAGGTTTTTTGGTGAACGTGACATAACCAGTTCATAATGTTATACTATTGTTAAAGACATCTTCCGCACTGTAATCAGATTCTTGATCGGACCTCTTATACGCTATGGATAAATTCCCATTCTTCCAATCTACCTTCTTACGGCTCTTACATTTTTTTTTAATGACACTTTCTCTAATGCTCTAATACTATATTTTGCACTCTGTTTACTTTCATACTTATACTCTTTCATACTTATGTACACAATGCTACCTGATGTATTCGTGTATGGTACAATTTGCTTGGATAACACACAAAGCAAAGGTTTTCATTGTATCTCAACACACATGACAATAACAAACCAATGCCAATACCAACACAGCGACATCACACTGAAATTACCTCTTATAGAATATTGTACTATGATTTAGGGCTGGTATGGATTGAAATATCAGAGTCCCTTGATGGTGGGCTAGTCTATGAATTAGTCCAGGAATCCTTTGCCAAAACCATACATTTGTCGTCAAATATTTGTTTTTTTACAGCAACATGAGGTTTGCACAAGTGGCAAATATATAATGTACTTGCTTTTGATTGTAATTTACTGTATACATTAATTCATGCCAAACAGAGAAAAGATCTATATCAGAAATTGCCCCATAACAGCATGAAGATTTTGTCAACCACAGATCAAATTCTGTGAGTTGATATTTGATTGTCAATCCCCCCCACAAATGAGGCAACATTATTTTATTTTGTGCTAAACTAATTATGAGCTGCTCCTTATTGCTTTGCATTGTAAGCAGGACCCTGGCTTGCTAAATGTTTTAATGGAGATGCACTGGCCTAAACTGTACATCACTGCTATTTCTACTTTTCTCGGAAACTTACATGGAGTCCTATGGCATGGAAAACAGGCCCATTGGCCCAACTTGCCCACACCAACCAACATGTCCCATCTACACTAGTCCCATCTGCCAGCATTTGGCCCATATCCCTCTAAACCTTTCCTATCCATATACCTGTCAAAATGTTTCTTAAACGTTGTGAGAGTACCTACAAAAAAAATATTTTCTAACACTTCATCAGCAAATCTTTGAAGCAGCATATCATTTATATTGTTTCACTATATTTTGTGTTTAACCATGCTCAAATTTAATTGAACATCCAGAAACAATAAGCAGATTAATTGCAAGAAAACTTGATTCACCTGTGATCAAGCCAATTAGTCTTTCCTGTCGAATGAGGACTGATGTAACAAATTCTTGTTTAATGGAATCTACAGAGGCAATGAGCCATATAAAATGCTGGCCAACACGTCATCTGTTGAAGGCAGAAATCAAATTGTTTTTATCCAGCTAATTACTACTTAAAACACCAGTCTTTTGTTTGCAGAAATTTAGTTTAGAGATACATCGAAGAAACAGGCCCTTCGGCCCACCAAGTCCATGCCAATCAGTGATCCCCATACACTTACACTAGGGACAATTTTACAATTATACCAAACCAATTATCCTACAAACCTGCATGTCTTTGGAGCGTGGGGGAATCTGGAGATGCTGCAGAAAACCATGCAGGTCATGCGGAGAACGTACAAACTCTATACAGACAACTCCCGCAGTCAGGATCAAAATTGGCGCTGTAAGGCAGCAATTCTACTGCTGAGCCACCATTCGCTCCAAGGTGGCAGAATGTGTTATTAAATATAATTCCATGAGGAAACCCACTGGAGCTGCTGCCTTGCAGTGCCAGAGACTTGGGTTCAATCTGCAGGTTCACTGTGTGTGTGTCCTTTCGATGCTTTGGTTTCCTCCCACATTTGAAAGGCGTACAGGTTGGTAGGTTAATTGTCCACTGCAAATTACCCCGAGTGTTTAGTTGAGTATTAGAATCTGGGATTGACACAAAGCTGGAGTAATTCACCGGGACAGGCAGCACCTCTAGTGAGAAGGAATGGGTGATGTTTTGGGTCGAGACCCTTTGTAAAGGCAGATTATTATATCATTCAAGGAATCTTTCCTCTAGCCACTATGATTGAAGACGGAGGCAAGGAGATAATATCGATATACATCCATGAGTTCTCCAGAGACATTCAATACCATTGAAAGATAAATCTTCAAAACACAATCTTTTAATTATTAGTTTCTTTATCGTCGTAGTAAAAACTGTAAGATATTTATCCAAACTTCTTGTTTAAGTACATTTTGATCCTACTCGTAGTCAAACCCATGCATGATCGAAAGCTGTGAGCTCTCCCCCATGCTTCTTCAAACTGAAAACTACTAGCGTCTACGCGAGAATCCCAGCCGCAAACATGCATCCGACTACGTAATAAATCCCACCCACATAATTACAGGTAGATAAAATTTAAAGGTAACTGGTTATAGTTATAACATACTGAGAAGCTAAATGGCTACTACCCCCTTCTTCAGACTGTAAGGGAATCTGGGATTGAGGGGAGTTGATGAGTGTGTGGAATTAATTTAAAATGGGATTAATGTAGGATTATTATTAATGGGTGCTCTGGTGGTGATGTTGGATGCTTTGGGCCGAATAGCCTGTTTCTGCCTTCTCTGACTGAAACAAATGTTATAAACTCGTGAAGACATTTGCACAATTATCATTAGAGAAAATGATGGTCCGTGAACAGGGGAGTGTGTGTGCCAATTGTGGCTGCAGCAACATTCAGGGTAGTTTCTTTGGATTTGAAAATAGCAAATGTGACTTCCATATTTGAGAAAATAGCAAATATGTCTTTTATATTAATGAAAATAGCAAATGTGACCGATAATCAAGAAAAGAGCAAAAGTAACTCCAATATTCAAGAAAAGAAGGGAAGGGAAATCTGGAAACAATCAGCAAGTTAGCAAGTGATGCCACTTTCAAGGAATTACATACCTGCACTCCTAGATCCCTCTGCTCTACAACACTACGCGGAGCCCTGTGTAGGTCATGCCGTGGTTAGGCTTCCCAAAATGCTACACCTTGCACTTATCTACATTAAACTCCAAACTGATTTGTGTTAAACTGATGTTCAGTCAGAAGCTTTGGAAACAGTGCGGAGGTGGTGTACCACAATGATGCCTGGATTAGAGGATGTTAACTACAGAGAGAAGTTAGACGGACTGTGTAGGAAGGAACTACAGACCAATTATATAATTGGTCTTTTCGCTGATGATATTTTTCTTGAACGACCAGATATGTTTCCCAAATCTAATGAACCTATTTGAAACATATGGATACTACTCGGGGTATAAATTGAATATAACAAAAACACAAATTCCTTCATTCAATTATTCTCCATCCCAACAAATCAGAGATGCATATAATCTGAAATGGAACTCTAAAACGATGCCGTATCTTGATGTAACTATAACCAAAACACTTTCCAACTTGTTTGAAACAAATTATAACAAAATTGAAGAAAACATCAAAAAGGATGTTGAGAGGTGGTCGACCCTTCCTCTAGACTTCAGTGCCAGAATACAATGGTAAAAATGAATATCTGACTGAAACTACTATATTTATTCCAATCTCTCCCAATTAATGTTCCCCAAGATAAATTCATCGCCTGGGATAAAATGATCTCTAGATTCATTTGGAATAGCAAAAAAACAAGAATAAAACTAGCAACACTTCAACTGCCGAAAAGCAAGGGTGGAATGGCTTTACCAAATCTGAAGAAATACTTTTATGCAGCTCACCTCAGACCTCTGGCTTGTTGGTGTAGACCTGATTATGAATCTCAATGGAAAGAAATGGAAAGGGAAAGGGTTACCAGACCCAGATTTTGATGGGAGACAAATATCTGAGAGGGGCTTTGAGACGTGCTATGGAACCAATAGTAGCATTTACGTTTGAAATGTGGAATGTTATAGTGGAAAAATACAAATTAAAAAGAGGGGTTCACGCATTGAAGGGGTTCACGCATTGAAGTGGTTCGCATATGACTCAAAGTTTAAGCCAGGGGTGTACGATTCAAAATTCAAAGAATGGGCACAAAAAGGCATAACGGCAATGTATACAGTTTCAGAAAATGGCGAGTTTATGAGCTTCTAAGATTTAAAGTCAAAGTATGGTCTAGAAAACAAAGATTTTTTTAGATATGTGCAATTAAGAGACTACTTTATAAAAGAGATAAGGCCAGAACTAGATGAAACTTCAAATAATGTGATCAAGGTGATTGTGGATGCATACAAACAGGTTTCGGGTCATCTCTGCTTTCTACCAAGCTCTGGTGGAAAGCGGGGGAGAATCAACGCTCTCCATAAAAACAAAATGGGAAGCAGAATTAAAGATTCAAATAACAGAAGAAGAATGGTATTAAATGTGTGAAACACAATGTTCATCCACAAGTTCACTAGTATGGAGAGAATTTTGCTGGAAGAATCTATCTCGCTTGGGTTTTATAACACCCAAAATAAAAAGCAGACAACTTGTTGTCCAACCACACTGTTGGAGGCTGTGTGGGAGTACGGAGGCAGACCACTCTCATATTGTCTGAAACTGTGCAAAGATAAGGCCATACTGGGAAAATGTTAATGCAGCTGTAAATAATATCTTGGGTTATAAAATCCCAAATACCTGCCCTGGATGTATCTGGGGTGTATTAAAGATAGTGTAAAAATAGAAGATACATATTTGATTAAAGCTTTGCTTGCAACAAGTAAGAAGGCCATTACCAGGCAGTGGCTTAGTGAAAAAAGTCCAAAATGGGAACAGTGGTTAGAAATTGTGCAAGACATCTTTAATATGGAGAAATTGACATATTCCTTGAGAATCAAGGAGAATTCATTTGAGAAGATCTGGGAAAAATGGACTGTTTATTTGAGCCATGATAAATGCAGAGCTAGATATGGGAAGATTGCGTTATATAGAACTAGATGGTATGTTTGTATGAATATTGAATTATCTCCAGATAACTAATCTAACTTAACTCAAAAGCTGTGATCTAGAACAGTTAAAAGCCCATAAATTTCTTAAACATTAAGAGAACTCAATAAAATTTTCAGTTATTGTAGATTGTTTCATATTTGTTTCAGAATGCTTCAATCTTACTTGAATGATCTGAAATTACAGCATATAATTAGTTAGTTATCTAATTGTAGCTAATTACAAAATTTAATGAGTAGATCTAAACATCTATCCATTTCTTAAAAGATAAACTTTTTTAAAATTGCCTAAGTGTCCAAATAACATTCACACAATCTACAATATAACACAATTTTAAAATCTAATTTTCATGAATTTCTGGGCCAAATGGAAGGGATTTGGTGTTTAATGCCTGTAAATTAATGCCATTTAAATCAACTAGCGAGTGGATTTTAGTGGAATGCGGTGGATTGGAACGTTGCGGTTTGCTGTGAAGTCGAGACGAAAAATACAGTTGGTTCATACATTTGAACCCCATTTCGCAACATGAAAATATTATTAAAGCCTCCATAAAAACTAACTTTTAATATAATAATAAACTGTGTACCTTTTTTCTCCCCTACGCAAAATCTTCCCCGTTGTCGGCGCTCACAGCTTTTGAAGGTGATTTTTAAATTACTCTAGATAATAAATCTAGCGTAATTTAAAAATACCTTCATGAATGAAATGTCAGAGCGATTTTTCTTCCGCAACGAAATCGCCCGACATGGATCGATTTGCCCAGTCTGTAGAAAAACGGCACTTTAAGCCCACACCCCTCTGAAAGGTGCCAAAGTCGCGCACACGGAGCGGCAGAACTGCAGTGCTGCTCAAGGTAAGTTTTGTAACATACCTACATAGATTGTGCAGACAGTAAGAATCTTTTCCCCAGATGGAAAACTCAAATACTGGAGAACATAGCTTTAAAGTGAGTGGGGCAACGTCTAAATGAGATACGTAGGGCAGGTTTTTCACACAGTGGTATGCCTGGAATTAGCTGCTTAGGGGTGGGGGTGGGCTGTATAAGGCAGATAGAATAGTGGCATTTAAGAGACTTTGGATAGGCATATGGATATGCAGGGAATGGAGGGATAAGGATTATGCGCAGGCAGATAAAAGGTCAGTTTGGCATCATGTTCGGCAGAGACATTGGGGGCTGAAGGGCTGAAGTACCTAATCTCCCTGAGATCCCCACCATCACAGAAACTGAACTTCATGCAATTTGGTGCATTCCATATGATGTCAAAAAATATAGCAGAGAGCGGTGGATATGGCAAAGACTGTTACGTTTTGAAACACTAATGGACCTGTCCCACTTAGGCGACTACAGGAGACTATGTGGTCGCCACATGTTCGCAGGTGGTTGCCGGTTGTGCGGGGGGGGGGGCGTCTTCATGGTCATGAGGAATTCCCGCATTCTCAGAACTAGTCGCGGCTTCATTCTGGTCCACGCAGTTTCTCGTCGGTTGTAGCCGATGCTGACCAGTGAATTTCATTGGCTCATTGGGAAAGCAAAACATAAACAGTAGTTTTTGGACCGGTAACGTTAATGTCCGTAGAGCTTCACAGCCATGTATCTCTGACTTCTTAAAAATTGTCTCCTTCTCCCCACCTCGTCTCCCCTTCTCCCCCCCTCCCCCCTCTTTTAAAGGACTTAAGTGACTCTGCCCGTGCACTGTGCTTTAACTGTCTTAATTATGAGCCAACCTTCCTGTTCATGGTGGTGTGTGTCTGTATCCCATTGGCTTTGCACCCTGTGAATTTCACTCAGACAGCCCACCCCCACTTGCCCTGTCCCCCGCCTGCATGAAGGAAGCGATGTGTGTTCCACTCTGACAGTCGCCATTCCAGTTGCCGGCAGTTCACTGAAAAATCGCCTAAGTGGGACAGGCCCATAAGGTTGCTTAGTGGGTATTAGCAATTAGCACATTATTAAAAGGGTCATTGCTGTTTTAATTACAAGCCTTAAGGGCCTGTCCTACCAGCATCTGACTCCATGCGATGAGCGCGATCAAACTAGAAGCGGGGTCGGGTGATCCCTGTACAGGGCCGTTCCCACCAGCATGCGCCTGCATGCGGCAAGCGCGACCAAACCGGCAGCGAGGGCCGCGCGAAGGTCGGGTAAGTGGTGCGGCGCAAAGTAAGGTGAACTTGGAGCAAAGTCTTAAGGTAAGTTTGCCAGGACAGAGAGGGCCACGGAGCCACACACAGAGTGTCACGGAGGCACCTACCGATAGGTTCACGGAGGCACGATGTCGAGGCGGTGTGTAATGCGTCGAGGCGACTGCGAGCCGACAAGCCGTTGCCGCGCGGAATTTTTGGGCAGTCAGTTTTTCAGAACCCCGCGCGATGTCGGGACGAACTCCGCACGGCTCCGGCGATCGAAGTGGGACCGGCCCCGCAACGCCGGACGGCTCAAGCGACCACGTTAGGTCGCGCTCATCGCATAGAGTTGCATGCTTGTAGAACAGTCCCTTTACCGTGCTGAGTTCAGGAGGCAATCGATGTGCAAATGGAGCATCATCACAAAACGGCAAAGTTGAGTTATGGGTGCCGTTTTCAGGAAGATGCCATCTGCAGATTCTCATAGTAAGTAATTTAAAGCTGTCTGTGCTTTGTCACCATTTGCTGGCCTGTTTTGCATTGATAACATCATTCATTATTCAAACATGATAATTTCATTAAAATCTAGCACTGTTTTTCATCATTGCAAATATCCATTACAAGGCACTGTAACCGCAGTCCTATCTAGTCCTAACTAGTTTGATTTGAATTATATAAATCAGTGCATGAAATAATTTACAATCTGCCCTGGCTCCTGAGGCAGGAAAGGGCTCCTGATGTCCTGAATCCAACAGTCAGCTACACCCAGATTAACTTGCTGGTATCTAACTATCTAAACATAGATGCAAAATGTATGCGTGTTACCATAATTAAAGCTGTCACTTTTGCATTAACATCTGAAGTTAATAAAGTTAGACTAATCTACAGTGTGAAATTAATTGTGATAACACCATGTAAAATGAGCAAGTGCTACAATTGAAACAAGTAAAAGGCCTGCACCACTTTCGCGACCTAATTCACAACTTTTTTTACTCGTGGACATTTTTCATCAGGCTAGAAAAACACCCCGACCTACTTGATGCCACGAGTACCTACGTCTAACATCACATGCTACATATGAAATACCTATGACCTCCTATGATCTTGTGATGACCATGCTGAGTAGAGGGCAAACTCGGCAGAGGTCGTGAATTAGGTCGCGAAAGTGGGACAGGCCCTTAAGAGGTTTGGCCAACTGTGACTATGGCAAAGCCAACAAGGCTACCAATTGGCCGAGAACTAAGAAGGTCAATAGAGTAAGATACTGAGTAAGTCTTTAGAAGGGTTTCGGCCTGAAACATTGTCTATTTCCTTTGCTCCATAGATGCTGCCTCACCCGCTGAGTTTCTCCAGCATTTCTATCTACCTTCAATTTTCCAGCATCTGCAGTTCCTTCTTAAACAGAGTAAGATATTCATCAAGTGCAAGGTGTTACATTTGGTAAATTAATTACACAGTTAATGGCAGAGCCTTGGAAAGTCTCATAGAACAGAGAAACCTAGGGGTACAAGAACATAGTTCCTGGAAAATGGCAGCATAGGTAAACGTGAAGAACATGTTTGGCATGCTCAACATCATTGTTCATGGTATTGAGCACACTTGTATTATGTGTGCATCTGATTGTTTAGCTAAAGGAAGCTGAAAAGGGTTCAGAAAAGATTCACAAGATGTTTGCGGAGCACCCGGAGAAAACTCTCGGCCACTTGGAGAGTGTGAAAACTCCACACAGACAGCACCTGAGGTTAGGATTGAACCCATGTCTCGGTGTTGTGAGGCAATTTGTATAAAGGAATAGGAATACTTTAATTTCACATGTGACTAAGCACAGTGAGATTCTCTGCTTGCATACACAATGTACACAAATAGCAGCCACCTACGGCGCTGACAAGTTTACAAAACACGCAGCTCTCCCTTTTGTTCTCCCCCCGCCCCCGCCCCCACAGCAGCTTCCCTACACCAGGTCCCCATTGTCTCTTCACCACCCCCCCCCCCCCCCACTTCCCATTGTTCATCCCCTCTCTCACGGAGGTCTCCATCATGGGTCCTCCATTGTTCTTCCCCTCCCCCCTCACGGTGGTCCTCCATGCTCTCATCGACCATCGATCACAGGTCGACACATGAGGCATCGCCACAGCCATGAGGCTTCACCACTGCTGAGATCCCATTGTCACAAGGCTTCACCACTGCCGCTGCTGAGGCCTCATTGCTGTTGACGCGCCATTTCATGCCTCTGTGGTGCCGACCTGGGCTTCTAGATCCCAAGGCTTCTGCTGGGCCCCGACCCAGGCCTCTGAGTGGCGATCCAGGAGGCATCGAGACCGTGGTGCCACGATAAAGGCCTCCGGCCGCATTCCCACTCCACAGCTGCGGCCCATCGGGAAGCCTTCTAGCTGCGCGTCCCATCTTTTCAAAAGAACAGTTTGAAAAAGACTTGCTATGCAACTTGATTAGAGAATGCTTTTTGCTTCCTACTTTTAACTTTGATTGTAAGTAATTTTTATTTATTTAGCATTTTTAAATCAAATCATGTTGAAGCCAAAGTGCTTTACAGAGAAGAAATTAGATTTCCATACATCCATATAAAATAAAAAAAGGCACTGTACATTATTGGAATCAACATGAATCGTCCCCCCCACAGCAGAATCCATTGTGAGGGAAGACACCAAAAAGTCCAGTTCTCCTCATAATCCAATCGAGGTCGGGGCCTCTTTATAGCCTCCGCAGCCAGTCCGATGTTTTCAGGCCCTCTTTGCCGGGAAGCTGGAACTCCAGCATCGGGTGAACACTCCTCAGCGTCTTGGAAAATGTCTGGAGTGGCCGATTCCACCCCCGGAGACTGCGGCACCCATAGTCCTCGGGCCGCGCTGGTTGGAGCTCTGACTCTGGCGATCTCGGATCCCAGGCTCCGCAGTGTTTTAAATCCAGTGCAGCTCTATGCCCACAGTCACAGCTCCGCGATGTTGGAGTCGGTGATCACGGCACTCCAGAGATTACCGCACTGCAACCCGGTAAGGTATCCCCCGCTCCGTGTTGGTGTCCCAGCGCTGTGTCGCCGCCGAAGCTGTGGTCCCTGCAGGAAACGCCGTTCCAGTTCGATGGTAGGCTGCACAGAGAGGACGAAGATGCGATTCAGAGGAAAACCGCATCTCCGACCAAGTAGGACTGGGATTAATACAGTTTTCCCCTCCCCACCCCCACATTAAAGATTAGACCTCTAAAATTAAAGTTTTAGACACTAAAAAGGGTGAAAAGACGGACTGCAGGCAGGCTGCCATACAAATGGCGGTCACTCCTGCACATCTGCCATTTTAACGTGTATTGTCTGTGTATAACCCTGTTGTGACTAGCACAATAGAGACATCTGACACCAACGACATCTTGTAAGAAGAATTTATTTCCAACAACTAACAGAAACTTCTAGAAGGTCACTTGACCTCGGTCATAAGGTACTGGCCAACTCGCCAGCTTCTGGCCTCGAGGGGCGCTGGCATTTACATTACATCTCCCCCTTCAAGGTTGGGGTCACTAATTCATGTACAATACAAACTATTTTTCAATACTAATAAATGCAACCTTTAATCAATTTATTGTGGATAACAAACTATTTTCAATACTAATATTGATGACAAATACAAACGTTGCATCTCCCCCTTCAACTTTGGGGTTTCATTTATGTGTACGTCCATGGCAAATAAATGACAATAAAGTACCAGTAATGCCATTTAATTCAGCAGAACATTTGTACATTTCCCATATATTCAATACTCTTTTGCATTTGATTTAAATTCTGCTTATGAACATTAATAAAATATCATAAAATATCGAACTTCAGAAGCAGAAAATAAATATAAAAAATATAAGAATAATGTAACCAATATTATGAGCATATGTAAGAAAGAATACTATAATAAAATACTAGAGAATAATAAAACAATATGAAAGGTTTATGGAATGCATTAGAAATGGATTAAAAAATACAGGCTATTGAGGAAGACAAGACAATAAATAATATGGATGATGTGGTTAATGGTTTTAACAAATTCTTTGTAAATGTGGGACCAGATTTTTCCGTAAAAATTAATGACCCAGAAACAAAAGAAGGGGCGGATACTGATCTTTGGGATAGAAATACTAGCTCAATCTTCCTTAGAGCAGTCAAAGGAAAAGAAATCATAGACACTGTAAGGAAATGTAAAAGCCAGTCCTCTACTGATTGGAATGATATCAATATGATTATAATAAAAAATGTTATTGAAGAAATTGCAGAACCACTAACTCGTATCTATAACTTGTCTTTTCAATCCGGTAAATTTGTGGAGTGCCTCAAGGGTCTGTGTTGGGTCCAAAGCTTTACATAATATACATTAATGACATATCAGTGTATAAAATATATTGAAATTGATTATATTTGCACAATATATGATACAAATATTTTTTGTTCCGGTGACAATTTGAAGCAGCTTTGAGGTCATCACATCAGAAATGAATAAATTAAAACAGTGGTTTGATGTCAACAATTGTCTCTAAATTTAAGCAAAACAAAGATTATGCTATTTGATAAACATAAAACAAACCCTCAAGTACAATTGAAAATAGATAAGTATAGAAAGAGTATATGAAAATAAATTTCTTGGTGTGATCTTAGACCACAATATCTGCTGGAAACCAAATATGTAAACCACGTCAAAGCAAAACTGGCAAAGTCTGAAGCAATATTGGGAAGATCAAGACACATTCTGGACCACATATCATTACATACTCTGTATAATACACTAATATTGCCATATCTGAGTTACTGTGTGGTGATATGGGGTTACACCTACAAAACCAACCTACAGCCGTTATGCACATTACAAAAAAGAGCAATAAGAATTATCAATAATGTTGGATATCTTGAACATACCAATTTATTATTCCTAAAGTCGCATACACTGAAGTTCACTGATCTGGTTAAATTTAAGACTGCACAAATCATGTACAAAGCAAGAAATAATTTACTTCCAGGAAATATACAAAAACTGTTTATGGACAGACAGGGTGGGAATTTGAGAGGGGAACATAAAACGCAATGTCAGAACAACTCTTAAAAGTACGTGCATAGCAATCTGTGGGGTGAATTTGTGGAATGGCCTGGAACAGGAGATAAAACTTAGCAAAAACATAATTCAGTTTAAAAAGATGTACAAAAACACTTTTTTAAAGGATATTGGGATGTGGATAGGTGATTGTGAGTGGGATGTTTGTTATACTGATTGTATTGGGAAGGGTGATTATAGTGTGATGGGCTGTATATATGACAGTACTGTATAGTATATGAGGGTTTTTTCTTTTTTTTCTCTCGCTTTTTTGTAAATATTTGATTCGTGTAAATGTAAATTTGGTGTACATATAGCTGCTGGTGTACATATGGTGTACATATATAGCTGCTAAATTTGTATAAGATAATTATAAGCAGTTGAATAAGGGGTGGGAATTAATAAGCTTTGGCTTCTTCCTGCTCCTTTTCGGACGCATACGATTTCATTTAATTATAGATATTGTTTATGACACTTTATACATATTCTTGCTTTGTTTTTTGTATGCTGTTTCACACTTGCTTTTTATTCTTTTATACTGTTCGTAATAAAGTATTAAATAAATAAATAAGGTTTTACATTGGAATCAATTAAGAGTGCTGCTGTTTTCCATTTTAACTTCAAAACCTACAAACACTAGGGTTCTGTTTTGTTGCCTCTCACTGCATCTGGGAGACTGGCTGCTGCCTCTCGCTGAGTCTCGGTGCATCATGTCGTCTGGGGGACTGGCCCCGTCTGGGAGACAATTTCTTGCTTCTGGGAGACTGGCTCCTCCATCTAGGTTTCTCGCATCTGGGAGACTGGCTACTCTGTCTTGGTTTCTCGTCCCATCTTGGAAATTTGCTCCGGCGTTTGGCCGCGGGTGGCCTAGCCCGGGCCGCGGGTGGCCTAGCCCGGGCCGCGGGTGGCCTAGCCCGGGCCGCGGGTGGCCTAGCCCGGGCCGCGGGTGGCCTAGCCCGGGCCGCGGGTGGCCTAGCCCGGGCCGCGGGTGGCCTAGCCCGGGCTGACTCTCTGCCTCGTCTCAGTGACTTGCTTCATCTGGGAAGCGGACTCCCGCTTCAAAGAAAAAGCTTTTGTCGCATTTTCAATTTCTGTTGCTGTGAGTTCTCCATGTCACGGGCCTTACGGGCATGTACTTCATGTAACTTAACTTTCAAAGCAATGCTTTTACTTATAAATTTCCTGTATAATAACTCGGCTCCGACAGAAACTTTGGCAAATCATCTGTACTTCTTGGCTTAACTTTTACTTCTTTGAATTTGTCAGTTGGCATCTTTAAACTGCTGCTCAGGTCGTGATGCGCGCTCCGCTGCCGCTCGAAGTTCTCGAACATGGCGGAGGCCGTTATTGCTGCATGGGCGTGGGGCAGCACGGTCGGAAGGTGGCCGTGGCGGTCATTACTCCCTCTAGGAGAGGCCGTCTATGGAGACCTGCGATTCGTCTTTCGATTGCGGGGACTCGGGGAATCTTGACGCCTTTTCCTTGCTGGTGATCCCGTTCCCACCTGGCGATATCTGGCCATCACGGGGAGTGACATCTTCTCAGTCTCCCCTGCCCGATCGTTTGTCACGCGGGTGGGTGAGCTTGCCCTCGCGGAAACCACGATCACCCGGCCCTCCAAACAGGGGCTTTTCGACCTGCTGGGTGAGTGTGAGGAGCTGTGGGACGTGGTGGAGGCTCATGAAGCTGATTGGCTCTGGGCCCTCCGCTGTTTTTGAGGCGAGGCCATGCTCTTACTCTTCGGGCTGCCACATCTGTGTTTCTTGCTCATCTTCTTGCTTCTTTCTTCTTGCTCTTTGACTTGGACCGTGACCTGCTTTCTCAAACTCTTTTTTTTTTTGTCCTTTGACAGAGCATTGCGACTGGTTGACCGTCTTCTGTCTACAGGCTTTCTTCCTCTTTTTTGGACCGCAGTCGCTCAATCTTCTTCTTGCATGCAGAGTGTCCCTCCATTTTTAGACTGACACCATGTAATGTCTTCTCCATGACCCTGCTGTGACTAGCACAATAGAGAGACGTCCAACACCGATGACATTTTGTCAGAAGAATGTATTTCCAACAACTAACAGAAACTTCTAGAAGGTCACGACCTCAGTAAGAGGCACTGGCCAACTCGCCAGTTTCTACTCCTGGCCTCAAGAGGAGCTAGCATTTACATTACATTTACACTACAGGATGTGCAAGTAGAAGATATGAGGTTGCTTTGGCAAGTAAGGTGAAAGTAAATCCAAAGGGTTTCTACAGCTATGTTAATAGCAAAAGGATAACGAGGGATAAAATTGGTCCATTGGAGAGACCGAGTGGACAGCTATCTGCAGAGCCAAAAGAGATGGGGGAGATATTGAACAATTTCTTTTCTTCGGTATTCACCAAGGAGAAGGATATTGAATTATGCGAGGTAAGGGAAACTAGTAAAGTAGCTATGGATACTATGAGTTTCAAAGTAAAAGAAGTACTGGCACTTTTGAAAAATATAAAAGTGGATAAGTCTCCAGGTCCTGACAGGATATTCCCTAGGACATTGAGGGAAGTTAGTGTAGAAATAGCCGGGGCTATGACAGAAATATTTCAAATGTCATTAGAAACTGGAATAGTCCCCGAGGATTGGCGTACTGCGCATGTTGTTCCATTGTTTAAAAAGGGTTCTAAAAGTAAACCTAGTAATTATAGACCGGTTAGTTTGACTTCAGTGGTGGGCAAATTAATGGAAAAGATACTTAGAGATAATATATATAAGTATCTGGATAAAGAGGGTCTAATTAGGAACAGTCAACATGGATTTATGCCTGGAAGGTCATGTTTGACTAATCTTCTTGAATTTTTTGAAGAGGTTACTAGGGAAATTGACGAGGGTAAAGCAGTGGATGTTGTCTATATGGACTTCAGTAAGGCCTTTGACAAGGTTCCTCATGGAAGGTTGGTTAAGAAGGTTCAACTGTTGGGTATAAATGCAGGAATAGCAAGATGGATTCAACAGTGGCTGAATGGGAGAAGCCAGAGGGTAATGGTGGATGGCTGTTTGTCGGGTTGGAGGCAGGTGACTAGTGGGGTGCCTCAGGGATCTGTGTTGGGTCCTTTGTTGTTTGTCATGTACATCAATGATCTGGATGAAGGGGTGGTAAATTGGATTAGTAAGTATGCAGATGATACCAAGATAGGGGGTGTTGTGGATAATGAAGAGGATTTCCAAAGTCTACAGAGTGATTTAGGCCAGTTGGAAAAATGGGCTGAAAGATGGCAGATGGAGTTTAATGCTGATAAATGTGAGGTGCTACACCTTGGCAGGACAAATCAAAATAGGACGTACATGGTAAACGGTAGGGAATTGAAGAATACAGTTGAACAGAGGGATCTGGGAATAACCGTGCATAGTTCCTTGAAGGTAGAATCTCATATAGATAGGGTGGTAAAGAAAGCTTTTGGTATGCTAGCCTTTATAAATCAGAGCATTGAGTATAGAAGCTGGGATGTAATGTTAAAATTGTACAAGACGTTGGTGAGACCAAATCTGGAGTATGGTGTACAATTTTGGTCGCCCAATTATAGGAAGGATGTCAACAAAATAGAGAGGGTACAGAGGAGATTTACTAGAATGTTGCCTGGGTTTCAACAGCTAAGTTACAGAGATAGGTTGAATAAGTTAGGTCTTTATTCTCTGGAGCGCAGAAGGTTAAGGGGTGACTTGATAGAGGTCTTTAAAATGATGAGAGGGATAGACAGAGTTAATGTGGACAAGCTTTTCCCTTTGAGAATAGGGAAGATTCAAACAAGAGGACATGACTTTAGAATTAAGGGACAGAGGTTTAGGGGTAACATGAGGGGGAACTTCTTTACTCAGAGAGTGGTAGCGGTGTGGAATGAGCTTCCAGTGGAAGTGGTGGCGGCAGGTTCGTTGGTATCATTTAAAAATAAATTGGATAGGCATATGGATGAGAAGGGTATGGAGGGTTATGGTATGAGTGCAGGCAGGTGGGACTAAGGGAAAAAAGTTGTTCGGCACGGACTTGAAGGGCCGAGATGGCCTGTTTCCGTGCTGTAATTGTTATATGGTTATATGGTTATATGTATTAGGACCAGGTAGCAAAACACTTGAATACCTGTGACGGAGAAATGGCCTTTTTTCAAAACCAATTCTATTCATCACAGCGTCACTTTAATTTCCAGTCTGGCGAATTTCTCTCTCACCTGCTGTGATCTGGCCAGGTCATTCTCACTGCAATGACAGCTTGCACCGACACAGGCATTTAGCTGTCTGTTTTGTTCCCTCTTGCTATCTTTCTCCTGCGACAGGTAAAATACTGCAGATATCCACAATCAGCTCATTCAAATGACCACTATTCTTTGAACTCTTGTATGGAAGATCAGATCTTCCCTTATTTCCTGATTTGAGGGTAATATTGGATGCTTGGCGGAGTCCTGCTGCTTTGGAGGCAGTGGAGATGAAGTAGCTTTGTAATAGAACAGCAGTTATAGTCACTCGAGGTGATAAGGAAGCTAGCAGGGGGTGAAGAATTCCAAAGATTTATAAATCTACTACCCCTTGTAGGCCTTAGTAATGGTTTTAACAAATTAGAAAACAGGCTATTTAAGAAAGAATGGAGAGAAAGTAGGAGACAACAAACTAATTAGTCTGACGCGTTGAAAAAAATCAACTGTCCAGGAGAAGAATGTGATAATGGAGGAGTTTAAAAAAAAAAAACAAGCTTGGAGAGAATCAATATTTATGATTGAAAATAATGTTTGTCAAAAGTATAGGGACTCTCTTAGTCACGAATGGTCCGATGTACAGAAATCTGGCGTGATATTATGTTGATTATTCAATGAAATGAAAGAATAAGGTTAAGAGTTTGCAGAACAAGTCAAGTTTATTCGTCAGACACACATATGAGATGTGCAGTGAAATGAAAAGTGGCAATGCTTGCGGATTGTGCAAAAAAACCCTACAAAACAGAATGGAACAGAATCACATATTGACATATTATATACTTGTGGGCGGAAAAAAAGCAAAACACACCAATTTAAAAAAAGACACGACAGAACGGTAAAAAGGTACATTGAAGTTAGTCCCTGGTGAGATAGGAGTTTACAGTCCTAATGGCCTCTGGGAAGAAACTCCTTCTCATCCTCTCCCTCAACGGAGGCGTTTGCCTGACCGTAGCAGCTGGAACAGTCTGTTGCTGGGGTGGAAGGGGTCTCCCATGATCTTGTTGGCTCTGGAGTTGCACCTTCTGATGTATAGTTCCTGCAGGGCGGCTCATGTAGTTTCCAAACTGCAATCAGCCGAACGCACTACACTCTGCAGAGCCTTCTTGTCCTGGGCAGAGCAGTTCACAAACCAAATTGAGATGTTTCCGGACAAGATGCTTTCCACAGCCGCTAGGTAGAAGCACTGGAGGATCCTCAGACACTCTGAATTTGCTCAATTGCCTGAGGTGGTAAAGGCGTTGCCTTGCCTTACTCACCAGTGCTGTAACGTATGATATCCATGTCAGATCCTCTGAGATGTGGACTCCCAGGTATTTATAGCAGCTCGCCCTATCCACAGTATCCCCATTTATCTTCAATGGTGTGTACGTCCTCGGATGTTGTGCCCTCCAAAAGTCCACGATATGCTCCTTAGTTTTTTTGACTTTCAAGAGGAGGCTGTTGTCCTGACACCTGAGTGCCAGATCAGCCACCTTCTCCCGGTAGGCCTTCTCATTGTTATCGGAGATCAGGCCCACCACCACAGTGACATTAGCAAACTTGATTATAGAATTGGAGCTGAATCTAGCCACACAGTCATGTGTGTACAGGGAGTACAGTAGGGGGCCGAGGATGCAGCTCTGGGGGGATCCTGTGGTCAGGGTGGAGGACCCTGGAGGGACACTGCAGCCTGGAGAAAAGCTGCCTCTCCGACCAGGGGGAAACTACTTTTTCTGGTCCTTACCTGGTCGGAGAGGCAGCTTTTCTCCAGGCTGCAACTTCGACCCGTCCTCGCAGCCTACCAGCGGGCCTGGAGCGGCGTTTCCTGAGGAGACCGCCCAGAACCTCGGCTTCGGCAGGGGCGGAGCGTGGAGCGCCATCGCGGAGCGGGCGATACCTTACTTGGCTCGCCGCGCTGGAGCTCCGGTGAGCTGAGACCATGGAGAGAAACATCACGGAGCCGCGGGTCTGTGGAGTGGCCAGCTGCGGGCGGCGGCGCTGAACTTCAACATCAGGAGCCAGTGGGGGAGCTCCATTCAGCGCGGCCTTGTTGGCATTGGAAGCCGTGGACTCCGGTAAGGAAGCGGCCATTCCAGGTGCCCCAAGCCGCTGAGAGGATTCTCCCGACGCCGGAACACCACCACCCGGTGAGAACGGCCTGGAACATCGGGCCTCCGTGAAGGCGACTGCGGAGGCCTCAATAGGCCTGACTAAGGGTGGACATGTGTTGGGGACTGGACATTGTGCCTTCCCTCATAATGGGAACCATTGTGGGGGGATGTTTTTTATGTTTGAATCTCTTTATTAGTGTTATGTCTGTATTTTTTTTTTAGTGTGCTGCATTGGCAGGAAACATTTCACTACACCAATTGGTGTATGTGACCAATAAACTAACCTTGAACCTTGAACTTCAATGTATTTCCTCCCATCTTGACTACCTGGGGCCTGGCGGTGAGAAAGTCCAGGACCCAGGCACACAGGGGGGTGTTGAGCCCTAAATCCAGTAGCTTTGTGGCCAGTCTGGTGGGGACTATCGTGTTGAAGGCTGAGCTGAAGTCTATGAACAGCATCCTCACATAGCGCTCCTTCTGGCTGTCAAGATGAGACAGAGCAGTGTGCTGATCCTGGGAGACCGCATCGTTCGTGGATCTGTTCGGACGGTATGTGAATTGTAGCGGGTTCATGTTGCGAGGGAGGAAGGCGCAGACGTGTTTCTTGACCAGCCTCTCAAAGCATTTCATGACTACCGAGGTGAGGGCCACCGGACGGTAGTCATTCAGACAAGCTGGGGAGGTATTTTTGGTACAGGTACAATGATGGATCTTTTGAAGCAGGCAGGGACCACAGACTTGGCCAGGGAGAGGTTAAATATTGTAGTGAGCACCGGAGCTAGCTGCGTAGCACAAGACGTTGGGTACTCGCCCTGAGATGCCATCTGGGCCTGCAGATTACCTCGGGTTCACCCGTGTTAGAGCCCTCCTCACATCATGCTCGGACAACGAGAATGTGTGCACATCCCCAGCGATGGATTTCCCTTCAGCTTCAATAGCTAGCACGCTGGCGGTGTTGTTGTTAGTTGGCAGACCTGGGGTGATGTTGTCCATCTCGAAGCAAGCGTAGAAGGAGTTCAGGTCATCAGCTAGGGAGGTGCCGGCACTTCCGGTTGTGGGGGGGCTGCTCCGGTAGTTGGTTACAGTCTCTAGCCTCTGCCACAGGCGTCTGGTGTCCTGCTGCTCCATCTGTGACTCCATCTTGTCCATGTAATTCCTTTTTGCGTCCTTCACCGCCCTGCACAGTTGGTAGGACGCTACCTTGTAGATGTCCATATTTCCGGATGCCAGGCCCGAGTTGTAGGCAACGGTGCGAGCATTCAAAGCAACACGAACGGACATGTCCACCCAGGGTTTTTGATTCGGAAAGGTGCTAACCCTTACCGTGGGGATGATGTTGGCTATTGTTGTGATGAAGTCCGTGTCTGTTTCCGCAGATTCACTGACATCACTGGAACTTGCTTGGAACATATTCCAGTCGACATCTGTCAGCGCATCTTGCAGCATGGTCTATGACTGGTCGGACCACCGCTTTACGTCCCTCGTCAATGCCGCTTCTGATATGGATAGTTATAGAAAATGGAGGAATCAGATTCCGGACAGTTCTTGGGAACAGAACCCTCAAATTACCCGACAACTCCCTTTAAAGGCCTTTAAATGTCTCTTGAATCTTGAATCATAGCTCTCTGCAATCTCTTGCAATCTTGGGACGAGCTGTTCCCAAACCATGCTGTGATGTATCCCAATTAGATGATTTCTAAGGTGCAAGTGTAGAAGTTTGTAAGACTTGCTACAGTCCTACTTATCTAACCTGCCAATGTATATTCATTGAACTGCATCTAAGGTTGGTTTAGCTTATAGCCATGCGTACTGAGGTACAGTGAAAAACTTTTTTGTGTACTAATCAGTAGGTGGAAACACCATACATGACGATATACACAATCTAACTGTCCATAGTGTACAGATATATGATTAAGGGATTAATGTTTCATGCAAAGCAAATTCCAATTAAAGCTGTTCCAAGGGTCTCCAATGAGGTAGATAATCGCTCAGAACCACTGTCTAGTTGATAAGTTGGTTCAGTTGCCTGATAACAGCCAGGAAGAAACTGTCACTGAATCTGGAGGTATGCGTTTTCATACTTCTGTAGCTCTTGTCTAAGAGAAGAAGAGGGAGTGACTAGGTTGAGTCTCATCCTTGATTATACTAGTGTCCTTGCTGAGGCAGTGTGAAGTGTAGATGTTGTGTAGTTATCCTAATACAGCATAAATGATAGAATAAATGTAGGACCTAATTTACACATTTTTGGTATCTGTTGGACAAAGGTGCTAAGTCTTCAAGACAAATGATAAATGTACATTTCATAATGTATTTCTGAGGAAAATACACAATTTGAAGGTGTGAGTGAACTTTGTTTTGCAGTTATAGTGGAATTCTTCTGAGTTATAGGTGATGTTTATTAACCTATCTGTAACCACCAAAATAAACCAAGAATTTGACCTCTAAAACTGTTGATTGTATGCAAAACATGATACTACTGGGATGGTGAATTATTTAGTGCTTTAATCCAGTGCTTCTTAAACTGGTGAATGGTTCACCCACGGGTAAATGCCATTTTTGGGGTGAATTAGTTCATTTGTTTTTCCTCATGTTACAAAATAAATTATATGTAAAATTATACACAAGGGAGAATTAGACGGAAATTACCATAAAACATAAGAAAATTTAGTCAAAGGTGAATGAAATTTTGTGATAAAGACTCAATGGTGAGTGACACTGAAGCACTGCTTTAATCAATGCAAATATGTGAATTACAGTTGCTGAAGTACATGGGATTTAGGGATGCAATTTCATATGGTGATATGTTGAATAATTCCAGGTAGGTTGCACGTGGACCGATTATTTGCACTTGTTTTGATTTTATGTCGTGCATGGCTACTGGCCAAAACGTATTTGCAAGCAAGATGCAGTATTTGCCCATCTAATCCATAACTTAATATTTATGAATTAAGTCCAGTGTATTTTGTAGCCACGCTGTGGAGACTTTTTTTTCCAATCTCCGTACTTAATTTAATCAAAATTATTCAACCCATTGCTCCTCCCAGCCCAGCCTTGAAAAAAATCTCATAACATCAATGACTCAAAGGCATCGATGCCTTTTTGTTTTGCCTTTGAGTTTCAAATTGATGTTTTACACTCATATCCGGAGAATAAAGGAAATAGAAGCAAGTGGGGACCAGTTGATCTCATGAATATGCTTAGTTATTCAGTAGGATTACAGGTGATGTCTACATATCCACTTTCTCTCCATTTCCTCCCTCGGTATTAAAATCTATTGATCTCTGTTTTGGATACAACTGATAACTGGGCACCCACAGTCTTCTGAGATAGGAAAGTCCAATGATTTTCAACCTTTTGTCTCTCTATTTTAGTCCTAAATGGCTGATTCCTTATCTTGATACTGTGCTCCCAGATCTAAACTGCAGCTGGAGCTTCTCAGCATCTCCTTATCACTCACAATTCAGCAATAAACAATGCTTGTGAATAGGTGATTAGGCCTGATCTTACTTCCAATCTTCAGGCTGTTGTAATGCGAGAACCTTTTTATTGTGTGTACATTGGATTTTTGGCAATTGGAAGAATTCCTGGGCAAGATTCTATTAATGTTCTGATTGGTAATCTGTGCAGCCTTAATAGTTTTTTTAAAGAATACAAATCTTTCCATCAACAGATCCGGTTTGCCAAGAGCTTTTCACAGGGTGATTTAGTCAATATCCCAAGTAAATTAGATATGTGGTTCAAAAGGTCACTGAAAAATATCTGTCACATTGAAGTATGAGTATTAATATTGAAAAAGATTGAGTATTTTTCCAAACTTTCACAGTCGTTATATATAAATGTCACAGTCAACATATATAAATTACTCGGGGTAGGCAGTCAGCCGGCTTTCAAAAAAATCTTAAAACCACGCATGAGCAGATTGTTCTCTTCGTAAAAAATAAGTAACAATTCAATTTTCCCAAGGGTTCTAAATCTCCTTCATTTTTTAATTGCTGAATGGGTGGGGGACGGAGGATGAAGGCAGGTGGAGAGATGGTGGGAAAAACGGGAGCACACCGGGACGTTGAATCAGTTGTCATCTTATTGAATAACAATACTAATTCAAGGGTCCAATTGGAGGGGGAGTTCCTTTCACAGCGTGTGGGGAGCCTGCGGCAGGGGTTAAATATGCGAGAAGGCAGAAGTTTTGAGAAGGAGGGGGTCAGAGATCATATCAAACTCACTCACCGCTGCCGCAGCGCTCCGGGCACGGACAGCAGAACTGGCCGCCACTTCCGGGGATAGAAGCAGCTCGGATGCGAGCGGCCGCCGGGACCCAACACCAGAACCGGCTGCTCTTCAGCGCCTTCTGATCCCCTCTGGCAGTGCTCTTTGTCTGAACATCTCTCACCTGCCGTTCGCTGGCTTCGCTCATTTCAACCCGCAAATCCTTAAATTCTCACAGCCAAGTAACCTCAACTGGACCCGTGAACGCACTGTCGGAATTTAAAGATTTGCGGGAAGCCGGCCGACGAGCGGCAGGTGAGAGATGTTCAGACGGAGAGCACTGCCAGAGGTGAGTGGGGACCAGCAGAAGGGGCTGAAGTGGGAGGGTACCCGTGGCCACTAGCAGTCACCCGAGCTGCTTCCTTCCTCGGAAGTGGCGGCCAGTTCTGCTGTCCGTGACTGGAGTGCTGCTGCAGCCGCCCGAGCTAATCCACTCCCCGGCCACAATAAAACCATATGGCAATACAGCACGGGAACAGGCCATCTCGGCCCTTTTAGTCCGTGCCGAACACTTACTCTCACCTAGTCCCATCTCACCTGCACTCAGACTGGAAAGTGGCAAGTGGGTTACTGACCCCGATCCCCTCCTTCACAATGCCAGACTGCCCAAACACTGTGAATGGAGCTCTCCCCCCACCCCGGGAACTACAGTATTTAAAAACATAAAGCACAAAGAAATGCACTTACCACATTATTGGTACATTAAGTCCATTCTTCACTCTTTGTTTGCTAAGATACTATTAAAATAATGACAATCCATATTTGAAAATCCCGCCAAGAAACTCGCGCTGTGCATGCGCAGAAGGATGGCTTCAGGCAGCGCTGACGGCACGTGGGCTGCACAGAGCTTCCCGTGTCACAAGCGCTGCGGATGAAAGGCACGGAGAATTATGCCTACCTAATAGATGGATCTCAGACGGGCATAATTCTCCCATGCCTTTACTATTTATATTTAATAATTGCCATTTCGTAATGTTACACAGATTATACTACTCAAAAACTAAATTAAATAAATTTTTCCCCAACGTCTCACCAATTTGTGATAAATGCCAGTTTCAAGAAGCTACTATAGCACACTCATTCATCTTATGTACAAAAATTCAAAGGTTTTGGACTGACTCTTTGAAATCTTCACAAAACTGTTTAAAATAAAAATGACACCAAAGCCAGAATGGATTATTTTCGGAACGACAGAAGGTTGCTCGGAATTAAATCAAAAGAATCTATTTGATTACTGCTTAATAATAGGAAAAAAGCTAATCATAACATTCTGGAAAAATGCTCCTATACCAACATTAAATATGTGGATTTCAACTATGTTTGAAACACTACATCTGGAAGATATGAGACTCTGCCTGGCAGGAAAATCAGATTGTTTCTATCAGACGTGGTCTGAATTTATAGAATTGCTACAAAGATAGGGTGCAGGAGTACCTTGGGCCTTAGTAAAGGGGGATGAAAAACTATCGAATTGGTAAATTCCTTTTGCGTGATATATATATATATATATATATATATATATCTATATATATATCTATATATATATATATATATATATATATATATATATATATATATATATAGATAGTAACTGGCTTTTTTCTCTCTCTTTTTCTTTTCTAGGGTCTATCTCTTAATCCCCTTTCTCTAACTCTTTGACCAAGGGTTTTTCTTTCCTCCCCTTTGGCACGCTCTTTCACTATCACAACTCTTTTCACCTACTTCACTCTTTGTTTCTATTCTTTTTCTTTAAAAGCCATAAAATTATGGGGTACAATGATTGTAACAATATATATGTGATGTACACTGATGTATTTACCTCTATTAAATAAAAATATTAAAAAATAAATAAAATTAACAATGTTTGTGGATTACTGTATGTTTTTTAGTCCAGGTGAAAGTGCCTTTTTTTTAGCGAGAATAGCGGTGGTGCAGCAGTAGAGTTGCTGCCTTACAACACCCTTGTGCAATACAAAGGTTCAATCTTGATTATGGGTACTGTCTGTACGGAATTTGTACGTTCTCCCTGTGACGGTGTGGGTTTTCTCTAGGTGCACCAAAGATATACAGGTTTGTAGGTTAATTGGCTTCAGTTTGAAAAAGTTGTAAATTGTCCCAAGAGTGTAGAATAGTTCTATGAATGGTGTAATCACTGGTTGGAGCAGATTGGGTGGGTCAAAAGGTCTGTTTCGCGTTGTTTCTCAGGCCTAAACTTTATTTCTAATTGTTTATGGAGTTAAGAAAAAATTAGCGACATGTAAACTAGGGCGAGTGAACAATACCTGTGCCTATATGGGAAGTCCTGGAGATGTTTGAAATGGTAGCTCAGGATTCCAATACTTGGGTTCTGTGAGTTCCAGGCTGTTCACTGGCAAAGGGAGATCAATTTTGGATCAAAGGTCTACCAATTTAGAACAATGGCAGTGGTCTCCTCCTGTTCTTCAACTTGCCTTTTTGGTGCTATTCTGGCACGATCCACATGTCTGAAGGAGAATCCTGAACCAAAACTGTGCCGATCCATGTCAATCGACAATAGGTGCAGGAGTAGGCCATTTGGCTCTTAGAGTCAGCACTACCATTCAATGTGATCATGGCTCCCGATATGCTTGTCTAGAAAGGAACTGCAGATGCTGGTATATGTCGAAGATGGACACAAAGTGCTGGAGTAACTCAGCGGGTCAGGCAGCATCTCTGGAGAAAAAGGACGGATGAATTTTCGGATTGGGACTCTTGACCCGAAACATCACCTATCCTTTTTCCCCAGAGATGATGCCAGACTTTGCTGAATTACTCCAGCACTTTGCTCATCACTCAAGTTTCCGGCATCTGCAGTTCATTTTGACGCTCTTTTTAATGTCTGCTGTTTTTTCTGTCCAAAGACTTTAGCTAGAGTTAGCTAAAATGGGTTACCTATTTGCATAATAATGATCTGCTTCTGGTATTATTCACAGCATATGTGTCAGGAGCGCCATTTACACAGATAAACAAGGCTTGTGTGTCTAGCAATTCCATGGACCATGTCAATGGAAAGCACATAACCTTTCTGTTATTTAAATGGTGGTTCTTCAGTTCTGTGCAGCAGGCTGTGAGATCACTAAAACTGTTCATACTCTTTTATTGCAGAACGCTGGTGAATATCAGGTTTCATTACACTATAAATCCTACTAATAATTATTTGTTCAGTTGAAATTACATCGCTCAGTCCCAGGAAGGTCCTATCTTTATCATGAGATCAACTACCATCAATAAAGAATAACTCGAGGTGGGAGAATGTTTCTTCCTGGAGGCTAGTTCTGTTGATTTTACTTGTTGATTAGCATTGGATTGTTGATCAGCAATGGATTGAAACACCTTCTGTGTGTGCTACATAAATCAAAATGAATATATTAATAAACCTCATTGGCTTTCCTTGTTTGCTGTTTTGTAGCACACGACAACTAGTGTATGGTGTTTGTTTAAACCAAAGATAGACACAAAGCTGGAATAACTCGGTGCGTCAGACAGCATTTCTGATAGTCTATGGTCTGAAGAAGGGTCTCGACCCGAAACCTATGCCTTTTCTCCAGAGATGCTATTTGACTCGATGAGTTACTCCAGCTTTTTGTGTCTATCTTTTGTGTATGGTGTTTCTCCAAATGAAAGTTAAAATGCAGTGTGGGACTGAGGCACGGTGATAGCTGTCCAATGTATGTTTCTTTATATTGAATACTGTAGCCGCTAAGGGGTTGATTTTGAAAGGATCGATGTGTGCAACAAAATCTTGAGCACTATCCTTCAAAGACTATCTGTGGAATTCTCTGCCTTACAAGGCATTGGAGGCCAATTCTCTGGATGCTTTCAAGAGAGAGTTAGATAGAGCTCTTAAAGATAGCTGAGTCAGGGGATATGGTGAGAAGGCAGTAACGGGGTACTGAATGTGGATGATCAGCCATGATCACAGTGAATCGAAGGGTCGAATAGCTTACTCCTGCACCTATTGTCTATTGACTATGTGCAGTAAATCAATTTATTTTCTTAGTTGAACAAAATCTATGTTCACTGGCTTTTTGTGTTTTGCCATATATGACATTTGTAATTTATGTTGGTGAAGCAAAATCTGCCCCAAAACTGCCATGATTTACTTTAGAGATACAGCTTGGAAACGGGCCCATCGGCCAGCCATCCCCGCTCATTAACACAAGCCTATATACAATAGAGACAATTTACACACATACCAAGTATATAAACCCAAGCCAATTAACCTACAAAACCTGTACATCTTTGGAGCGTGGGAGGAAACCAAAGATCTGAGAAAACCCATGCAGTCACGGGGAAAACGTACAAACTCCATACAGACAGCACCCGTAGTCAGGATTGAACCCGGGTCTCCGGCGCAGCAAGCGCTGTAAGGTAGCAACTTTACCGCAAAGCCACTGTGCCACTACTGTGATCAGCATCTCCCACAGCCTACAGTCTCCGCCTCTTCCTTTCTTCTTCCCGCCCCCCCCCGCCCCCACATCAGTCTGAAGAAGGATCTCGACCCGAAACGTCACCTATTCCTTCGCTCCATAGATGCTGCCTCACCCGCTGAGTTTCTCCAGCATTTTTTCAATGCTTTTCAATATGCTCTCCAGGAGATCTGCTCAAGGACATCTGCCTGTAGATCCTGTATGTTAAGTTGGGAAATCATGGGAAAGTGTGACTCTAGTTTTGAGTGATGCACTTACCTCTCGCTCAAATATCTTAAATATAGAAGTTTAAATTCGCAAACTACCCAAATTCTGCAGCTTTTGTGTGCGGATTGGAAAATTGAGAGATAAATGATACCTGGTTTGTACAAGAACTGGAAAATAAATTCTAGATTTAGAAATTAGAACCTAGATTTGCCAAACTGGGCTTAAAAAGTCTGAATCTCAGACCAGAAATTCCCGGCTCCATGTTAGAATTCTAAACCTCGAATTAAATATTATTAATTGGAGGATAAATATTTTAAATTTTAGGATTGGGATGCCACTATTGTGGGCTTTATGCAAGGTTGCAGCCTGACCTAGTGAGATTTAACATTGGTCATAGCTTTACATCATCTATTGTAGAATTGGCCAGATTCCATAATGATTGTTAGAGATTGCAGGGCCTGTCCCACTATGGCGACCTTATTTGTGAGTTTAGGAGAGTTTGCGCTCGCCACAAGCTCGCAGCATGGTCGACATATGGTCGTAGTGTAAACTGGTAAGTCTCCTTCATGGTCTAGAGCAGTTCCCGCATAGTGGTTACGGCTCTCGGCCTCAGTTTGATCGAGGAAAAATTTTCAACAAGCTGAAAATCTTTCTGCGAGCAAAAATTGGTTGGCATGGAGAAAATCAATATTTTTGAACTCTTAGTGCAGTGGTAGTGGGGTCGCAATGTTGTTGTCGGTAATCGGGGTAGCCGTAGGTAATCTCCTTTGCCGACCAGGCATTTTAATTGGTTGATTGGGAAAAATAAAATGTAAGCACGAGTTTTCAGAACCAAGGAAACCTGACCGGTAATGTTAAATGCCCGCTAAACTTCACAGATGTGTATCTCTGGCTTATTCAAAGTTGTCTGGCTTCTTAAAAGTGTTTCCACTCCTTCTCCCCCCTTCTTTCTTCTTCCCTCCCCTTCTGCCTCCTTCTCCCTCCTTCATCCCCCTTCTGCCCCCTTCTCCCCTCCCCCCCCCCCCCCGCTCTTTTAAAGGACGTACCGTACATTGTGCCAGTCGTCTTTAACCATCCTGTTCATCGTGGGTATCACCTTGACTTTGCACCGTGTGAATTTCAGACAACGCTCCCCTGCTTTCCCTGGCCCCTGTCTTTGCTGTGTGTGTGTTCAACGCTGACGGTCGATCCAGCTCGCGGTTTTTCAGGCGAGTGCCCCGAGCTTGGAGGTCGCAGACAGTTTGCTGAAAAGTCGTGTAAGTGGGACAGGCCCTTAATTGTTGGAGACATGAGGAACTGCAGATGCAGGGATCTTAAGCAAAACACAATGCTGGTGTACTCAGCAGGTCAAGCAGCATCTGTGGAGAAAATGGATAAGCACATTTACAGGCTGGGGCACTTCCTCGGAATGATTGTAGTGGGAGAGGAGAAAGCTGGAAAAGGGGTGTGGACAGGACGAATATGGGAAATTTACTACAGTCAATCTGAAGAAGAGTCCCGGCTCAAAACCTGTGCATTTCCTCCAGAGATGCTGCCTGACCCTCTGAGTTAGTCCAGCACTCAATGTATGACTGACCTGGGCTGCACTACAGTCCAGCAAGGCTGGTGGCACCTCTGCTGCTGACTGAAGGTTAAAAATAGTTAAATATTTGTTTTAAATTGTGCTAAAGATTGTGTGCTTGTCATCATGTGGTTGATTGTTGCAGCTTTAAATATCCTTCAGTGCTGCCATGGCAACGGCAGCTGCCAAAGACACTTGAGAATCTCTGATGCCTGGTATTGCTATAATTCAACTGACAGCAAACACATTGGATGATCTTTTTGAATTTCATTACAGTATGTTTGGCCATGTATGAACATACATATTACAATATACATCAATTGTCACTCTTGGCAGAGCCAGCAGAATAAATCCCTTGACCCGAATCCTGCTCCTGTCTACCCCACAACTGACAAATTGGCAGCAGCTGAAAAAATGCATTGTAAAATGCATTGTAAAAATTTTTAGAAGAATTCTGGGGTAAAATATATCTTTTTATAGACATTTGGACGATGGGCTCCTGCTTTATTGCCATGGTCAGAAATCATTCTATACTCATCGGTGTATATATCTGCAATAATGTGTAGGAAAAAACTGCAGATGCTGGTTTAAATCAAAGGTGGACAAAAAATGCTGAAGTAACTCAACGGGCCAGACAGCATCTCTGAAGACAAGGAATGGGTGACGTTTCGGATCGAGACCCTTCTTCAGACTGATGTCAGGGGAGTGGGTAGGACAGAAATAAAATCTGCAATTTCCTTTTATGCATTATTGATGATTAGATATATGCAAAAGATATATGAGGAGATTCATTAAAACCGATGAACCTCGTTGAGTAATCATTTTAAAATTATTGATGGCTATAATGTTAATTAGGGTATGAATAGGCTGTGTTCAAATTTGTTAGTAAGGTCTCAAGTAGGAAGTAAATATCATGCCATGAAAACCATAGAAAGGGGGCAAAATATTATTTGTTCCTATCCTACCACAGTGCAAATGGTGGAGTGAGAATCCCAATTTGCCATTGACTAGTTCCCTTATGACTTGTACAACTTGAGGTGGGTATATCGAACAAGCTGCCAGAGGAGGCAGTTGAGGCAGGTACTGTAACAGCATTTAAAAGACATTTGGACAAGTACTTGGATAGGAAAGGTTTGGAGGGATATGGGCTAAACACAGGCAGGTGGGACTAGTGTAGATGGGGCATTTTGGTTAGCATGGGCAAGTTGAGCCAAATAACTTGTTTCCATACTGAATGACTCTATGACGTTATGACTTGAAATCATAGAAGGATCTGGGGGAAATAAGATGCTTCACCTCTTGAATTCTGGTCATCGCCCACACCGCATGGGGTTTTCAGAATGGGGAGGGTGCTGTGTGTGACCTAATCGGTCCAATTTCAATGAATTAAAATTCAATGCCTGAATAATTACCTGTTTCAAAATATTACGCAGGTCTCGGGTAGAATCTGTTTCTCAAGTAGACATAATAGAATTATTGAGAGAATGGAAAGGAGCTTGGTTGTCGGGAGTGCGTCACAATTCTCTGCAATTCCTTGCGGTTTTAGATGGAGCTGTTGTGATGCATTCCGATAAAATGCTTTCTATGGCGCATCTGTAAAAGTTGGTAAGAGTTGTTGGGGTCATGCCAAACTTCCTATCTTTCTAAGGTAGTAGAGGCATCGGTGTGCACTCTTGGTCATTGCTTCTATTTGGATGTGTACTCAAATGAGGTGGCTCCAAGTTTACCGAATTTTACTGTGTTGAATCTGTCTGTACGCTCTGCCACATTGAGTCCAGCAAGGAAGTGTAATCTCATTGAGATTCACTGGGATTTATCCTAGGGAATTGGCACTCAGAACCTTTAACAGGTTGGATCCAGTGCAGGAGCCATGCTCCCATTGATCTCAATGAGATTGTAGGCTGCGGAAGAAGGAAATGGGAAGGGGTAGTTTGTTGCTAATTGTTATGGTCTTGATTATTTTGTGTAGTTAAATGTGTTCTTTTTGGCTTAATTGTAATTATTTATTATAATGGATCCTAATAGCATTCCCAGTCACAAAGCTGGGGGCTGTACACAAAATAATCAAGACCATAACAATTAGCAACAAACTACTCCTTCCCATTTCCTTTTGATCAAGTAGAATGGCAATATTTATTCAAAGTATTGCAAAAATTTAATATGGGAGATAATTTTATCTCATGGGTAAAATTATTATACGATAAGCCAACTGCTAGAATATTGACTAATAATATATTATCCCCGAAATTCCAATTATCAAGGGGCAAAAGACAGGGACAGCATTATCGCCCCATGCTATTTGCAATAATGATAGAGCCTTTTGCAGAAAGTATAAGAAGTCATCCGAATATTCATGGATATAATACCAAACACTCAAATAATAAAATTTCATTATATGCAGACGACATCTTATTATATATTACATTCGTAAATTAGCAAACCAAATACATTAAATTTAATAGAGGAATTTGGTTCCTTTTCAAGATATAGAATAAACTGGAACAAAAGCGAAATTATGACGATAAAACCTCAAGAGCTGACACATCAGTTCAAATTCCTTTTTAGAATTGCAGCAGAAACATTCAAGTATTTGGGTATCCAAATTACTAGGAAATATAAATCATTACTCAATGCAAACTATATGCTTTTATTAACTAAATTAAATGGGATGATTAAATTCTGAAAAAACATTGCTGGTGTCCTTAATAGGCAGAATAAATGCTCTCAAAATGATCTTACCACAAATACTGTACCTATTTCAATCAATACCAATATACTTACCAAAAAAATATTTAAAAAACTAGATTCTGATATTGCAAAATTCATATGGGACTATAAATCACACAGAATCCAAGGAAAACACTTGTGTCAATCTAAAGAATCAGGGGGACTGACACTCCCTAACTTATTGTATTACTATTGGGCAGTGAATATTAAAAATATAATCTATAGGTTGGACAGTTCTGCCCAACAGGTAGATTGGATAAGAATGGAGAAAGAGGATTGTTCCCCTTAAAATATAGGAGCGATCCTTCTTTCCCCGATGAAACCGAACAATATAATATATAAGAAGAATCCAATTATTCACAGTATAATACGAATTTGGAAACAAATAAAATTAACTTTAAAAATTAAGAAATTTATCGCTTCTTTGCCCGATAGCTAACAATCCCTCATTCAAACCATATTATTGATAAAACGTTTATCCATTGGGAAAGAATAGGAATTAAAATGATGGGAGATATGTATGAAATGGGAAAACTCTTATCATTCCAACAATTACAACTAAAATATAATTTGAAAAGTAACCAATATTTTTTATAAATCTTCAAATTCAAGATTATTTGAAAAAATATATACAAGGATATCAAACTCTAACCTCAGATTTATTAGAGGAAGGGATGAACAGAAAGGCAGAATCAAGCAATTTAATATCATTTATATAATATAATTTTAAATATAAAACACCAATGACAGAGGCAATTAGAAGGGACTGGGAACAAGAGTTATTGATAAAAATCCCAAATGACAGATGGGGAAAAAAATGTATTATATGTATATATATATATATGTCCGATTAATGTAAGACAAAACCTAATAAAATTTAAAATTTTTACTCAGATTATATTACTCGAAAACCAGATTGGATAAAATATTTCCAAATGTTTCCCCCATTTGTGATAAATGTCCAACTCAAAATGCCACTATAGCTCATTCCTTTGTCTCTTGTACAAAACTGCATAAATTCTGGAATTAAATTTTTGGAAACTACAAACTACTTAACACAAAATTGAACCCTAATACAGAACTGATTATCTTTGGATCAATGGAAGAGGGAAGTAAATTATCTACGTTCCAAGAAGCTCTTCTTAATTATGGTTTAATAACAGCAAAAAAAACATACTCAATTTCTGGAAAAACGCAACCACGCCAACGTTCAAAATGTGGATTTCAAATATGTCGGAAACGCAACATCTTGAAGAAATGAGATTCCACCTACTAGGCAAGTAGACCAATACTTGGTCTCCTTTTATCGACTTTTTACAAGCATATGGTGCAACATAACATAACCTTAGAAATTAAATGGTTCAGAACCAGGTGATGGATGGGTAAAGATACGAAATAGGTAGATCTCTCCTAATTTACTTTCTCTCTATTTTCTCTTTTTCTTTCAATCTTCTTAGCTTTTTATCTATGCTCTCTATCGCTTTTGCTATCTGTTTCTATTTGCTTGTCTATCTAGTTTGACACTCTTTATTTCCCTTTTCTTTCACTGTTCTTTTATTATTAAATTAAATACACAAAGTTGTACAAGAATGGTAATATGTATGTACGAGGTACTTAGGTACCACACTATGGTACTTCTAACAAAAATAAAAATAAGAAAAAAGCTGGGGGCAGCACTGCTAGCTGTCAAAAGTTTTGGGGGTAGAATTCTCCATCCTACCATTCAAGGCCTTGGTGCCACTAAATTTAATGGGCCCTCCATGTCTGGGTCTGGTAGGTTTGTGTGTGGTCTAACTATGGGGAGCTATTGTGGGCAAAGCTCCCATGGCAGCAAGATCTAGTCCAACATATTTTTCCAGGTGTCTCACAACATCATAGAAACTGGAGGCCTTGCAGCAACTGCTTGGCACAGTAATCATAAGTTGCTGCTGTTACCATTCCTCAAGGCAAACATTCTGTCCAAAATCTGCTGCAGTCTCATTCCATTGAGCTTTTGCAATTTGACTAACTCTTGTTCACGCTATTTACTTGAAACAAACTAGCTTATCTCGTGTGTGTGTGTGTGTGTGTGTGTGAGTGAGTGTAGCTGGTTTAGTTTTATTTAGTTTATTGTCACGTGTATTGTGGTACATGAAAAGCTTTTTTATTGTGTTTATTGTCAGTGGAAAGACAATTCATGATTACAAGCAAGCCTTCCGTATTGCACAGGCACAAGATAAAGGGAATAATGTTTAGTGCAATCTAAAATCCAATTTTAGGGATGGTACAAGGGTCTCCGATGAACAGTTAGTACTAGCTTGACACTTAGCTTCAGAATGTGTGCTTGATGGTCTGTACTGACTTGGTGTGCCAAAGGGCCTGTACCGTGTGAACAATACTGTACTGTACCGTGTGAATAAGGGCCTGTACTCTATGAACAATAAAATAATATAATGTTAACAAAAATGAAGCCTGCTTTTGGTAAGTCAACCTACCCAGCTGGTTTACACAATCTCTGTCTCAAATTTTGCATACTGCCTCTTGTAGTCACTTACGCTTCAGAATCTGTTCATGGATTCCTCAGCTCTACAGCAGCTGGATAAAGATTACGAAGGATCACTTTGTTTATTTCTACTTTCATCAAGAATACTCTCGTCGAAAAGTTCACAAATGAGCAAAGTTTCAGCAGTATTGCTACAACCAGAGCTAAAGTATGATCTTACTATGTTTACAATTCATTTTAGAAAAGCAGCAGGCACGATTTCTTACTAATTCATTTTGTTTGCAGCTTCCGAGTGTTTCTGATACCGTAAGCCGATGCATTATAGTGACAGGGCAAAGTATTACTTCATTTGTCTCCTTCACTTTAGCTAGTCAACTGGATTTATGGTTTATCTTTTTATGGAGATTTTGTGCTCAATCACCTTCATCCTTCCCTGGCACCTGAGAAGGGTGTAGCTGCAAGATTTTTTAATTAAAATTGAAATTAATATAAGATTTTAGGAATTTCTCAATTCAATGACTTAATTCAATGATTTAAGTAGGCAATGGTTTTTGAAGTACTTGGGGTATCCTTTTTGAAAGAATTGAGGAGATGTATATGGTGTTGAAGAGGAACATTTGATCCAAATGTTACCACGTATCTTAAATCTATGTAAAATATAATTGCTAATTTATACATGAAAGACTAATTACATATACTAATTAAATTCTAAAATGTGCAAATTAGATCTGCTTTATTATGCAAATTCATTCATTACAAAATGATCTTATCCTCGATGATTTACATTTATATGTCATATCAGTATCAAACAGAATGGGTTTTGTATAAGCCAAGGTTGAAACTAAGCACAATGTTTAGGTTTATCATCATATGTACCAAGGTACTGTGAAAAGCTTTGTTTTACATGCTACCCAAACATATCAGATATACCTGTACTGTACGTATGTACAATCGTCAATTCATAAGTTATAGGAGCAGAATTTGGCACATCAAGTCTACTCCGCCATTCAATTATGACTGAACACTCTTTCTCTCCTGTTTTCTCCACATAATCCCCGACACCCTCACTATTGAAGAATCTATCGATCTTTGCATTAAAAATATACATTGCCTTTGCCTCCACAGCCATCTGTGGCACTTAATTCCACAAGTTCACCACCCTCTGACTATAGAAATTCTTCATCCTCTTCCCAACCTAAAGGGACATCATTTTTATTCTGAGCCTATGGCCTCTGGTCCTAGACTCTCCCACTAGTGGAAGCGCCCACTCCACATACAATGTATGATCAAGTACAACTATTATATTTTCCCAAATTCTGGCTTGTTAAGTTATTTGGATATTTGAGCAACTGGGAACCAAAATGTTTGCTCTTTGCAAAAAGCAAACATCAACAATCCTAATAAAATTAGATTAGATTTGAACAGGAAAATCTTGTGACTTTGATGTCAAGAGGTGGTAATATTGATTGCAGCCCTAATGATCATGATCCACAGACATTGCTGCAGCTACTGACAGCTTGTGTGCGTGCGATGTAAATGCTTGTTTGTAGCGATGCTCCCGACCTCGCACTTCACATATGGCAAGCTGAAATTCGCCTTCAGCACAATGAAAGGAATCTTTCATTTATTTATACATCTCTTATTATGTCAAGTTCCCGAGGGCACCAAATGGTACAAGAAACAATTCTGTGCAAATTGCTTTTTGAAAAAAATCTGTTTTTAATGGCAAAACCGTATTTGCTATTTTGGAGTGAATGTTGTTGCGGTGAGCGAGTTTAAAAAAATAAAATTGCCTGGAGAACTCTAACTTATACATGCACAATGCCCTTTTAGTCCTATGTCAGAGGTATCGCAAGACCTTCACAGGGCTCCTTGGTGCAGTGGGACTTAAAGAATAATCTTGTTGCGATATATTTGCTTTTTTTAAATTTTCTTTCATTAGTTTTGAAAATATGGATGCAAAAGACTACATTACATCTTTCAAGGATCAGCAGTAGGAGATTCTGCTATTTTACATTTTGGGAGATCTATGGCATAGATATGTGAGGATAGCATGTCATTGTGGCATTCTTTTCAGGAATGTATCCAACTGGAATTGGCAAGCCTAGTGCCTATAAAGACACAGTGCAGAAGCAGGTCCTTCGGCCCACTGAGTCTGCGCCAACCTGCAATCACCCTGCACCCGTAACACTATGCTACATACTGGGGACAGTTTTTTTTTTTATTATTTACCAAAGCCAATTAACCACTAAACCTGTACGTCTTTGGAATGTGCAAGGAAACCAGAGCACCAGGAGAAAACTCGTGTGTTCATGGGTAGAATGTACAAAGTCCGTATAGACAGCACCCATAGTGGGGATCGAACCCGGGTCTCTGGCGCTGTAAGACAGCACCTTTACCTGCTGTGCACTGCCGCCCTCTTGATGAACCAAAGTTACCCTAGTAGAATGAGTCGTGAGGATAACAACCACAATGAATGGAAAAGACATTTAATTAAAATTTCGAAGATTTGAATCTATACACTGAAAATCAAAAATATAAATGTTCTTATTTTCTCTCTTCTTTGCTCTTCATGTACATTGTTTAATATTGATGCCTTATTTTTCCATTTATTTTATTTCCAGCAACAAAATATACAATGATCAGACTAGAGTGCAGGAAGGTTATTTGGCTATGGGAATTGAAAACACATTAAGTCGGGTCCTGCTTTTCCTGTCTTCAAATCATTTTTTGCAGCAAGAGACTTCCATTAAGGAATCAAGTGGAGAAATATTAGTCCCCTTCCTAATCCAGGGATACAAAATAAATTGTCTCATGTAATAACCTTTCAAGGCCAGAGCTGGACAAAATGTGTAGGAAAGAACTGCAGATGCTGCTTTAAATCGAAGGTAGACACAAAATGCTGGAGTAACAGGACAAGCATCATCTCTGGAGAGAAGGAATGGGTGACGTTTTGGATCGAGACCCTTCTTTGGCGCTTGACCCAAAACGTCACCCATTCCATCCCTCCCGAGATGCTGCCTGGCCCACTGAGTTACTCCAGCTTTTTGTGTCTATCTAATGGCTTATTTAGTGAAGTAATGTGAAGCCAACGTGGATTGCGTAGGTCACGGGTTCAACCACGGGTCGTGTGCTGATTTCAGCCACAGTGTTTTATAGCCTTGTTATTGCACTGTGGTGCTATAATGGTGAAGTGGATGGGGTAATGCCTTGGTAGATTTCTCCAGAGATGCTGCCTGACCCACTGAGTTACTCCAGCATTTTGTGTCTTTCTTTGGTGTAAACCAGCCTCTACAGTTCCTTCCTACACACCTTTTTTTAAATGATACATGACTCGTATTTGGTCCAACTTCACTATTTTTCTTCCTTAATAATAGCTTACACAGCTGTTCCCATAAACCTCTACTGTTTTATACATCCAATTCCCAGGAGAAAAAGAGCCTGTCAGATGCAGAATAAAGCTTTGGCCCAGAAACAGTCCACAAACCAACCTTAGTGCCCACTATATCAATGTAATATTCATTCAGTTTTGCACATTAACTTTGAATGAATTTGCCAAACATTATATAATTAGAGGCAGCTTTATGTAGAAACAAGGAACTGCAGATGCTGATTTTGACAAAAGGTCACAAAGTGCTGGAGTAACTCAACGGGTCAGGCAGTATCTCTGAAGAACATGGATAGGTGTTGTTTCGGGTTGGGACTCTTCTTCAGACCGATAGCTTTGTTTAAAGGATGCGTATTATTTCAAATTTTCTGAAGAAATTTTCTTTGTGAGAAATGTTCAATGTTCATCACAAATAATGTAGTTAAATATGAATCGCTTCACGACCAATGATGTGTCATAACTGCTGTAGATTCAATTTGCACCTGAGGTCCCATAAAACTACTAGAGCTCAGGATATAGATGACAAGTTCCACGTCCCGGTCGAAATAATGATCCACTTGAAAAAAGCAAGTGAAAGAAGGCTTGCATTGAATATCAAGGCCCGATTTATAGAATTATCAAGCTTGGCCCTTGGAACAATTTAATTGGCTCAGTTTAATGAGATTTCGCTGTCAATGCAAGTAGTTTTTAATTGCACATTGGTATGGCAGATCCAACACAACTACCTGGTGTAATAAAGCCCACAACTGCATCTTTCCCTTTAAAAGCATCTCAACGGTTTAATTTCACATTAGCTCCAACATGACTTAAGGTTCATAACTGAACATCAATACTATTCGCAAGCATAATAACTCGGAATATTGAGATTTCTGATTGTTCTGGCTGAGGTGAACAACATTGATTTTGTGAATATCATTAAAATGTCCTCCGCTCTATTTTAGAAATTTACTCTGCTTTCAGTCAGCATGGATTCTGCCATTCATTGTTTCTTCTGTGCTTTCAACAGTGTTTTCCAGGTAAAGGGAGTACCTGCTGTAAAACAGTAGTTGCTGTGAGCATGCTCATTCCTCTCACCATCCCACCTCCAATTCACGGGCCAATATGACATTAGCAACATACATTGTTTTGAGAATGGATAGTTCCAAAAATGTAACTTTTTCAGCTTGTTTTAGAGATACAACATGGAAACAGGCCCTTCGGCCCACCAAGTCCATGCAGACTAAAGATCGCATGTACACTAGTTCTATCCTATTACACACTAGGGACAATTTACAGAAGCCAATTAATCTACAAACCTGCATGAATTTGGAGTGTGGAAGGAAACTGGAGCAACCAGAGAAAGCCTATGCAATCACAGTGAGAACGTACAAACTCTGTACCGAAGCACCCATAGTCGGGATCAGTCACTGTAGAAGCAGCAACTCTACTGTTACAGCACAGTACCACAACCTGTTATTAGAATTACTATAATAAGTCATAAGGAAACTTCTGGTTCTGTCTGTACACTTCTAACAAGTGGACACCAATGGCTGTGTGAGCAATTGTTTGTGATTTTAACTGCCCTTGCAGGAGGTGGGTAAAGCAGCAAGTAGACACAAAATGCTGGAGTAACTCAGCGGGACAGGCAGCATCTCTGGAGAAAAGGAATATGTGATGTTTCTGGTCGAGGCCCTTCTTCAGTGCACCTTTAATCCTAGATGCCCAAAATACTTAACCCAAATATCTCTTGGAACCCATATATGTTATGGTGAAGTGGATGGGGTAATGCCTTGGTAGATTTCTCCAGAGATGCTGCCTGACCCACTGAGTTACTCCAGCATTTTGTCTCTATCTGTAAACCAGCCTCAACAGTTCCTTCCTACACACCTTTTTCTCAATGATACATGACTCGTATTTGGTCCAACTTCGCTATTTTTCTTCCTTAATAATAGCTTACACAGCTGTTCCCATAAACCTCCACTGTTTGAAACATCCAGTTCCCAGGAGAAAAAGAGCCTGTCAGATGCAGAATAAAGCTTTGGCCCAGAAACAGTCCACAAACCAACCTTAGTGCCCGCTACATCAATGTAATATACCTTCAGTTTTGCACATTAACTTTGAATGAATTTGCCAAGCATTATATAATTAGAGGCAGCTTTATGTAGAAACAAGGAACTGCAGATGCTGATTTTGACAAAAGGACACAAAGTGCTGGAGTAACTCAACGGGTCAGGCAGTATCTCTGAAGAACATGGATAGGTAATGTTTTGGGTTGAGACTCTTCTTCAGACGGATTGCTATTATTTCAAATTTTCCTAAACCATTTCATGTTAGACTCCATAGCTTTGGGTAGAATAAATTTTCATCTCATAAGTTTTGTGCTCTATGTATATCCTAATCCCAAATACCATTTTTAAGGGAACATTTTGTCTGTGCATTTTGCCATTGTGTAATTTGGCACTCAAGTCCGTAGTTCAATATATCTCTCAGTTCATTGTGTACTGATCCGAATTTTATCTGCCAAGGTGTGTGTTTGGTGAATTGATTATAGCTTAATTTTTACTTTAACCATTCATTGAACTTTGAACAATAGGATAACATTTTCTTCTTTTGCTAAGTACTATAATTTATTGGTACCGGCTAAAATGTAGCGGTCCATGTACTACTTGCACTTATGGATGTTTAGGATTACACAATATTGCTCGAGAAGTTGCACCCTTTTTAAGTAGGAATGTTTAGTTTTTTTATTGTCATGTGCATTGAGGTACAGTGACAAGCGTTTTGTTCCGTGCTGTCCAGTCAGCGGAAAGACTGTACATGATTACAATCAAGCTGCCCACAGTATTCAGTTACAGGATAAGGAGTATAACGTTTAGTGCAAGATAAAGTCCGATCAAAGATAGTTCGAAGGTCTTTAATGAGATAGATGGAAAATGAAATCAAAGTATTGCTCGTGTACCTCCAGGTATACATGGATAGGACAGGTTTGGAGGGATATGGACTAGTGTAGTGGGGACATGTTGGCTGGTGTGGAAAAGTGGGTCTGAAGGGCCTGTTTCCACACTGTATCACTCAATGACTATGAATCTAGGTCTTTCTTACCTCTAGGTTATGTTTTTTTTAAACCTTTAAGTCACTGTATATTTTTAAGGCGGAGATTAATAGATACTTGATGGGCAAGGTTTGTGGGGAGAAGGCAGGAGAATGGAGTTGAGAGGGAAAGATAGATAAGACATAATTGAATGGTGCAGTATATTCAACAGGCCAAATGGTCTAATTCACCTATGACTTATGAACATATGAACTTTACAAATGTTGATTTGTTTTAAAATGCAATTTTTTGTGCAATTAAAAAATAAAGAATTAGCAAAGACTGAATTACGATTTCTAAAATGCTTCCGCTGTTTGCATCAGCTAAAATCAACTTAAAGTGAATTCTACATTATCTAACGTTGAACGTTATAATGATTTTGGAAAAAAACAGTAAACTAATGTTACGAAATGTCCAAATGGCTTAAACTCGTATTTCCATTAAGTTTAATTTTTTTCCCCCAAGTAGTTGTTGAGGCAAATCACTGGTTCCATATTGTCCTGGAACTTTTCCTGTTGAGACTTTGAAAGCATGACTGTGCAACAGGATTCTCAGCTACCTCAGCAGATCGAGGTAATTTGAGCAATTTGCATGCAGGGACTAAGTAAATCAATTTAATTTTTACTGCATGGAATCTCAGGATATTTAAATGTATTTTACAGTTTTTCTGAAAGTATCTGGATTTTCCAAGGGTACTTTACAGTAAAATGAACGTGTGTTTTCCTCCAGGTGCTCTGATTTCCTCCCACACTCAAGACATACAGATTTCTAGATTAAATTGACTTTCTGAAAATTGTAAATCGTCCCAAGTGTGTAGGATAGTGCTAAAGTACGGGCAATAGCTGGGCAACATAGACTCACTCGATGTGCCGAAGGGCCTGTTTCCACGATCTCTATAGTCGTTTAAATGAGTGAGTTGGCACAACATAAGCATGAGTTTCTGCCTTAAACCCAGTGCCAAGCTAATCTTGCAGCCATCCATGCTCCTTGACAGCAAGCATCTGCTTTCTGGCAGGCTTCCCAGTGTACCGTGTATTTTATTGAGCATGCACATCTGCCTTTAAGGCACCTACTGATATTTGCTGCTCATCATTGTTCTTACTGACTGCATGAATCTTCTGGAGTCATGAAGTCAGAATTATATAGCATGAAAACAGGCTTTTCAATCCACAGTGACTGTGCCAAACCATCAAGACTCACATGGGGGGGGTACAGTGGCAGAGTTGCTGCCTTACATGACCAGAGACCTGGGTTCAATCCCAACTATGGGTGCTGTCTGTACAGAGTTTGTAAGTTCTCCCTGCCATCTCGTGGGTTTCCTCCAGGGTCTCCACTTTCCTCCCACGTTCGGCTTAAATCGTCTTAAATCGGTCAGGCAGTCAAACTGCTGCGTCGATGCGATCAAAGGTCCCGAATGTTGATGCCCCCACCGGCCGATATTACGCCGAAATGTGTACGATGAAAGGTCCTGCGAATGGGCCGATTCAAGCCCCACGATTCGGGGCAGACGAAGCTGCTGTTGCTGGAGTTCGGAGTCGGTCACCAACCAGAACAGCTCCCGATGTTACCGTCCACAGGGCCCACGGCCGAAGCCTCGCTTGTGTGTGAGCGCATGTGGCCACCAAAAAATTGTCCCCCCCAACTGTGTCCCTCCCCATGTTTTGAAAGCGATTTTTATTCCCCTCACATACTCACCTACTCTTTACCACTCACTCACCTGCACACGAGGAGCATTTTACAGCGGCTATATTGACCTACCAGGCTTGCCAATTCCAGTTGGATAAATCCGATACCCGTTTAAATCTTCCCCATCCACCAATACATCCAATTAGTTCAAATAGTAATTGCACCCACATCAGATAGTTTTAAGAAAGTCTCTGTGAATACCTTCAGTAATACTTGAAGGTCAAAACACATTGTGTTAATATGACATCATTAGAGACATTTAACGAGCGCTTAACAGTGACACCCCCACTTTCTAGCGGAAAGGAGATTTTAATAGATTTTTTTTCACCGAATTTCAACATCCAGATTACAAAACATGGGGGGGAATTGTCCCCACCTCTCAAAACATGGGAGGAACGTGCCCGCCCCCGCCCCCCGCCTCCATCCCCTGTGATTTCCGCCCATGGTAGGTACTATCACAAAGTTTAAGAAGTATTTAGATGGGTACATGGACAGGTGTTCAGTGAGAACGTAGTGGGCCGAGGGGCCTGTTTTCACACTGTATCTCTAAACTAAACTAAAAACATTCTGGATAGACATTTAATGACATCAGAAAATAAGACAAATTCTGCGAATGAGCCTGCACACATTACAAAGGACTCCTTTAACTGTAAAGTACCCTTGGAAAAATCCAGATAATTTCAGAAAAACTGTGTAAAATACATTTAAATATCCTGAGATTCCATGCATTACAATTTAAATTGATTTACTTAGTCCCTGCATGCAAATTGCTTAAATTCCAAAGATCATTTTGGCTGAGTCCTACAGTCTTGCTAAAATTGTGTGAATATTTTTGTATTACCTCAATTAGAAATGCAATATTTCTGAATCACTGTAAATAGACATCTCGTTATTACTTTTGTGGAATAAAAATTGGCTCCAGGAATTGAACAAAATTGTCGTACTAATATAAGTGTCAGTATAGGTTAGGACATTATTACCTCATGGTATCTTTTAATTTAAAGCTTTCTCTTTCAGTTATGACTTCCAGCAGAGACCTACTATTGACATTGTTGTCATTTCATTATTCTAAGTGTCAATGGGTTATCAAATCCTATCTTGCACATGTAATGGTTTGATATGTAAGATATGTTCTTCTTCTATCTGGTCAGAGTATAGAAGTGAGATCGACCGATTGACCAAATGGTGCCAGCACAATAACCTGGCCCTCAACGCCAGCAAAACCAAGGAACGGATTGTGGACTTTGGAAGGGGTAGGATAGGGACCCACGATCCCATTTGTATAAACGGGTCGATGGTGCAAAGAGTCAAGAACTTCAAATTCCTAACCCTAATGCATATATCCGAAGATCTCTCCAGGTCCCAGAACACTGAGGCAATTAGAAAGAATTGCATCAGTGCCTCTACTTCCTGAGAAGATTACGGAGAGTCGGTATGTCAAGGAGGACTCTCTCGGACTTCCACAGGTGCACAGTAGAGAGCATACTGACTGGTTGCATCGTGGCTTGGTTCGGCAACTTGAACGTCCATGAGCAGAAAAGGCTGTAAAAAGTTGTGACCACTGCCCAGGCCATCACCGGCACTGACCTCCCTACCATTGAGGGGATCTATCGCAGTCGCTGCCTCAAAAAGGCTGCCAACATCATCAAGGACCCACACCATCCTGGCAACACACTCATCTCTCCGCTGCCATCAGGTAGAAGGTACAGGAACCTGAAATCTGCAACAACCAGGTTCAGGAACAGCTTCTTCCCCACAGCCATCAGACTATTAAACACAACTTGAAACAAACTCTGAACTAATACAGCCTATTGCACTTTATCTGTTTATTTATGTGTATATGTATATGTATATGGCCTATGGTATATAGACACACTGATCTGATCTGTATTATGCTGCAGTAAGCAAGAATTTCATTGTCCTATCTGAGACACATGACAATAAAACTCTCTTGACTCTTAATTACCAGCATTTGATTATTTTGCTGTTAAAGATTGGTTTGTTTTCATGCTACCATGGCAACTGAGAAATTAGTGTTTTCAAATTATTCACAGGCTCTCAATGTTTTATTGTAAATAATGTGAGTGAATTACCAAGAGGATACTCGTTGATATGTAACAACACATCTGGGAGCAAACATTCACCCACAGTATGTGCCTAAGCTGGAACTAACCTTCTTGGATACCTCTGACGGCTGAAGGTTGCTGCAGGTTGAGATGATTGATGGGAGATTTATGAAATATATTTCCTTGTGAAATATCTTGGTGGCGAAGATCTGAGTGTGGCCGTCACGAGCAATATTAAATTATAATGTAATGACTTCAGTAAGATTTCATTAAAAATTTGATTTTTATTTAACTTCAACCGATGGATAATAATTAATTATATCAATGATATAAAGGTTATATAATATTAAGCTCTATTTACCTGACATTTATGATTTGGTATTCGTAATAATTCAAAGTTAATAACCCTGTAGCTCTTTGGCTATAGTTAGCCATGAATATAGACAATTACTTGGACTAACTTCAGTGCTATTACTTTGACTAAGCTTTGAAAAATATATTGGAAAATTTGTAATCTAGTGACAAAGTACTTTATTTTCTCACTACTTCGGCTTGTGTTCTCACTGATAAAAAGTCATCTGAGTGAATATTTGGATAGAATGGCACGCACAGGATCGGGCCCTTTGGCCCACAATGTCTATACCAAACAGGATGCCAAATTAAACTAATCCCTTCCGCCCTGTGGCTCAGTGACTGGTCTTCGGTATGGAAGATCTGATGTATTCAAGAGAGAGTTAGATTGAGCTCTTTGAGCCAATAGAATCAATGGATATGGGGAAAAAGCAGGAACGGGGTACTGATTTTAGATGATCAGCCGTGATCATATTGAATGGTGGTGCTGGCTCGAAGGGCTGAATGATCTACTCCTGCACCTATTTTCCATGTTTCTTTGTTTTTAAGTCAGAGATAAACTAGAACGCCTGTGCATCTTGAGGTGAGAGGGGAACATTTTAAAGGAGATTTAAAGATAGTAGTTATATAAAGTGAGCTGCCATAGGATTTGCAGAAGACCGCCACTGGAGGACATAGGTATAAGGTGAAGGGAAAAAAATTTATAGGAATCTTGGGGTTAACTTTTTCACACAAAGGGTGGTGGGTGTATCGAACAAGCTGCCAGAGGAGGTAGTTGAGGCTGGGACTATCCCAACATTTAAGAAACAGTTAGACAGGTACATCGATAGGATAGGTTTAAAGGGATACAAGACTAAGTGGTACCCGTTGGATCCCAGTCACACGGGAGGCCTGGTTCCCCAATGCAACCCATTCCCCAACGCAATGTTCCACCACTCACCCGTTCCCCCACTCATTCCCCCAATGCAATCCGTTCCTCCAACGCAATATTCCACCTCTCACCCATAGCCCCAATCTCCTGACAAGAGATGAGACCAATCAGCGCACACGCGGTTTCAAAGATTTTTAAACCTCGCTAACTTTTACAATATGCCATCGATCAGAATGAAACTTACTGCATTCACAGCACAGGAGAACGGCAAGTGAGCTGTCAAAAAAAATTGTAGCGCTATCAAGTTCCGTTTTTGCGCAAATAGAAATACCGTACAAACCGGAAGAGCACAAGATCAGAGTTTTAGTTATGTATAGATAGATGGACTAAATGGCCGGTGGGACTAGTTGTCCGGTGTGGGCAAGTTGGGCTGAAGGGCCTGTTTCCATGCTGTATCACTCTGTGACTCTATTAGGTGGTAGACTCCAACAAGTTTATTTCATATAAATAACCCAGAATGTTTCCCTTAATCACACTCTGGCACATAATCCTTTGTTCTAACTAAACTAATTGAAATTAATTTCCTACTCCCTCCAACATAACAAAAATGTAACTTTCCTGAAGATAGACACAAAATGCTGCAGTAACGGTGGAACAGGCAGTATCTCTGGATAGAAGAGATGGGTGACATTTCGGGTCGAGACCCTTCTTCAGACGTAGAATCTTCGGCCTTTCTTTGTGGGAAGGCCAAGAAAATTAAAGGTTGTCAATTCTCATGTACCATTTTAAAATTCAGAAAGCATTCACACATTTTAATATCAGTTTGGAAACAATATAAGAACCTCAAGGGTTTAGCAGCCAAGTCCACTAAAATAAACATCATGTGTTTTGGATACTTTTAAATGTTAAGACTTTAAAATGAAGGGATACAGCAAGTTATCGATCTTGCAAATATATTCTGTCAAACACCACCACGTCACTCATACTTCAGCAGCCTCCAATCTCAGGGCAAATATAGGACATATAGTCATTTTTTTTGCAGGGGAGTCTAGAACCAGAATGCAGGGGAGTCTAGAACCAGAATGCGCATATTTAAGATGAAAGGGGAGATATTTAAAGATCTTAATGAATGAAAAATTCCCCACACAATGTGGAATAGCTGTAGAGAGTTGCTGCAAGACAGAGACTGTACTTTTATCAGGCATCTTATACTTTCTGTTCACATATGGAACATTAAAACATTAAGAATTTTCTTCCACAAAAGATGGTAAAAACAGTCTTGGAATGCTTTTAGGCAGAGAAAGGCATTTGACAAGGTGCTGCAGGGTAGGCTGCTCGAGAAGGTTCTATCGCAGGATCCAAGGAGAAATAGTCAACTGGATAGAAAATTGGCTTCATGGAAAGTTGAGGTTGGTGGTGGAAGGTTGTTTTTCGAACTGGAAGCCTGTGACTAGTGGTGTGCCTCTGAGATCGGTGCTGAGCTCATTGATGTTTATTATCTATATCAATGATTTGGATGAGAACATACAATCCATGATTAGCAAGTATGCAGATGACACTAACTTGCATGGTATTGAAGATGGTTGTTAAACGTTGCAGCCGGATGTTGATTGGTTGGGCAGGTGGGCTGAGGAATGGTTGATGGAATTTAATACAGAGAAATGTGAGGTGTTGCATTTTGGGAACACTAACATCGCCAGAACCTACACAGTCAATGGCAGGGCTCAGGGAGTGTTGTAGAGCAGAGGGATCTGGAGGTGCAGGTACATAATTCCTTGAAAGTGGCATCGCAAGTAGATGGGTGGTCAAGAGGCTTTAGCACATTGGCCTTCATCAGTCAGAGCACTGTGTATAGAAGTTAGGACGTCATGTTACAGTTGTACAGACGTTGGTGAGGCTACATTTAGAGTATTGTATTCACTTTTGGTCACCCTCTTATAGTAATAATTTTGTTAAGCTGGAAAAGGTGCTTCAAAGATGTTGCCAGGACTCGAGGGAGAGGTTGAGTAGGGGAGGACTTTATTCCTTAGAGCGCAGGAAGGTGAAGGGTGATTTTATAGAGATGGTCAGCGTGAGCAAGTCGTGCCGAAATGCCCGTTTCCACACCTTGACTTGAGATAGATAGATACTTGATAAAATAGGTGATGAGCTGCTTTGGAGGTAGGCTGTAAGACACACATTAGAATGAACATAATAATAGAAGTGGCAGAGCACGCTTGATAGAATGAGTTGCCCACTGCTGCACATAATTTGTGTGTTTAAGAGAAATCTAGACATATGCAAAAGCAGGGAGTTGAGGGATACAGACAAGGTGCAGGCAGATGGGACTAATTATATTTGCATCGGCGCAAAGTGGGCTGAAGGGCTGCACTGAGCTGCATTTTACGGTATATTTCCAACCTTACTTACCCACTCCTACAGATTTGTGAATAATTGCCCATACCTCCTTGTCCCCACCAACTTAATGACCGTGCAGGTTTGGTCTACCTTGTAATTGTTCACAACTTTTCTCAATGTCACATACTGTCACCTCAAGAAAGACCCATTTCAGGGAGATGGCATTTATATTTCCTCTCAGTTCTGCACTGTCTCCTCTGCTAATTACAAAACTAAAGATCCTTCTTGCAGTCAAGGGAAACACCAGCAACCATGTACGGTTTACATATTAGTGGCACAGGTCTTTAACCCTTGCCTTCCTGAGCAAACCTTGCCATCATGTTTTACAAGAACAAATACACATCTATTCACAAAAGATCACGTTGTGATTGTTCAATGCCAGAAGTGAAATCCTGTTCGTTTCAACACCATCTCCAATCTTTCTTGCAGAGGTAATTGGTCTACGTGTTTCTTTCACCTCATCTTAATGTTTCTAATTAGTTTGACACTCCAACATGATTTTAAGTTAAATTAGAATTTTTTAAAATCATTTTTAACATTGTTTAAAATACTTTCCACTGTTGTAATTAATCTGTAAATAAATTGTGAATTTAAATCTGGTTGGGTGGTAAAACCTCATGGTTTGCTGCTCACAAACCCCTCAGCAGTGGGTGACATTCTTAAATATATTTAATAAATAAGGAAGCAAAGTAAAGGCAGCACAGTGGTGCAGCTGCAGGGTTGTTACCTCACAACGCCAGAGACCCGAGTTTGATCCTGACTACAGATGCTATCTGTACAGAGTTTGTATGTTCTCCCTGTGACTGCGTGGGTTTTCTTTGGGTTTTTAAGTTTCCTCCTACACTTCAAAGATATGTAGGTTAGTTGGCTTTGGTAAATTGCCCCACGTGTGTAGGTTGCAAAACTGGGATAACTAGTGCACGGGCGTGATTGTTGGTCGGTGCATACTAAAAGGGTTTGTACCAAATGGTCTGTTTCTATGCTGTATCTCTAAACATAACTAATTGGCAAAAGATAACAATGGTGAGAAAGCAAAGTGAATGAAGTTGCAGTAGAACATGAGGGAAACAAAAGGTCTGACTGAAAGAGATGTAAATGAAGAGTAATGATTTGAAATTACCATAGCAAGGCAGAGTGCACACTGCAAGTCTGAAATAAAGGTTTTTGAAAATGCTGACTATCTGAAATAGTTGAATTGTAAATTAATGAGTAATTTATCATCTTACTGTGTCTGCAGTTTTTGCTTTCTTAATATTATATAGCGGTGAAGTAATGGATTGTATGTGAAGAACATTAAAATCATAGCATATGATTGAGTAGTAAATAAATGCAAGGATTGCATAAATCTGTGGCTAAGTTATAGGTTTGTGATAAAACAAGTTGTGAATGAATGGAGTAACTTAATGTGGTTCTTCTACCAACTACTTGAAACTTTATTTTTCATGTTAATTTCCTTTTTACTGTATCTTAGATTTAAATTTGTACATTGTCACATTATCTGGTCATTCTTTTCTCTAACAGTCAAAATAATAATTGTTTTTTAATGAATTTGTTAGAGTCATAGAGTGATAGTGTGGAAAGAGGCACTTCGGCCCAACCCGGCCACACCGGTCAACAATGTCCCAACTACACTAATCCCACTTGTCTGCGCTTGGTCCATATCCCTCCAAACCTGTCCTATCCATGTACCTATCTAAATGTTTATTGTTTTCTAATTAATATTGTTGTGTCTTTTTTTTAATGTAATACTGGTTTTGTTCTTTTTTTTGCAGAATCCCGCAAGCATTGCCACTTTTATTTCACTGTACATCTTGTATATGTATGTGACAAAGTTGACTCCTCTGGCAGCTTGTTCCATACACCCACCCATTTGTGCGAAAATGTTACCCCTCGGACTCCTATTAAATCCTTTCCCCTTCACATAGAAACATAGAAATTAGGTGCAGGAGTAGGCCATTCAGCCCTTCGAGCCTGCACCGCCATTCAATATGATCATGGCTGATCATCCAACTCAGTATCCCGTACCTGCCTTCTCTCCATACCCTCTGATCCCCTTAGCCACAAGGGCCACATCTAACTCCCTCTTAAATATAGCCAATGAACTGGCCTCAACTATCCTCTGTGGCAGAGAGTTCCAGAGACCCACCACTCTCTGTGTGAAAAAATTCCTTCTCATCTCGGTCCTAAAGGATTTCCCCCTTATCCTTAAGCTGTGACCCCTTGTCCTGGACCTCCCCAACATTGGGAACAATCTTCCTGCATCTAGCCTGTCCAATCCCTTAAGAATCTTGTAAGTTTCTATAAGATCTCCTAAATTCTAGAGAGTATAAACTGAGTCTATCCACTCTTTGTTCATAAGACAGTCCTGACATCCCAGGAATCAGTCTGGTGAACCTTCGCTGCACTCCCTCTATGGCAATAATGTCCTTCCTCAGATTTGGAGACCAGAACTGTACGCAATGCTCCAGGTGTGGCCTCACCAAGACCCTATACAACTGAAGTAGAACCTCCCTGCTCCTATACTCAAATCCTTTTGCTATGAAAGCTAACATACCATTGGCAACTACTACATTCACCTTGAAACTACTGTATGTCCTCTGGTCCTCGATTCCCCTACTCTGGGCAAAAGGCTCTGTGCATCTACCTGATCTATTCCTCTCATGATTTTGTTCTACCATAACAAACTAAGGAACAAAATAGTGATACATGCCGAACCTTGAAAAAAACGTAGTAATTGTGGTTTGACACAAAATGCTGGAGTAACTCAGCGGATCAGACTGCACCTCCTGAGCAAAGGACTAGGTGATGTTTCAGGTGGGGATCCTTCTTCAGACCATTGTGGTGACCTTTGGCAGCAAGGCCAGTCAAAATATATAAAGGAATAGTTTAATTGCTATTTCCTGTCCAGGAACGCATGTCAAATCTTTAGAACAGGGTGTGATTCTGATAGATGAAAGGTGCAGTAACAATGTCAGTTAAGTTTATGATGTGTGGCATTGATGAGAATACAAGTCCAATGTAATGTAGCAAATCTTCTTAAAATAGCCACCAGTTCTTCTCCAGATGGAGAGAGGATCGCACTCTACTTCCATCTGCTCAGTGGGTCTTGGCTTAGACTCTCTGGTTCTCCAGGGTGATTACATCACCCATAATCCATATTTTTCACACTGAATAGTGAGGTTTGTCTTTAGCCATTACCTGATGGAATTCTTTAGATGTTTTTTTTTAGTTTGGCTGTGAGTAAAACATTGATTGTTGATAGGAAATTGAACTCTACCACCTTAGTTCATTAGTCATACAGTGTGGAAACGGGCCCAACTGGCCCATGCTGACCAACATGCCCCATCTACACTAGTCCCACCTTCCTGCATTTGGCCTATATCCCTCGAAACTTATCCTATCCATGCATTTGTTTAATTGTTTCTTAAACATTGCGATGGTAGCTGAAAATGTTGTGATATTACCTGCATTGAGAGGTAGCCTGGAGCAGAACAAGTCCTACCTCATTAATTCTAGGATTTCTATTCCTAAAAAGTTTGGCTCACTGAGAACAGAACAGTTGATGCAATTTTCTCTATTAACCAAAGCTGTTTTTGGATGTTAATGCTCTTTTAGCTTTACATTTTTTTTTAAATGTTCCAACCAACACTGATTCGAGCCAGGAAATAAGAAATTGGAGGGTGGCACAGTTGATAGAGATGCTGCCTCACAGTTCCAGATACTTAGGTTTTATCCTGACCTCGGGTGCTGTCTTTGTGGAGTCTGCACGTTCTTCCTGTGACTGAGTAGGTTTCTTGTGGGTGTTCCGATTTCCCAAAGGAGTGCAGGGTTGTAGGTTAAATGGTCTCTAGCAATTGCCCTTTATGTATAGGGCAGTGGATCCAAAAGTGAACTAGTGTATACAACATAGAACTAGTGTGAATTGGGGATCATTGACTGGCGTGGGCCAAAGGGCGTGTTTCCACGAAGTACATTTCAATTGATCTCTTTAGCTCACATTTTCTAGGATCTTTTGCCATCAGCATAAGCAACCATTAAACAAAGGTCGTGCAGAACAAAGAAGCTACATGTTGCATTGAAATGCAATACATAACATGAAATGTTCAGAAAAGTTGCTATTGTATTATTCCAGGACTGGTAATTTCAGATAGTTATCAGATAATTTAACAAAACATAATATCTTCTAAATTAGTGTAATCCAAAGGTATAGTTCATCAACATGATTTAGCTTCAATTGCAGAAGGTATTCATTTGAACTGATAATTGTAATTGGACGTAACACAGAAACACTTCCTCATCAATTATGTCTGTTAGAATTTGTAGAAATATGCACAACACAATTAATGATGTTTGGGATTTAACTGTCTCAGGAGATTCCTTTGATTTCCATATATTTTTTACAATGACGGAAATGCCATTCATTATTGGAATAAAAGGGGCATTTATTTAGTTTTTATGAGATGATTCAATGATGTGAATAAATAAAACAAATAAAGCTGTTTAGCACAAAGAACAGGGATTTTAACAGGGGAGGAAGAGATTCGAAAAATGCCTGCATTTATTTAACAAATAGGCAAGGCACCAAGTTCTGTATCAGAGCGAGATACTAATTTTCGAATCTAACCCTAATCATCGATCATTTAGTTGTCTTGCATTTAAGAGCAATTGTCTTAAAACACCTCCCAGCAGTCTTCAGTTAGTATTTTATCAGCTCTTGCTAACAATCTACATTGATTTTTGTTTCACTGAGTTTATCACATGGATGAACTACAGAATGTTGTATTCGGAAACCAATCACATTTCTCTCTCCCAGTTGCGTGTAGTGTCAGTGCTTACAACCAACTGATCTCTTCCTTGAAATCACTATGATTGGCATTTAATATATCATTTTGTTTTCGGTCTGCACAACACAACTACAGTACCATGCAAGAACAGAAGATTTACTTGGCTAATGAACGTATTTAGTTTTAGTTGAGAGGTACAATACGGAAACAAGCCCTTTGATCCACCGAGTCTGCGCCAACCAGCGATCCACGTGCACTAGCAATATCCCTCCCACTAGGGATGATTTACAATCTTTACCAAAGCTGATTAACCTACAAACCTGCACTTCTTTGAAGTGTGGGAGGAAACCGGAGCACCCGGAGAAACCCACACGGACACAGGGAGAACGTACAAACTCCATACAGATAACACTCATAATCAGGATCAAACCCGAGTCTCTGGCGCTGTAATGCAGCACCTGTGCCACTGTGCCACAATCCTTTTCCTACCTGCTGAAGATATGTAGTACAATTGGGATAAATATTTTATTTATTCTTAACATGGTGATATTTTAAAATTAACCATTACTGTTCTCCCATCTCACCTTGGGCCACACACTAAACAGTGCAGCCTTTTGGATATGTTCCTTTGATAAAATTGCAGGTTTCCTGCATTGGTTTGGATATAGTTTTGAAGCTTGGTTGTTTACTAAAATGAACATGGCAGCTATAGTTAAATAAACAGGAAAGAAGTGGAATGGCAACAAATTACTATATAATTACTGTGCTTGGATACTGAAGGTATACTTGTGATTATGAAAATACACAATGCACAACTCTTTAGTTTCCTTAAATTAATGTTTTTCATTTCTGAGTCCCTCTGGATATGCCGATTATCCCGCAAGCTTCCACATTAAAAGGAATATAAGCAAAGTTTGTGGGGCCTCTCCTCATGAGAGGAAAGTGATGGATTTTTGTTGTGGATAAAATAAGCTTTTCAGTTGAAAGTGCAGATGTATTTGTATTTGTAGATGGCTTAAAAAAAAAGTGCCATTACAGGCATTCAAGAACAGATACAAACAAAGCATGTTTAGTGTTTGAACAGACTTTATTTGAGTGTGCAAGTCCATTTACAATGAAGGATATATATATTGCATTGACTGATATGTTGGAATTGGACAAAGGGGAATATCAATACCTGTCAGTTTTCTAGTGGATAATGGTGAGAAAATGTTATTTAGAATTTACACTGTGTTAAAATGGCAACTACTTCAATTTGAGGAGACACAAGAGACTGATGATGCATGGATCTTCAGTGAAAAGCCAACTGCTGGAATCTCTGGGATAGAGTCACAGTCATAGTCATAGAGTGATAGTGTGGAAACAGGCCCTTCGCCCAACTTGCCCACACCAGCCAACATGTCCCAGCTTCACTAGTTCCACCTGCCTGTACTTGGTTCATTGCCCTACAAACTTGTCCTATTCATGTACATGTCTAATTGTTTCTTAAATATTTTGATATTTGTTTAGTACGAGTGTCAGTGGTTATGGGGAGAAGGCAGGAAAATGGGAATGAGAAGGAATGATAGATAAGCCATAATTGAATGGTGGAGTAGACTTAATGGGATGAATGGCCTAATTATGCTCTTATTACTTATGAATTCATGAACATTCTATTTAAGTGTTTTGCACTATATTTGGCAAGGCTAAGAAAGATATAACATCATTCTTTCTCATGTAATAGCTATCAAAAGTTACCAAAAATAATTGCAAAATATAGAACTTTTCTGATATTGAAATAATTTATTTAAAGTGCAGAGCTAATCTATATTCAGTTTATTACTTTCCATTTCTGTATAATTATCTTTCTTGCAAATCAATCTAAAATATAATTATAATCTGAGTGTAAAAGTCTGATGTAGTACTTATTTCCGTTTGGAGCAACATAGTGATCTTACTGGGGACCCATTCATTCTCAAAAGCCATAATTTGAAGGGTAATTGTTAATCGTGATGAACTAACTTGCTCCATAGAATCATGGAATAATAACAGCATGGAAGAAGGCCACTCATCCCTTTGAGTCCATGCTAGTTCTTTGCAAGAGCATTACTATTAATCACACTCTTTTGAAACTTCCAACTGCCTCACAACTTTTTGCACTTCTTTAAGAACTGATCTCGCCTATTGAAACCTATGTTAGGATAGGCCCTAAAAGAAAAAAACAAAGTGATGGAGGAACTCGGCTTTGGTTTAGAACCCTTCTTCAAACCGAAGGAGTAGGGGGCAGAAAACTGGTATAGAGAAGTGGGGGTGGAGCAAAGTCTGAAGTGATGGGTGAATACAGGTGGGGGAGAGGTGATTTGGCAGATGGGTGGAGATGGTGACAAAGGCTGGAGGTGAAAAGGAAAGAAGAGGAATGGAATATAAAGTAGGAATGTTACAACATTTTGAGATTTTAAAAATCAAGCCTGTAATTTATCCCATCAGATAAAGAATACAAATAACTTTAATTTGATACCTAATTCACTTTCATATCTTCAGTATTAAAAAAAGTTATAGCCATTTTCATACTGGGAAATTAGGATCTTGTTCCCCATTGCTTTTCCATTGACTTAACACAAAAGCTGTGATCGAGGACAGTCAAAAGCCTATTACTTTCTTAAAAATGAAGAGAACTGAATGACATTTTCAGTTAGTATAGATTGAAGCATTCTAAAACAAAAATAATACATCTTACTTGGATGACCTGAAGGTAAAGCCTATAATAAGTCTAATTGTATCTAATTACAAAATTGATCGTTGTGACAGAAATAGTAATAAACACCCAGACTGCCTTGAAAATTCAAAAATGTGATCTTCTCAAGATCAAAACTTTAATATTATTGTATTATGTTGTACGTCTGTAACAAATAGGTAAATAAATTACAATTTCTAGCAATAGACCAAGTCTTTATGGGGAGATCAGTTGCTAGCTGGGACAATGGCATATCATCATCATACTCCTCAGATTGTAAACAATAAGCAACGCTGTACACCTTGTTTTTCCTCAACTTTTCAATGTTGGCATTGTAAACTACAGGTTTTTGCTCTTCAAACCACGCATGACATGCCTTTCTGCTCACCACTTTCCCATTAAGAATGTCCTGTAGATCATCACATTTGGAGTAGTCCCAAATTCGGATAATCTCTGTGAATGCTGTCTAAATCAGTCTCTTTTGCTGGGCATTTGGATTGACAATTTTGCATTTCTTCTTTGGAGACATCTGTTTAAAATGTAAAGGATAAAAAACACTGGACAGCATTAACAGCAACAAGTTATTATTTGCAGTTTTAGAAAAATGGTAGAAATGATAAAGTATTTTGCACAATACATGTCACTAAAACTGTTGTGGACATTTAGTATAAAAATATTGATTATGGATAGACAATAACATAAAATATAGACTATTTAGATGCTCTTAGGACATGATTGTCTAAAAAAAGAGGATTTAATTCATCTTGCGAGTGGGTGTTTCTGGAATGTGATCGATTGGAACATTGCCGTTGCTCTAAATTATAGCCCATATAGGCAGGCAAGACATGGCCGATTCGTATCGGGCCTACAATTAGACTAAAGCCACCTCAAGAAGCAAGATTATATGTGAAATAAATGACATCTTTTGTTTTGTCCTGTATTGCGATCCGTCACGTTGAAGGCATGGAGAGCGTTAGAAATCGTTTTTTACTTTAATACAGCGATTAAATTGTCCAGCGATTTAAAAAAAAAACCAAAAAAAAAACACGGGAACAGAAGTCCGATCGATTTTTCTTCATCAACTAGCAGCCCGAGGAAATCCCTCTCCGACAAGCAATACAAACCTGCATTTTAATTCCCCCCCCTCTCAAAGGCTCTGGAGTCGCGCACACAACCAGTGGCAGATCTGCAGCACCGCTGAAGGTAGGTTTTGTAACATCGCTATATAAAGCTGGAGGGAATTATACAGGAGGCAGAGGGGAGGGGAAACAGTTTGTATTAAAGAGAAATGAAGGACTCTGCGAGGGATGGGGTGCACGATGAACATACAGAGGTGGAGAAAGGAGCAGGGTGGCAGAAGTGTTCAGAGCTGATGGTGGAAATGTGTGGAAGGAGCAGGAGAACGTAGTAAGAGATAGACATAAGGTCTCTGGAAGGAAGTTAACAGTCAGCCATGGTGGTGAGTAACCTAAGTGGCATTTAGATCTAGCTGGATAGCAACAGAAGGTCCTTTACTAAAGAACAGCAGTCAATAAGGTGCTTTAAAACCAAAATGAGAGAAGAAGAGAAGAGAATTAAAATTGGTGATCTCTGGGACAATTAATAGACCTTGGACTTCAGAATCATAAAGTCTAGTGAAAGTGCTGAGTGGCTAGTGTGTTAGAGAGATGAGAAAAATAGTCCATATTGGACAGTGCAGGGTGGAGGTATCAAGGCCTGCAGTTTTCTTTGAATTGTTCCGGTCGGTCCTTGTGATGTATTTATAGGGAAGACAGAGTCTTTTGATTTCACTCTGTTCTTTTCCAAGATCCCAAACAGCAAGTGAAGAGATCAGATCCCAATTCTGAGATGGCACACCAAAATGGATTTCATGTATGTCATGGACATGTTCACCTTTCAGCAGCAAAAATCATTACAATAGTGTGGGAATTTAGGCGAGACCCACATTCAGCACCACCAGATTCACTAATATATTTGTGTTTTGAGTTTCCTGGGTTTGGTTAACAATTTATTCAAGTCACAAAGATCTGCGGTCTTGACCATCAATGGAGCACTGAGAACGAGAATAGACTTCAAGATTTTGTGCTCCTATGGGAGGCTGACTAACCAGGAGGCTGTTTGAATTGTGACATATACATGCTTAACATTGAGATTAAATGCACAAATTGCCCTGTTGGGATCTGAGCTGATGTTTTGTGGTTTAAACATTCTGATCACTGGATTCATATTCTAATTACATCATCCATTGATCTAAGCACATCTCATCAAAACAGTCATCTTCTGGAAGTCAAGCATATTTATTGGTCATAAATCCCAGGCATCAGTTTAAAATCTTCAAATTTATTACTCAAAATAAATATTGTCGAAGTTCTACCCTGTTCTTCGCTCTTCATTTACATCATGAAACACTCTTATTCCTGCCTTAACAATATTTCATAATTTCCTTAGTCCATTCAGCCATCAGCTTGTAACTTCATTCTCATTTCTATCTTTGATTTGTATATCCATGGCTTATTCTTATGAGAACTAATCTGACAAAACATTTGATTTTGTTACTTTAGCCAATGATCTCTCCCTGTATATTTTATTATAGCTTGGAACATATGTGCTGTTAGAATATCCTTTTACTCATTCAGGAAGAGTACTGGGAAAATGTCGGAAAGCGAAAAAAAAAGGTATTGCAGATTGTGGGACAAGTAGGAGAGTTTTTGAGGTATGAGAGTGCCTGGAACATACCGCTGGAGGTAGGAGAGAGGCAGGTACTATAATGGCATATAAGCAACTTTTGAATAGCTGAGGTGCCATAAGTCCGTGGTCAGGCTGCATTTGGAGTACTGTGAGCAAATTTGGGCCCCATATCAGAGGAAGGATGTGCTGGCTCTGGAGAGGGTCCAGAGGAGGTTTACAAGAATGATTCCAGGAATGAGTGGTTTAGCATATGACAGCACTGGGCCTCTACTCACTGGAGTTTAGAAGGTTGAGGGAGGAACCTTATTGAAACTTACAGAATAATGAAAGTCATAGGTAGAGTGGATGTGCAAAGGATGTTTCCACTGGTGAGAGAGTCCAGGACCAGAGGTCTTAGCCTCGGAATTAAAGGGCACTCTTTTAGAAAGGAGGTGAAGAGGAACTGTGGAGGCCAAGTCAGTGGATATTTTTAAAGCAGAGATAGACACATTCTTGATTAGAACAGGTATCAAGGATTATGGGAAGAAGGCAGGAAAATGGGATTAGGAGACAGTGATCAGCCATGACTGAATGGCAGAGTAGACTCGATGGGCAGAAAGGCCAAATTCTACTCCAAACTTGTGAACTTGATATGCATTAAATGTCAGGATATGGATTATGTGCAGGCAGATATGCGTTGCTCTTGGCATAAAGTTTGGCACAGACATTGTGGCCTATACTGTTATATGTTCTATTATAGAAAAAGTAAATTTGAAAACAGTGTGTTCCCAGTCAGAGAGAAAATGCAGTGCTTGATTGCTTTGGCATGCTCAGTGTGTGTTTGCCGTTTGGCTTTCAATCCAACATTCAGATGTACTCATTCTGATAAATCTACTTCAAGGCCACATTGTCAGTTAAGAAAAATAATGTGATAATAGACATTCCACTTTCCAACTGGAGGGACCATATTTCTTAACTGTTATGTACTGAGTACAAGATGAGGTCATAACTTATCTGTTTCTTTCAGCATTAATTGAACTTGCTGTAATCTGTCCATATGTTGGGTGATTTACAGAGGGTGGCTGGATGGATTTTTAAATTTATTTTTTTCTGCCACAACTTATAAATGAGAATAACCTTGAGAGACGCTCTTGATACTATATAATGAAATGTAACATGTGCTTGTGTTTATTCATCCATGCATACATGCACTTTAATAAACACAATCTTAATTGCCTTAAATATACCTACCTCTGTGTGATCTATTTTTCACCATTTCTTTGTTTCATTAAGATTTAAACCACTGTATACAGTGCCCTCCATAGTGTTTGGGACAAAGACCCATCATTTATTTATTTGCCTCTGTACTCCACAATTTGAGATTTGTAATAGAAAAAATCACATGTGGTTAAAGTGCATATTGTCAGATTTTAATAAAGGCCATTTTTATACATTTTGGTTTCGCCATGTAGAAATTACAGCAGTGTTTATACAGAGTCCCCCAATTTCAGGGCATCATAATATTTGGGACACAGCAATGTCATGTAAATGAAAGTAGTCGTGTTTAGTATTTTGTTGCATATCCTTTGCATGCAATGACTGCTTGAAGTCTGCGATTCATGAACATCACCAGTTACTGGGTCTTCTCAGGTGATGCTCTGCCAGGCCTGTATTGCAGCCATATTTAGCTTATGCTTGTTATGTTAGTCCCCTTCAGTTTTCTCTTCAGCATATAAAAGGCATGCTAAATTGGGTTCAGAACGGGTGATTGACTTGGACACTCAAGACTTGACAATTTTTAGCTTTGAAAAACTCATTTGTTGCATTAGCAGTATGTTCGGGATCATTGTCTTGCTGTAGAATGAACTGCTGGCCAATGAGTTTTGGTGCATTTGTTTGAACTTGAGCAGATAGGATGTGTCTATGCATTTCAGAATTCAGTATGCTACTACCATCAGCAGTTGTATCATCAATGAAGATAAGTGAGCCTTTACGTTCAGCAGTCATACATGCCCAGGCCATAACACCTCCACCACCGTGTTTCACAGATGAGGTGGTATTCTTTGAATCTTGGGCAGTTCCTTCTCTCCTCCATACTTTGCTCTTGCCATCACTCTGATATAAGTTAGTCTTCGTCTCATCTGTCCGCAAGACCCTGAGCAATTACAAACACCTGTGAAAATAAGGGTATAATGGGGTGTAAAATGAGGGTAGAAGCAATAGGTAGCAAGGTGAAAAGTAAAAGTGGCAGGCAGAAAAATCCAGGGCAAAAATCAAAAAGGGCCACTTTTCAACATCATTGTATAAGGGGCAAGAGTGTTGTAAAAACAAGCCTGAAGGCTTTGTGTCTCAATGCAAGGAGCATTTGTAATAAGGTGGATGAGTTGAATGTGCAGATAGTTATTAATGAATATGATATAGTTGGGATCACGGAGACACAGCTCCAGGGTGACCAAGGCTGGGAGCTGAACATCTAGGGATATTCAATATTCAGGAGGGATAGACAGAAAGGAAAAGGAGGTGGAGTAGCGTTGCTGGTTAGAGAGGAGATTAACACAATAGAAAGGAAGGACATTAGCTTGGAGGATGTGGAATCGATATGGGTAGAGCTGCGAAACACTAAGGGGCAGAAAATGCTAGTGGGGGTTGTGTACAGGCCACCTAACAGTACTAGTGGAGTTGGCAATGGCATCAAACAGGAAATTAGAAATGCAACAAAGGTAAAACAGTTATAATGGGTGACTTCAATCTACATGTAGATTGGGCGAATCAAATTGGCAGGGGTGCTGAGGAAGAGGATTTTTTGGAATGTATGCGGGATAGTTTTCTAAACCAATATGCAGAGGAACCAACGAGAGAGCAGGCTATTCTAGACTGGGTATTGAGTAATGAGGAAGGGTTAATTAGCGGTCTTGTTGTGCATGGCCCCTTGGGCAAGAGAGACCATAATATGGTTGAGTTCTTCATTAGGATGGAGAGTGACATTGTTAATTCAGAAACAAGGGTTCTGAACTTAAAGTAAGGTAACTTTGGGGGTGTGAGATGAGAATTGGCCAAGATAGACTGGCAAGTGACGAATAAAACCGTATTGTACTGTAAGTGATTCTTAAAGGGTTGACGGTGGATATGCAATGGAAGGCATTTAAAGACTGTATGGATGAACTACAAAAATTGTTCATCCCAGTTTGTCAAATAAATAAATCAGAGAAGGTAGTGCATCTGTGGATAACAAGGGAAATCAGGGATAGTATCAAAACAAAAGATGAAGCATCAAATTAGCCAGAAAAAGCAGCCTACCAGAAGCCTGGGAGAAATTCAGAGTCCAACCGAGGAGGACAAAGGGCTTAATTAGGAAAGGGAAAATAGATTATGAAAGAAAACTGGCATGGAACATAAAAACTGACTGCAAAAGTTTTTATAGATATGTGAAGAGAAAAAGGTTAGTTAAAAGAAATGTAGGTCCCTTGCAATCAGAAACTGGTGAATTGATCATGGGGAACAAGGTCATGGCAGACCAATTGAATAAGTAATTTGGTTCTGTCTTCATTAAGGAAGACATAAATAATCTGCCGGAAATAGCAGGGGACCGGGGGTCAAATGAGATGGAGGAACTGAGTGAAATCCAGGTTAGTGGTGTTAGGTAAATTGAATGGATTAAAGGCTGATAAATCCCCAGGGCCAGATAGGCAGCATCCCAGAGTACTTAAGGAAGTAGCACCAGAAATAGTGGATGCATTAGTGATAATTTTTCAAAACTCTTTAGATTCTGGAGTAGTTACTGAGGATTGGAGGGTAGCTAATGTAACCCCACTTTTTAAAAAGGGAGGGAGAGAGAAAACGGGGAATTACAGACCAGTTAGTCTAACATCGGTAGTGGGGAAAATGCTAGAGTCAGTTATTTGTGATTAATTGCAATATGTTTATTCAAGATTATCAGTTTGTTTGTACTTTTGCAATGGTGGTCCAGTTGTCACCTACCAGAAAGCAATGCAAGAATCATGTGATACATTACAATCCCCAGAATAGGTTGACTGACATTGGTAAAATTGTCCATACTGTGTAGGATAGTGCTAGTACATGGGGATTGCTGGTCAACGTGGACTCTGCAGGCCGAAGGACCTGTATCCATGCTATATCTGTAAAGTCTTTTGCAATACATTTGGTATTACAGTATTGGCATTATTTTGCAAATTTGGTATAGATGAGGCTCCTTGGTCGGCATGGGCAAGTTGGGCCGAAGGGCCTGGTCTGTGCTGTTTGACTGACTATATGACTATAATATGAGGCATATAAACCAATCACTGTTCCTGAAAAAAACATGCTTTTGTCTGCTTTAGTTCACTTACTAATTACAATTTACTTGTCTCTGGTGGATAATGCTTAGATATGTGAACCTATTTAAATAATTAATGGACAATAATTATTGTCTGCTGCCATCACCAACTGTGTCATTGTGTCAGGCAGATAAGCTTTGAACTGCACTCTTGGTTGATCATCATTTAAAAATGGAAATAAAGCATATTAATGTTTTAAGCATGACATTTCAACAGATTTCCTGTGTACATTTCATCCCTCCTGATGCTTCTTATAAAAGTTTTTTTTCCCAAAGTCTCTCAGTTCTGACCAAAGGTCATCACAGCAAAACAGCGTTAGTTCACCTGCTGTGTTTCCAGCATTTTCTGTTTTATTAATAATAGAAATAGTTCACCTAGTTTTTTTTCTTAAATTATACAATTGAACACTATTCGTTGAAGGATGATCTTTTTCTATAGTTCATAGTAAAACACTGTGAACAAGCATCAGTCACTTAATGATGGACGATATGAACAGGCTTGATTCATGGTCAGTATGTGATATATATTGTACAGGTACATGGTAAGCAGGTTTTGTTTGCTGGATATATTTAATGAGTGCATTCGAAACATGTTCATTTTTGCAACTCTTTCATCTGTAGGAGAGTTATATTTGTCAGAAGACACCCTGAAATGAATTATCTGGACCTGAATCCTTTGAAATCCTTTAATATTTCCATAATCAGTTGTTGAAGTCAAAGCTACTTCATGCAAATGTGTTTTGCCAATTTAATAGTTTTTGAATCAACAAGGCCTATGTTTTAGTAATGTTATCTTATTGGGGACCCATGCGATCTCGAACACCATAATTTGAAAGGTAGACAAAAATGCTGGAGAAACTCAGCGGGTGAGGCAGCATCTATGGAGAGATAGATGCTGCCTCACCTGCTGAGTCCTTCGCTCCATAGATGCTGCCTCACCCACTGAGTTTCTCCAGCACTTTTGTCTACCTTCGATTTTCCAGCATCTGCAGTTCCTTCTTAAACATAATTTGAAAGGTAATTGTTAATCTTGTGATGGCCTAACTTGTTTCATAGAATCGTGGAATTGTAACAGCGCAGAAGAAGGCTGTTTGCCCCTTTGAGTCCGTGCTAGTTTTTTTTGCAAAAGCATTGCAATTGATCACATTCGTTTGTTGCTTCCAAGCATCTGGCATAGAATCGGTAGAGCTGCTACTTCACCGTGGCAGAGACCTGGGTTTGATCCTGATCTCGGGTGCTGCCTGTGGGGAGTTTGCATGTTTTCCCCATGAGCGCGTAGGTTTCGTCCGGGTGCTCTGTTTTCCTCCCACGTCCCAAAGACGTGTGGGTTTGTAGGTTATTTGGCCTCTGCAAATTGCCCCTAGTGTGTCGGGAGTGGATGCAAAACTGGGACAACAGAACTAATGTGAACAGGTGATCAGTGGTCGATGTGAAATCTTTGGGCCGAAGGGCCTGTTTCCATGTTGTATCTCAATAAAAAAAGTACAGCACAGGAACACGACTTTCAGACTACACTCTCCACACCAAACATAATGTTGAACTAATCTCCTCTGCCTACATGTTATCCATATCCATCCATTCCCTGTCTATCCACGTGCCTATCCAAAATGCAACTATCAATTCTGTCAATAAAAAGGCCTATGTTTCCTAAAAGTACTTAATGGATGCTTTAATCAGTCTTCCTGAACTTCAATTAAAAGAGGAAAACAAAATTGAAGATGCTGGAAAATAAAATAAAATAAGATGGGTACAGTAAATGTCACAGGCAAAGTAATATCTGTAGAAAGAGGTTATGAAGTTCAGGGTTATGATTCCAGGCTAATGAATTCAATAGTGAGAGAATGTAGTGTTGCTTGTATCCATTCATCTGCGAGAGATGACGATGTGGCTTGGAAATGGTTCTGCTTGGGGAGAGGAATGTTTTATCTGTGGTCGCATTTCCTGCTGTGGCTGACCAGGCCAAGGCTTGACAAGCAGACATTCCCACAATTTCCACAGGAGAAAACTTTGAAAACTGTGTAAATAGTTGGTGAGGCGTGGAGAAAACAAATGGAGGGTGTGTGATAGTGTAGAGACAAGAGATCTGGGATGACAGATTGATGTTGATGAGGAGAGGGTGCTGAAACCTAATTAATGGCAGCTACTGTCTTCGAGAGATGTAATTCATGGGAGCAGAGGAGAAACAGCAATTGCTGCAAATCTTGATTAAAAAGGAGAGTGTTGGGGAAGTCCAGCTGGTTAATGGAGAGAGAAAAACTGTATCGCACCAGGAACTGGCGGAGGGAAGGTGGGTGGGGAGGTTAGGGTTGGAAAGAAAAATGGCTTGTGGTGAAAATCTGAAACAAAAACAGAAGATGCTACAAACACTGTGGGCCAGGCAGCATTCCCCGTGGTCTCACCATCATCGGAGAAATTAAACACAGATTCTGTGATGTGTTTGCAAGAATTACCTAGTGCATTCAGTAGCCAGTCTTTTTTATTCTTCTTCACACTTCCACTGTGACCTTTGTCATTAGGCTATTCCAACAAATCCTTATGTATATGTAGAAATGAACTGCAGATGCTAGTTTAAACCGATGATAGACACAAAAAGGTGGAGTAACTCGGCAGGACAGGCAGCATCTCTGGAGAAAAGGAATAGGCGATGTTTCGGGTCGAGAGCCTTCCTCAGACTGAGAGTTAGGGGCCTTTTGTATGTTTGAGGAACAGCTTATACCTCCTTCCATCCTACCTCTTTCAAGGATGGCATCCATTACTGTCAATTTCTCCGTCTCTGCCACATCTGTTCCCAAGAGGACTCCTCCGCTCGCGGACATCTGAGATATATTCCTTATTCAGTGAACGTGTTTACCCCCCTGCAGTTGTAGATGGTGCCCTCACCAATTTCTCCACTATATCCCACAGTTCTGCTTTCTCTCTCCCCCCTTCCCAAATGGAACAACGATAAAGTTCCCCTAGTCCTCACCTTTCATCTCACCAACCTCCGCATCCTACACCCTGACACTTCCGCCATCTCCAATGTGATCCCCCCCACCAGTCACTTCTTGCCGTCCCCACCTCTTTTCCCTTTCTACAGAGACCACTCCCTCCACAACTCCTTGGTTCATTTATCCCTCCCCACCCAAACACTCCTCCACAGATACTTCCCTCTGCAACTGCAGACGATGACACATCTCTCCCTACATCTGCTCACTCACTTCCATCCATGGATCTCAGCATCCTTCCAGATGCTCCTCTTCAAAACTATAATTCAACCCCCCACCTCACATGTATCCATCTAGCACTTGCCACCCTTTGCCTCTCTTTTCCATCTTTCTCCCTCCTTCTAGATCACTCTGATGAAGCATCCCTACCTGAAACATTGTTTGTCCATTCCCTCCACAGATGCTGCCTGACCTGTTGAGTTCTTCCAGCACTTTGTCTTTTACAGCTGGGGATTACTGCATGTTGTGAAGAATTTGATTTACATTGGCACAGAAGTCAAGGTTTATTAAACTCTGCAAAGTTCTATAAATCCCCATAATTAAACCTAAATTTCCTATTTCCATCCTTCCTATAACTATTTTATGCCTGCAAAAGAAAACTATAGGAAGTGTCAGAAATCCAAATAAAGTGTCAACTCAATCTTTCAAAAATTGCTTGTTAATCTCCCATAACAAATGTTTTCCACACTTTCAGCATTTAGATTTAATTTTAGAAAATTCTGAATTTATTGCTCCAAGTATTTATAATTTTGTGGATTTAACCCAGAATGAAAGTGGGAAGAATTCTTTGCAAACTTGCATCATCATTAACGGCAATCCTTTATCCAGTCCAACTGCTCTGGTCTTAATCTCTGGTTAAGATTACTTTTGTCTGTTACTTGAAGCAGCCATTCAATTTATGTCAGTTTTCCACAGTTGCATACTTTTTGTTATTTCCTGTTGCCAGAATGTCGATGTTGACATCTGCATAATAGTATGCGTCTTATTTTCGAAACAGCATTTCCTGAAACTTGTGACCGATATTGGTTAAAACCAGGAAAAGAACATCAGTCGATCGCCACCTTTTACGTTTCACTCCATTAGTCAGCCTTTCTGAAATGTAATAATAGTAATAGCTGGACATCTTATCAATGCGGATTAGCAAACTGCACTGGAATGCCTAGGCAAGCTTTTGTATTGTTATCACTTGTTCAAAAGAGCACGGAACAAAAAGGGGCCATTTCTCTATTTCTAACCAATTGCAATGGTATTTCAATACTTCGTTTCATTTTGCATTGTGTGCAAAATTACAGTTGACTTCATAATGTCAAAAATTGGTTAAATAAAGCATGACTAACATTTCTTACAGCAAATATTGGAAAGCTTGCAAAAGCAGTTAAAATACAAAAAAAATTGCTGCCCTGTGAATTGATTAATGTTCTAAAAGGAAGTTTAATGGAACAAAATTAACAATTCCTCCTGTGTACCTCATCAATCATCTTTTAGGATTTAAATGTTTTTAATTTCTTATTTCATTTAAACAAACTGTAACAAAGCGATGCAACGTGGAAACAGGCCCTTTGGCCCAACTTGCCCACAACAGCCAACATATCTCGGCTACAAGAGAGAGTCAAGAGAGTTTTATAGTCATGTGTCCCAGATAGGACAATGAAATTCGTGCTTACTGCAGCACAACAGAATATTGTAAGCATAATACAGAACAGTTCAGTGTGTTATATACCATAGACCATATATATATATATGTATGTGTATATATATGTATGTGTGTGTATATATATATATATATATATATATATGTGTATATATATGTATGTATGTATGTATATATATATGTATGTGTGTGTGTATATATATATATATATATATATATGTATGTGTGTGTATATATATATATATATATATATATATATATATATATATATATATATATATATATATATATATATATATATATATATATATATATATATATATATATAAATAAAAACAAACAGATAAAGTGCAATAGGCTGTTATAGTTCAGAGTTTGTTTGATGTTGTGTTTAATAGTGTGATGGCTGTGGGGAAGTAGCTGTTCCAGATTCAAGCTCCTGTACCTTCTTTCCGATGGCAATGGAGAGATCAGTGTGTGACCAGGATGGTGTGGGACTTTGATGATGTGGGCAGCCTTTTCGAGGCAGCGACTGGTGATGGAGTTTGCACTATGTCCGGCTACGCAGTCATGAGTATAGAGTGAGTACAGCAGGGGGCTGAGCACGCAGCCTTGAGATGCTCTCATGCTGATTGTTATCGAGGCCGACGCATTTCCACCAATACGGACAGATTGTGGTCTGTGGATGAGGAAGTTGAGGATCCAATTGCAGAGGGATGCGCAGAGATCCAGATGTGAGAGCTTGGTAACCAGCTTGGAGGGGATAATGGTATTATACGCCGAACTGTAGTCAATGAATAACAGCCTGACATATGAGTTTTTGTTGTCCAGAGCGAAGTGGAGAGCCAGTGAGATCGCATAGAAAATAGGTGCAGGAGGAGGCCATTCGGCCCTTCAAGCCAGCACCGTTCATTGAGATCATGGCTGATCATCCCCAAGCAATAACCCGTGCCGACCTTTTTTCTCATATCCCTTGATTCCACTAGCTCCTAGAGCTCTATCTACCTCTCTCTAAAATCCATCCAGTGATTTGGCCTCCACTGCCCTCGGGTCCAGGCGTTTTCCGAGGGTTCACCCCCCTAAAGGATCTTCTGACGTCGGCCACTGTGACTGAAATACCATCACGGCGAATTGGGGCTCGGGAAGGCACATCAGTGTTCTCCCTATCAAAGCGTGTGTAGAACACATTGAGCTCGTCAGGGAGTGATGCTTCGCTGACATTTGAGCTGCCTCCTGATTTTGCCTTTCGCCTTTAGGCCCCGCCACAGTTGCTGAACATCTGTTTCATCCTCCAGCTTGGAGCAGAAGTCCCTTTTGGCCTTTTTGATGGCCTTACCAAGGTCGTATCTGGACTTCTTGTAGACCATCTCTACCTCCAGACCTGAATGTCCAGGATCTGGACTTCAGAGGAACGTGGATCTCATGGTTCATCCAAAGCTTCTGGTTAGGAAACACTCGGAAGGTTTTTGTTGGGATGCATTCCTCCACACATTTCTTTATGAAGTCTGTAGCGACTGTGGCGTATTCATTCAGGTCCTTTGTTGAGTCCATGAACATTGCCCAGTCTACAGACTCCAAGCAGTCCTGGAGTTGTTCCTCTGCCCCCCTCGACCAGCTCTGTACAGTCCTCACCTCTGGGGGTGCACTCTTCAATTGCTGCCTGTCGGCAGGAAGAAGCAGCACCGCAGTATGGTCGGATTTACCGAAGTGAGGGCGAGTGATAGAGCGATAGGCATTCTTGATGGTCGTGTAGCAGTGGTCGAGTGTGTTTGGTCCTCTGGTGCTGCAGGAGACATGTTGGTGGAAGTTAGGGAGCGATTTCTTAAGTTTGGCTTTGTTGAAGTTCCCAGCTATGGTGGTAAATGCCTCGGGGTAAGACGTCTGGTGTTTGTTGACCATGGCGTGCAACTCCCCCAGTGCCAGATGGACATCAGCCTGGGGTGGGATGTAGACCGCGATCAGGATGATGGAGGTGAATTCCCTCAGTAGGTAGAAGGGACGGCACTTCACCGCCAGATGTTCGAGGTGAGGAGAGCAGGAATTGGATAGGACCACAAAGTCTGTGCACCACGCAGAGTTGACCATGAGGCAGATGCCCCCTCCTCTCCCTTTCCCAGATGCCAGTGAACGGTCCATACTGCCAGTGTACGGTCCGTACTAGTCCCACCTGCCCGCGTTTGGTCCATATCCCTCGAAACCTGACCTATACGTAACTGTCTAACTGTTTCTTAAATGTTGGGATAGTCCTTGTCTCAACTACCTCCTCTGGCAGCTTGTTCCATACCCCTCCTTTGTGTTGAAAAGTTACCCCTAAGGCTCCTATAAATCTTTTCCCCTTCACCTTAAACCTGCGGTCCTCTGATCCTCGATTCACCCACTCTGGGCAAGTGACTGTGCATCTACCTGATCTATTCCTCTCATGATTTTATACACCTCTCTAAGATCACCTCACATCCACCTGCATTCTAAGGAGTCCCAGCCTATTTAACCTCTCTCTATAGCTCAGAACCTCTAGTCCTTGTAAATCCTCTCTGTACCCTTGCCAGCTTGACAATATCTTTGCTATAACATGATGCCAAGAACTGAGCACAATACTCCAAATGCAGCTTCACGAACATCTTATACAACTGCAACATGACCTCCCAACTTCTATACTCATTACTATAACTGATGAAGGCCAATGTGCCAAAAGCCTTTTTGACCACCCTATCTACCTGTGACTTGACCTTCAAGGAACCATGCATCTGTACTCCTTGATCCCTCTGCAGAGACCTACCATTCACTGTGTAGGTCCTGCCCATGTTCTCAAAACCTGTGCAGACCAACTTTTTGTGGACATTTTCAACATCTCACTTCTGAGGTCTGAGGTTCCCACATGCTTTAAAAGGGCATCAATAATACCAGTGCTCAAGAAGAGTAAGGTGACGTGCCTCAACGACTATTGACCTGTGGCATTAGCATCTGTGGTGGTGAAATGCTTTGAGAGGTTGATTATGGTGCATATCAACTCTTACCTCGACAAGAATCCAATTCAATTCAATTCAACTTTAATGTCATTGCACAAATACAAGTATAGGTACAACAAAATGCAGTTTAGCGTCGTTCGTAGTGATAGCGATATAGAAAAATAAATACAGAGTGCAGTGATAGCAATATGGAAAATAAATACAGGGTTCAGACAAATCTATCAGCGGGACTCCGAGTTCAGCAGTCTGATGGTGTAGTTGTAGAAGCTGTTCCTCATCCTACTGGTGCGGGTCCTGAGGCTCCTGTACCGCCTCCCCGATGGTAGGAGGGCAAACAGTCCATGGTTAGGGTGTGAGGGGTCCTTGATGATCTTCCCGGCCCGCTTCAGGCACCGTTTTCGGGGAAGGGCATCCATGGCAGGGAGCGGGGCACCGATGATGTACTGGGCGGTTTTCACCACCCGTTGTAGTGGCACCACACTCATTCCTGTCTGCCACGGTGCAACTGCTGTACCATACCGTAAAGCAGGTGGTCAGGATGCTTTTGATGGTACAGCGGTAAAAGTTCGTCAGGATCTGGGGGGACAGGTGAGCTTTTTTGAGCCTCCTCAGAAAGTAAAGGCGCTGCTGTGCCTTTTTGATCAGCTTTGAGGTGTTGAGGGACCAGGACAGATTCTCCGAGATGTGTACCCCGAGGAATTTGTAGTTGGAGACCCGCTCCACCTCAGTCCCGTTTATATGGATGGGGGTGTGTCTGCCCCCTCTGTTCTTCCTAAAGTCACAATGATTTCCTTCGTCTTCTGGGCGTTGAGGACGAGGTTATTGTTGGCACACCAGGTAGTCAGGTGCTGGACCACTGACTGCAGTTTGCTTACCACCACAACAGGTCAACGGTATATGTGATCTCACTGGCTCTCCACTCCGTTCTGGACCACTTGAACAACAAAAACTAGTATGTCAGGCTGTTGTTCATAGACTACAGCTCGCCGTTTAATACCATCATCCCCTCCAAGCTGGTTACCAAGCTCACAATTCTGGGTTTCTGCGCTTCCCTCTGCAATTGGATCCTCGACTTCCTCATCCACAGACCACAGTCTGTCCGTATTGGTGGAAATGTGTAATCCTCGATAACAATCAGCACGGGAGCACCTCAAAGCTGTGTGATCAACCCCCTGCTGTACTCACTCCACTCTATACTCATGACTGTGTAGCCGGACATAGTGCGAACTCCATCATCAAGTTCGCCAACAACACCACTGTTGTTGGATGAATCACAGATGGTGATGAGTCAGAGTATAGAAGTGAGATCGACCGATTGACCAAATGGTGCCAGCACAACAACCTGGCTCTCAACACCAGCAACACCAAGGAACTGATTGTGGACTTTGGAAGGGGTAGGATAGGGACCCACAATCCTGTTTATATCAATGGGACGATGGTGGAAAGGGTAAAAAAATTAATATTCCTAGACTTGCATATTTCCGAAAATCTTTCCTGGTCTCAGCACACTGATGCAATCATAAAGAAAGCACATCAGTGCCTCTACTTCCTGCAAAGATGACGGAGAGTCGATATGTCAAGGAGGACTCTTTCGAACTTCTACAGGTGCACAGTAGAGAGCATACTGACTGGTTGCATCGTGGCTTGGTTCGGCAACTTGAGTGTCCAGGAGCGGAAAAGACTGCAGAAAGTTGTGACCACAGCCCAGTCCATCACCGGCTTGGACCTCCCCGCCATCAAAGGGATCTATCGCAGTCGTTACCTCAAAAATGTTGCCAACATCATCAAAGACCAAACCATCCTGGTCACACACTGATTTCTCTGTTGCCATCGAGAAAAAGGTACAAGAGCCTGAAAACTGTAACATCCAGGTTCAGGAACAGCTACTTCCCCATAGCCATCAGGCTAATAAACACAACATCAAATAAGCTGTGAATAATAACATTCTATTATTACTATTGCTCTTTATCTGTTTATTTATTGTGTATATATGGTATATAGACACGCTGAACTTTTATCTCCCGTTCTGTTTACATACTCTGTTGTGCTGCAGCAAGTAAGAATTTCATTGTCCTATCTGCAACACAGGACAATAAAACTCTCTTGACTCTTGACTTATTAGACTTCCTAAAATACAACACCTCACTTCCCTATATTTATTTGCCCTTGACATGGAATAGAAAGTCAGGCAGGGTGCTGCATTAAAGGAGATCGACCCACAATGTGTGTTTTATATAGTATACAGGCTACAATTTTGCCCAAAGTGTTCACCGCTTCAATGACTGAAATCTAAATGCTAAAGTATCAAATCAAGCTTATTTAGAAGAATAATATACTAACAAAACAAATAAAGGGATTATATGAAATGCAACCATTGAAAGATGAACCATAAACGACAAACTGATTTAGATATTCCAGGAACCTGAGGTACTTTAAGTTAGAAAGGGCATAGAGAAGATTTGAGGATTTTGCCAATACTTGAGGGCCTGAGCAATACGGAGACTTTGGGCAGGCTAGAACTTTATTCCTTGGAGCATAGGAGGCTGAGGGGTGATCTTATAGAGGTGTGTAAAATTATAGGGGGAATAAGTCGGGTGAATGCACAGTGCCTTTTTACCAAGCTTGGGGAATCAAGGATTAGAGAGCAGAGGTTTGAGGTAAGAGGGGAAGGTTTTAAAAGGAGCGGCAATTTTTTTTCCCCCAGGGAGTAGTTGAAACTAATACAGTAATGCCATTTAAAGGACAATTGGATTGATACAATGATAGGAAAGGTTTTGAGGGATATGGCACAACACAGGCAAATAGTGCTATATTCGATGGGCATCTTGGATGAATTGGGATGAAAGGCCTGTTTCCATGATGTATAATTTTAATTAGCGCATGATTATGAATACCCCATTCAATAAACCCATTTTGAGTATGGGTATTGCAATAAAATGTACTTTAACAGGTCAGGTATATATTCCACATTTATTTTCAGGCCATTGACTTTTAAGATGCCTCACCAATGCAATGTAAGCAGCCAATGCGAAAAATGTAGAGATTCATAGCATATTGCGTTTCTGGAATTTTTTAGTCCGTTGCCTTTGTACCCTTAGCAAGTTTTCACAAACCTATTACCAGCCAATATCATCAGAATATCAAATAAGCAGGGATGTGTTCATGCAAAATGCACGTGGCTGGTAAACTGTTAAACTAGCTTTCTTGTTGAAGTTATTTAGAGATTGTATTTTATAAAGCAACCTCTCAAAGGGCGCGTAATGAATATTTGCATGGAAAATACATTAAATGTAGGGTTGTTAATTAAGCAGAGAATTTTTTCGCCTATGGCCATATTTGATACTTTAGGGCCATTGATTCATTTTGAAATGATACAAGTTTATTGTATTGCCTTGTAGTTTTTGTAAATGCTTGATGTCATGAGGAATAATGTGCTTATATTATAACCTATATTGGTTAAGAAGTGCCAGATGAATTTTCCTCTTCACCTAACAAACATGTTAAAAATAAGAGGAGACATACAAATGGCTAGAGTAACTGCAGGTCATGGATTTTCGCCAGAGATGCTGCCTGACCCACTGAGTTACCCACTGCAGTTCCTTCCTACACACGTTGAACAAGTGGTCTGGTTCAAGTAAATGCGATCACTAAGATAGCTCAACTTTACCTAACTCTCAAATTACATTGATACTTGTTCGAGTAAAATCAATGATATGAAAGTACTCGGAACTACAATCGGAGGATTCCACAATTGCGCCAAATGGATTTCTAGTGGATTGAATATAGGAAGTGTATCATTGCTGTTTATGAGAAGGATGGAAACATTTTTGAATCTAGTATTAAGGATAAGCAGAGCAATCATGATAGAGAACTTGTATTCCAATAAATCTTAGAGAATCCATTGAGGATTATTTAAATAACACTGTGAACAAGTGAGGGTTGTGGAGAGGTGGTATATCTGTGAAATATATCTAGATCAAAAGGTATTTGAGTCGCCACATGAAAGGTCAACATAATGAGATTGGTGATAACAATTTAGTGTGGGTAACAATAAATGGATCATATTCACATAAATAGGTTGTTACTTCTGAGACATCAAACAGATAATGGGCTTCCCTCAGTCAATATTGATGACATAGAGAAAGTACCCAGTTTATTGTTTTCAGATTTGCCGATATACAAAGCTGACTGTAAAATTAAGTTTTAAAGAGTATGCCAGCGGCGAGGGAAAAAGATAAATTGGTTGAACAAATGGGAAAGAAGATGGCAGATAGAGTATATTGTGGGATTATCTGGTCAATCATTCCTGATAGAAAAGAATGAATAGAGTATTGTGTAGATCAGGTGACCAGAATGATTTAGTTATCTAGTCAGACATAAACTACATTATCTTGTCAGAAATATAAGTAATTAAGTAGGGTAAATGCATATTGGCCTTTATTGGAAAAAGGGAATAGTTTAGTTAAGAGATACAGCACAGAAACGGGCCTTTTGGCCCATTGGGTCTGCACCATCCAGCGACCCCCACACTTTAACACTACCCAACACACACACTAGGGCCAATTTTACATCTAGACCAAGCCATTTAACCTACAAACCTGTACATCTTTAGAGTGCAGGAGGAAACCGGAGAAAACCCACCAGGTCACAGGGAGAACGTACAAACTCCATACAGACAGCACCTGTAGTCAGGATCGAACCCGGGTCTCTGGCGCTGTAAGACAGTAGCTCTACCCCTATGCCACTGTGCCACCCACAATAGTTTCAGGTTAGTGAGTAGTTCAAGATTGGATAAATAGTGCTTCAGTCAGAGGTTTGTGACATCCTAAAACTCTATATTGCAAAAGCATTAATCATTCTTGCTGAACTAGAATTAATAGAGAATCAGTAATTTGGGGACTAGAGTAACCATGATTTTATTAAAGATTGAAGTGTGGCTTTAGTAGGTCATATGACCAACATCTGCTCCATGTATCCTCAGAATTAAACGGTGTTCCTTAAGAATGGAGATGAGGAGGAATTTCTTTAGTCAGAGGGTGGTAAATCTATGGAATTCTCTGCCACAGAAGGCTGTGGAAGCCAAGTCAATGGACAGAGATAGATAAATTTTTGATTAGTACAGGCATTAGAGGTTATGGGGAGAAGGCAGGAGACTGGGTTTAGGAGGGAGCGATAGATCAACCATGATTAAATGGTGGAGTAGACTTGATGGGCCAAATGGCCTAATTCTGCTCCTATCACTCCTGAACCTTATGTTCATCAAAATAGTTGAGGAAAAAATTAGAGAATATTGAGGTCCCCAGAGGAATGTTTATAGCAGTCCCACTATTTCTCATTGATGCAAATAATCTAGCCATACAAATACGATGCCAAGGGGCTAAATCATACAATGATACCAAATTAAAGTGAAAGTTGAATCAAAAATGCATTTCCAAAATTACACCGAGTCAGAAGAAATTAATTTGTAGGCAATGACAGGTTATAGCTGCTATGAACTGTAAGACACTGTACTTGAAGGAGTAGCACTAAAATGTTAAGAAAGTGGAAAAAGATGTGAATTTTAGCGACTCCATGCAAAACCTATGCAGCCAAGGTGGAGTAGTAATCAACATCAATGTACTGTATGAACTAAAATTGATGTGTTTATTACACAGATTAGAGAAACTGATAAACAAGCTGTAAAGTGCGCCAGTGAGAGGACACTTTCTACATTCCTCAATGGGGAAAATAACAGAGTTGACAGTGTCATGCTAAAAATTCTAGAAAGCACAGTGGGACTACTTCTCCACTGCTGGTTGAATTGAGGAAAAGTTTGGACATTTTTATCTTGGTCCGGAACAGATGCATTTAACTGATTTTAACCAAGGATCAAAATATTTCAGCAATGAAAAACAAAAATGTTCACACAGGTAAAAGTGGACTTTGGTGCAAAAATATTCCTTCAGCCAATATGGACTCCAGCTGGAACAGTGAAATAATTCAATTTAATTATTTGGAGGAAGGATAGATGTATCATTTGGGGGAGGGGATGTGCTGGCACCTCTACACCATCTACAATAATCTTGTTTCATTGAAAAGCTTCCTTTCTTCATTTCCAACATCTTTGCCTTTGAAACCTGATTTAATAACTCTTCTTCAATACAAGAGGACATAACTGCTAATGACCGGCCAAAATAATTCATTCAATCTGGTGATCCTGCTTTTATCATTTTGTCCTTCACCAGATCAAGGACATTTTGAAAGCTTTGCATTTAACTTCGCTAGGCAATGACTTTGTCTGCTATTTTACGACTTCAGGTACTGTCTACATTCTGATGAGCAAACACTTATATCCATAATTCTTAATCATCTCTACATGCTGACCTTTCGTGACATCGTCTGAAAAAAACTCTGTGAAGAACTACGTGCACACTGACAATCGGCCTGACATAATTTCTCCATCTTTTATTTATCACGGAAATGCCGGTCAAATGTCCACTGCTGTCTGAACATGAATTGCCCCCAAGCTAATTTGGGAAGACCAAACCCATTGTCTGTGTTCTTCGGTTCCATCCCAATGATTGTATTCTTTTTGAGTCATTGTCTAAAATTGAATAAAACTTTCAAGAAGGTTGCAAATCTAAAAATAAAACAAAGTTTAAAAAAATCAACAGATTTATGGAGAGAGAAATAGATTTAATGTTTCAAGTCAATGACATTCTTCCCGACTGGAATAATTACAAACAAATGTTCCACGTTGCAGCCATGAAGGAGACAAACATTTACAATAGAATTTTAGATCACCAGCCTTTGTTCTTTGAGCTAGAACTGGCTAGTCCTGATGGAAAGTAATCCACGTGATCTGCTGAAATACCTGCAGTACTTCCTTCGATTTCAGATTTTCAGCAACTGTATCCTGCCATTTACCATTCAAACATTTGTAGTTAGGAACTGCAGATGTTGGTTTAAATCGAAGATGGACACAAACGCTGGAGTAACTCAGGGTGTCAGACAACATCTCTGGAGAAAAGGAATAAGTGGCGTTTCATAATGTCATGAGGAATAGGAGTAGAATTAGGCCATTCAGCTCATCAAGTCTATGCTATTCAATTATGGCTGATCTATCTCCCTCCTAACCCCATTCTCCTGCTTCCTCCCCATAACCTCTGATACCTGTACTAATTAAGAATCTATCTATCACTACCTTAAAAATATCCACTCACTTGTCCTCCACAGACTTCAGTGGCAAATAATTTCATAGATTCACCACCCTCTAGATAAAGTTCTCCTCATCTCCTTCCTAAAAGAATTTCCTTCAATTCTCAGTCTATGACCTTTAGTCCTAGACTCTCCCACTTGACGAGACCCCTCTTCAAGCTGACAGTCAGCGGAAGGGGATTGGGAGATACAGACAGTCACATAGAAAGATAGAGACAAATGAATGAAACATATCAAAAAAAGTAACAATGATAAAGGAAACAAGCCATTGTTAGCTGTGGCTAGGTAAAAATGAGTTACAGACAACGGACTCAAAAGGACGACTTTGATAATAGTACAACTTCAAACTTTTGTTCTTTTGTTAATGGTTTCACAATTTTCCCTCATTCATTTGTTCAGACAACTCCAGGAATATTGCATCATCTGAACAAGCCTGATCTACATCCTATCACGTACATTCCCCTTGTTTTCTCCACCCTGCTCCTTGAAATATATTGGTCTTTTCATTCCAATAAAGATTATTGACAGATGTTAACTTTTTCCTGTGGTTCTGTCTCATTTGCTGCATATTTACAGCATTTTTTGTTTTTATATAAAGTCATGTTCTTATTTGTTATTTCAGAAAATTAGGTCAATTAAGGTTATGCCTCAAAGTAGTATGAAAGACCTTATTTTGAACCAGCAGTTAATGTAGATATAATACTTTATTAGGTTTAATTGTTATTTCTATTGAAATAACTGAACCGTTTTTGATTTTTTTAAATCTGACTACTGCTGTAAATTTAAATATACATTAGTTTAGTGTTGGTTTAGTTTAGAGATATAGTGTTGAAACAGGCCCTTTAGCCCACCGAGTCTGCACCGACCAGCGATCCGACACACATTAGGGACAATTTACATTTATACCAAGCCAATTAACCTACAAACATGTATGTCTTCGGAGTGTGGGGGAAAACTGAAGATCTCAGAGAATACCCATGCGGCCATGGGGAGAAGATACAAACTCCGTACAAACAGCACCTGTAGTCGGGACTGAACCCGGTTCTCTGGCTCTGCAAGCGTTGTAAGGCAGCAAGTCTACCTCTGCGCCACCATGCCGCCCACTTAAAACAGCTATTTATTGTCTACTGAGCTTTTAAAATTTGAATTCTTTGCACATTTCCAATGCCCACTGGCCAATGGTGATGTTGAAACACACATTGCTTTTTGTGCTGTGAAGTGCTGAGTAAACTGATTTGATTGGTAAAATAAATACTTATGATGGTAATTAACTCAGCTCCCAATACGCTTGAATGACACCAGGATGTCATGATGCAAACTCACTCCAACCACACTTCACATCCACAGAGGGGGAAGTTATCCTGAAGGTATCCTGTCATGAAACTAATTTCTTGACGCCCAGAAGTCAAGTATATTTGTTTAATTATAACATTGTACTTTACTTCTCTTTTTTCAATTTAGCTCATTATTAGGCTGGAATTAAATGGAATCCCAAGGGCAGTATCTCCAGCAAATTATTTGGTCCTCAGCCTCTTCATTAGCAATTCTCAGCAGTCCAAATGTAAATTCACTGACAACCATGTTGTTGCATGGATGTTTTGATTTTGCAAACTTGGAAAAATCTAACAAAGTTTTGACATCCAGGGAAATATTATCATCAAATCTGCTTCATTATAGATGTCTGGATGATGCAGAAACATACTTAATTTTCATTTTTCATATTGACAAAGAATGACTGTAATAATTGGCAAAGCTTAATGTTGTTTGGCTACAGAGTAACATGGAACTGACAATATAACAGTTTGGTTTCTTCATTAATCTTTAAACATTAAGGTATTTTAGAATAATTTAGCAGATTATTAAAAGAATCTTTAACAAAATGCACTGGCATCGCTCCACAATTAAAATGAATAAATGGATGAATGAATACTTTATTTTCACATATGACTAGTCATGGTGAAATTTGTTGCTTGCATACGCAAGGTATGCAAATAGTCACCACCTAGAGGGTGCCGGAAGAGTTACAAAGTATCCCATGCCAGGTCCTCCTTTGTTCCTCCCCCTGACAGTGGCGTCCTCACTCCCACGAGGTCCATCCTTGTCCATTGGTCAACACTCTCATTGACAAAATGTTGATCTGTGTATAGTCTTTTAAAATTTCCTGATGATTCTGTTTTTGGTAAAATGTACATTGCTTTTAAAAAAAAAATACTGCAGCTGAAAGAATAGCCCATTGAAAGGGATTCTGAGAATCTTGATTTCTTTGCATTTGGAAAGGCAAGAACTGATTTAGGATAGTCAGCAAGGCTTTGAATGTGGGAAATCGTGTCTCACGACTTTGAGTTTTTGAATGGGTTACCGACAGGGTTAATGAGAGCATTGTGGCAAATATTGGCTACGTGGTCTATTTAGCAAGGCCTTTAACAAGATTCCACATGGTAGGTTGGCCCAGAACCACGTGCGATGGCATGCAGTAGTAGATAGGACAGTTTGGTACTTTTGTAATTTTGTCGGCACCGACACGTGGTGACACTTGTGCACTGCGTAGGTTGCATGCAAAACAAAGCATTTCACTGTACCTCTATAGTCTAGGTACCTGTGACAAAGTATCATTCATTCATTCAGAAGGTAAAATACAAGGGATCCAGGGTTAGCCAATTTGATACAAAATTGGCTCGATGAAGGAAGGTTGTTTTTTTCAGGGTGAAGGCCTGGAACCAGTGGTGTGTTGCAGGGATATTGAATAGAATAGAATTTTTTATTGTCACACGTGACTACTCACTGTGAAATTCTTCGCTTGCATACCCAAGGTATGCAAATTGTTGCCACGTAAAGGTTACAAAGTATCCCGCTCCAGGTCCTCCTTTGTTCTTTCTCTCATCCCTCCCCCTCCCCCATGCCGGGTCCTGCTTTGTCCTTACCTCCCCATTCAGGGTCGTCCCATCACGTTGGGTCCTCCTTTGTTCTTGTTGTGCTCTGTTGTTGGTTATACTTATTAATGATTTGAATTAGAGTGTAGGAGGAATGATAAATAAGTTGCAGATGACATCTTGATGGTATAGTGGACAGTGAAGAATGTTGTCTACATTTTAAACAGGAGAGAGATCAATCGGGAAAGTGGGCAATTAAATGGCAGATGCAATTCAGGGAAGCGTGAAACGATTTCATTTTGGGAAGTTAAACGAGGGCAGGATATGCACAGTAAATGGTGGAGCTCTGGGAGTGTTGTTGAACTGAGTACAGGGGTGCAAGCATATCATTTTCTGAAAGTGAATATAAGCAGACGGGGTGGTAAAGAAGATATGGCATGCTTGCCTTTATTAACCTAGTTCAAGAGTAGCTACCATTGTACAACATGTTGATTTGGCCACACTGGGAGTATTGTGTGTTCGTCTGATCACCGCACTATAGGAATGATGTGATTGAGTTGGAGATGGTGCAGAAAAGATCCATAAAAATGTTACTGGGACCAGAAGGCTTGAGATTTACGACATGAAACGCATCATAGAAGGGTTATGAAACAACATTTGGGTTGTTAATGGATTAGTCTAGAGAAACGCAGGCCCAGACATGAGAAATTGCCTCTTAGCAGAAAACTGTAGTCCAAATTGTTTATAGTCCAGTTGCGAGCTTGACGTGATGAGGCTGTATAATTGAAGCGTAACAAACAGATGAAATTATAGAAAATAGTTTCCACTAGGACCAAAGGTTACATAATAAATGCTTTGACTAAGCTGGTGGCTTTAAGTTGATGCTTTTTGAAATGTTGTTTATTAGTCTGTTTCCCAGAGCAGAAAATGTCTACTTCCAAGCATAAAAGTTAGTAAAAAAAACAAGAAATGGAAGACCTATTTCTGTAAGAACAAACTCTTCAAAACTGCAGCTGAATGTTTGGGCATTGGTGGTGTGTACAAGCACCCTGTACCTACAGCCTGGCACCCGAATGACTGCCAGCCCAATGGCTCATGTATATTGGGTCAGAAGTGGGAACAATGCATGGACATGTGTGTGCGTGTTGCCTCGGGCAATCCCTCAAACACTAGCAGAGGTGACTGTTCAAGGATCTTTCCCTGGTGAGGAAATTCACCAAGGAAATTCCCAAGCCAAGCTAGAGGGGCTCTGTATTGACAGCACCAGATCCAGAAGATCTAGAATTTGCACATTTGACTCGCTACTCTTGCCGACCAAATTACCTACATGCCTCTGCCAAGGATCAGACCTGCACCAGAGTGAGTCCAACTAGATTTTCACACCTCACTTGATGTATCATGGAAGATTCATAGCATGACCTCTCACTTGCGTCTGTGAGGTTTCTTTCTTTACATTTACATAATTTTTTTTTTCATGTAGTAAATGAAAGTGTTCAGAAACGATTTTTAAACATTAGTTTGTAATTACGTTACAGCCAAAGGGGTGGAGATGGAGCAGGGCTTATGATTTACAGAAAACAGTCTGTGGCACTGCAAAACAAGGTCAATCTACTCAGAAAAAAATGTTTATTGAACAGCACAGAGGAAAAAAAAAACAGCAACTTTTCCCAATACAGGCAAGGTTATTGTTCCAGGAAAATGAAACGGAGAATGATTATAAATTGTGGGCCTAAAATGAATCTTAGTCCTTAACAGTTATGTGTTCACTGAAGACAATATCATAATCTTCATCTAGTCATGAAATAATTGCTAAGTGAGCCCTATTAATTACTCCTCACGGCTGTATAATACAAATTAATTTATTTACAGAGGCATATTACTGTTATATAAGGAGTTGGTGATGCCACATTTAGCGTATTGTGTTCAGTTTTGGGCAGCATGTTATAGGAAAGATGTTGTCAAGCTTGAAAGGGTGCAGAGAAGATTTACATGGATTTTTCCGGGACTCGAGGGCCTGAGTTTTAGGGAGAGGTTGAGCAGTTTCCGGCTCTATTCTTTGGTGCCCAGGAGGATGAGGGATGATTTTATGACAGTGTACACAGTCATGCGAGGAATAGATTACGTAAATGCACAATATTTTGCCCAGAGTAGGGGAATCCAGCATCGGAGGGCATAGGTTCAAGGTTTGGGGGAAGGATTTAAAAGGAACCTGAGAGGTAAATTTTTTACACAAAGGGTGGTGGAAATATGGAACAAGCTTCCGGAAGAGGTAGTTGAGGCAGGCACTGTCGCAGCGTTTAAGAAACATTTGGACAGGTAGATGGATAGGATACATTTAGATGGATACTAGACTAAGTGGGACCCGTTGGGTCCCATATTCACACAGGAAGGCTGGTCCCCCAAAGCAATATTCCACCTCTCCACCAACTCCAATATTGGTGGCCAGTGGGCGGGTGGGGGGCTTTCTAGATGGGTGCTAGTGTGGGTATTGTGGGCCGAAGGGACTAGTTTCCAGAAGGCTAGTATGAACAATGTGGGCTGAATGGTTTCTTGGGCTGGCAGCTCAGTCACTCGGGCCTGGTAGGCTGGTAACCCAGTCACTCGGGCCTGGTGGACTGGCAGCCCAGTCGCTCGGGCCTGGTGGGCTAGCAGCCCAGTCGCTCGGGGCTGGTGGGCTGGCAGAGGGGGACTGGCAGTTGAGCCGCTCGGGGCCGGTGGGCTGGCAGACGAGCTGCTCACAGCTGGTCGGCTGGCAGCCGACTCACTCATGGCTGGTGGGCTGGCAGTTGACTCGCTCACGGCTGGTGGGCTGGCAGTTGACTCGCTCATGGTTGGTGGGCTGGCAGTTGACTCGCTCATGGTTGGTGGGCTCACACACACACCCTCCGTCACACACACACACTCCATCTCACACACACACACACACACCCGCCATCTCACACACACACCATCTCTCACCATCCATCACACACAACACATATATGACTGTAAAACTCTCTTGAATCTACTCACGGGATTTCCGGAGTGAGCGAGACTTCTGCAGTGAGCGGGACGTCCACAGTGATCAGGACTTCCGCAGTGAGCACGAAATTCAGTTCAAGCAGCACAGTTTGCAGACCAGCCCTTCCATTAAGTTCAAGCAGCACAGTTTGCGGACCAGCCCTCCCATTCAGTTCAGGCAGCACAGTTGGCAGACCAGCCCTTCCATTCAGTTCAGGCAGCACAGTTTGCAGACCAGCCCTTCCATTCAGTTCAGGCAGCACAGTTTGCAGACCAGCCCTTCCATTCATTTTAAGCAGCACAGTTTGCAGACCAACCCTTCAATTCAGATCAAGCAGCACAGTTTGCAGCCCAACCCTTCATTTCAGTTCAAGCAGCACGGTGCAAACTCACAGTTCAGTCCACTCACAGCGTAGACTCACAGTTCTGGACTCAACTCTCACTCATGGACTTCCAGGGTGACTGACTCATGTCTGGCCTCTGGGGCTTTATTTTCCTGGCCCCCCGGAAGGGGCGTTGCCATCATCATGGTGACTGATGATGGTACTCATGATTTTTTAAACATTCATAACTTTTTTATTGTTTCACCGATCGGAAAAAACCTTGGGGCGATTAAAGGAGAGGAGGATGGTGAGTAAGATGGCAAAAAAAATCATAGCGATATATGGTAGCATTTTTTCTGGTTTTAATGTTTTTATTGGAAGCGTTTGTACAAAAAACTTGACAATTTTACAGCTTTGTGAACAGTTTTAACACTTTCCAAAAAGGACATTAAATTAAAAAAAAAGAGAGAAAGGAGAAGAGAGAGAAAAGAGAAAAAAGAGGGGAGATATACCCGTCGACCCGCCCATATGCCTGTTCACCCAGCCCTACGAGTAATTTCGAATTTGTGTTCAAATATTGTGTTGTTTGAGAAAATCAATAAAAGGTGACCATATTTTAAAACATTGCTTCAGTTTATCATTCAAGATAAATCTAATTCTCTCTAGATTTAATGTGTCCGCCATTTCCGTAATCCACATCTTCACTGGAGGAACTTCAGCATTTTCCCAGAGTGTTTTTGCTGATATTAGTCCATAGCCGACAAAGCATCGCTGAAAAACAGTCAATTTACTACATGCCTGATATTCCCAGTATTATCAGTTTTGAGTCTGGCTCTAATGGGATTTTCAGTATATTGGCGAGGGCGCTGAATACTTCCGTCCAGAAACTTTCTATTTTTGCAGAGTACAAAACTGTGGGTTCTTGGAACTGACATTGCAAAGAGGGGAAGCACTGGGGAATTTTTTTTTTCAGTTTGATTTTTGAGTAGTGTAACCTGTGTAGCACTTTGAACTGTATCAGGCAATGTCTGGCATTTAAGGAGCAAGTATGGATATTTTGTAAGCTTTCATCCCATATATCATTTGAGATTTGTTGACCCATCTCATCTTCCCATGCACGCCTGTAAATCTCAGATGATGGGGTGTTGATGTTTTGAAGAACATTGTGAATGTAGAATATCAACTTCTCTGCATCTGCATGTCTCGTCAAACATTCATCGAGTTTATCTGGACCTGCAGTGTTGTAGTCTTGCATGTATGTTTTCACAGTCCCTAAATTGAAGATATCTGAAAAAATTATTCGTATTCAAATCGTATTTCACCCACAACTCTTGGAAGGAGGAAAAAGTCCCTTTCTAATATAGGTCTCCCACAGTGTCGACTTGTTCTTCCATTGGATGAAAACACCATCTAAAGTAGAAGGTTTAAAAGAGGGGTTGTTTGCAATAGGAAGAAGGAAAGACATGTCTCTCAATTTGAGACTGAACTTCAACTGTTTCCACATACGAATAGTACCATGTATTATAGGGTTATGATTGTACATTGACTTATTCAGGGGTATTGGAGACAGGACAATCGAGCCTATGGAGAAAGGCAAGCAATCTTCTCTTTCCATTTTTAGCCAGTTGGCCTGTTGGTGTGAATCATCCAAACCAGAAGATTATGGTTTTAATATTCGTTGCCCAGTAGTAAGAGAGGAAATTGGGTAAGGCTAGTCCTCCATTCTCTTTGGATTTGCACAGGTGCCGTTTATGTATTTGGTGGCTTTTGTAGTCCCAAATAAAGTTAGTAACATTGTAATCAATTTTTTTGAAGAAAGATTTGGGAAGATATATTGGCACTGTCTGAAATAAATATAAAAGCTGCAGGAGAAAAATCATCTTTAAGGCATTCAATCTGCCGAGGAGGGATCTAGGCAGTTTTTTCCAAAATTAAATATGTATGAAGTTTTGTGATTAATGGAGGGAAATTTGTTTTAAACAGGAGGGAATATTTCCTGGTAACGTAAACTCCGAGATATCTGAATTGGTCAGTAACAAAAGGGAACTGTTGGAGCCGGGTGACGTCTTGTTTGTTTATTGGCATAATTTTGCTTTTATTCCAATTAATTCTGTAGTCAGAGAAGGTGCCGAATTGGTCTATAATGGAAAGTAAATTTGGGATACTAGTTCGGGGGTTAGTAATGTATAATAGTACAACGTCTGCTTAAAGGGAAATTTTATTCATAGTATGTCTAGTATTGTATCCGTATATATGTATAGTATTGTAATGCAAATAGCATCGGGAAGAGATCGCATCCTTGTCTATTGCCCCTGAATAAGTAAAATTTAGATGAAAGTGTTGATTGGTTAATATTCTGGTGCTCAGGTTAGTATATAGAAGCTTCACCCATCAGATGAAGTTTTCGTCTAACTGGAATTTTTCCAGCCATGTGAAAAGATAAGACCATTCAACCTGGTCAAAAGCTTTTTCCGCGTCCAATGCGATGATTGTGAGGTCTTTATTCGGTATTCTATGTGACTAAATTATATTAAACAGGAATCTCATATTTAAGAATGAGTGTCGTTTTGGTATGAACCCGGTTTGATCTGAGTGTGCAAGTTTGCCAATGACTAGGCTGAGTCAACGAGCCAGAGTCTTGTCTCAGATTTTATGATCAGTATTTAAAAGGGCAATTTCTCTATAAGATCCCAGCTCTTCAAGGTTCTTATCTTTTTTCGGAATTTTGTTAGAGTTTGTGTAAAGTCTGCTCCTTGAACGCCTGGGTATACAGGCATTGTAGACATGGGGAAATTATATCGTTAAATTGTTTGTAAAATTCATTATTGAGCCCATCTGGGCCTGGAGTTTTTCCACTTTTCAGCGATTTAATAGTCTCTGAAATGTCCTTTACTGTTATCTCTGAACCCAACTCCTTACGTTCAGTTACACTGAGGATTGGAAGATTGCACTTCTCCAGAAAAGTCTGCATCATCACTGAATCGGCTGATGTTTGAAAGGTTTCCCACAGCAATGATGGAAAATGCCAGGAGTGTCATTTGTATCTGTAACTTCACATATTCACAAAATTTAGCTTCTGCGAACATTTGTGGATTAAATTCCCAGCATGGCTTTCTTTTCTCCATTCCTTCCAGTTTCACAGAAAATGTAAGAGGACAATGATCTGAAATAATTATATGGTGATATTTTGGGTTGTAGGTATATGGCAGGAGTTTGGAATGGATGAGGAACTGATCTATTCTTGTGTACATTTTGTGGACACCCGAGTAGAAAGAATACTCTCTTCTGAGGGGTTGGCAATCCTCCATTATTGTTGTTTATATAAGTATTCAGAAATTTGCTGGACTTGGATGTAATTATTCTTCGAAATGAAGATCTATCTAGGTATTGGTCAAATACACAGTCTAGATCACCCCCGAATATCAAATTGGACTGGGACCTATCTGAGATTAAATTAGATACTTTATTGAAAAATTGGGGGTTATCAAAATTTGGACTGTATATGTTCACCAAAGTCGGTGAGGTTGAGTACATTTCTCCGGTCACTATGATATACCTACCCTCCTTATCAGCTATGGTGGACTTATGTTTGAACGGGATACCTTTACGGATTAGAATTGCAGTACCCCAGGCTTTAGAGGGAAAGGTGGAGTGGTACCCCTGGCCAATCCATCTACACCTCAGCCTGTTGTGTGAATTGAGGTGAGTGTCCTGAAGGAATATTATGTCAGTGTTAAGGGATTTTAAGTGGGCTAGTATTTTGCCCCATTTCATTGGTTCATTCGCGCCCTTGACATTTCAACTGCAAAAGGTGAGTCCTTTCCCCCCAGTTTTGCTTGCTAAACCATCTTGCATAGCTAATGTTATGCGTCATCTGCTGACTTAAATGGTCCAACACGGTGGTTAAAGTACTTTTTCAAATGTAGGGGAGTGAGAATCCCCCCACCCCACTCCCCCAAGCGCCATAGATATTTCCAAAGAAACTGCACATTAGTGCAAGATACTAACATATTTATTACAAAGATAGGGGGAAAAAAAAGAAAAAGGAAAAAGGAACAAAATATAGAAATGCCTCACAACGGCGTAGAGTTAAAATAACCTTCCTTACAATTAACTTCTAATACTAGTATTATTATTATTAGATAGCCTTGCACCTTTAACGTGTTAAAGAACTAAACAGAACAAAAGTGAAGATCTTTTAGATGCTCAACATTCCACTCTACTTAAAGTTCTATAGGATGGCATGTTCTGGGAAAGAAGTCAAAGCCCATCCTATTTGCGTTTCAGCCGATAATTAAGAAAAACTCTTTGAATGTTGGAGTATAATGTTGGAATATAATGTAACTCCGCCTGTAACAAAATTTAAGGCGTCAAAGTAAGTAGCAGAATGCATAATTAACTGACATGAGTCTCGTAATAGTCATCTTTCAGTCAGTAATATTTCTACCATATTACAAAGCAGCGAGTCAGTAACAGCCTGTGACTTACAGACTCTATAGGCTAGTACTTATTCCCTGGCGGCTCCGGCGATGCTCTGGGCAAACAGTAATGCTTTGTTCGGGTCGGTGAAGAAAGATTCAGGTATAATAATCAAAATCGAACTCCTGGTATGTTCCTCAGTATTCCTCTTGTCTTGAAAAAGAGTGCTCTTTGTTTCACGACTTCAGGGGGAAAGTCCCTGAAAATCCGTATCCGTTGTCCTTGGTATGATAGGTTCCTATCCTTGGCCAGTTTATGAAGTATTTCCTCCAGGACGTGGCAGTGATGCACCCGCAGGATCAGATGTTGCGGTGGCACGTTGTCGTCCAACCGGGATCTCAGAGCTCTGTGTGCTGGGTCAAGCACGGGCTTCTCATCCAGACTGAGTGTGTCTTTAAGTAGTTTTGCTGTAAAGTCACGGACATTTTGACCGTGTTCTTTACCTTCTTTCACTCTGACTATTCTCAAATTTTGATACTTGGAACGCCCCTCTAGATCTAGGCATTTTACTGATAATTTTGACACCAAGCTGGAGATGCATTCCACTTCAACTTTCAACTTGTCTGTAGCATCAGAGCTAGCTGTAGCCGCTAGTTCCAGCGCAGGGATAGTCTTGCTGTAGGCGATTGAGGTAGCTGGCCTGAGTAGTTTCCAGCTTATGGTTGATGTCGGTTTCCAGACGTAGAATTTCCCCTCTTAGGTTCGCGGTTACCTCTTCAATGCAAGTCTATTTTGGCACATATTTCTTGTTTCACTGCTGGGAGTTCTCGGGACTGTTTCTCAGGTGAGCTTCTGCGCGGCCTTCCTCTTCGCCTTTTCGCGGTCTTTTAGTCTGTTTACCGGTCTACTATGTAAAATTGCATATCAGTAATGAGCTGTTTAACTTTGCTTTGCAGAAACAAAAAAAAGTGCAACAAATAATTTAACCACCTGGCCCTTTGCCAGTGGATGCGTTGAGTAATGAACTGTTTTATTCTTTTAATAACGTAATTTGTTCGGCAATGTGCAGAGCTACTTAGACGTGCATCCTACCTCTCCATAGCGCCACCGGAAGTCAAGGTAAATTTTTCTAAGGTAAACATAAATGCTGGAGAAACTCAGTGGGTGAGGCAGCATCTATGGAGCGAAGGAAATAGGCAACGTTTTGGGCGGAAACCAATGTATTTACAACGTGGACAGGAAGTGGTCAAGACATAATAGTATAGATGATGCAATGGTAGGCTGGTGGGACTGGTATAGATGAGGTCTGTCGGTTGGCATGGGCAAGTTGGGCCAAAGGGCTTGTTTCCATGTTGTATGACTCTGACTATGACTTTATAAATCTATGAGACACAAGAGTAACACTGGAGGATTGGCACTGAGAGTGAATCACATTAATTGTCCACACCACCAAATCCTGACCCGGCTTAAACTAGATGGCCATGTAGCAGAGTTTAGCATCCATGTACGAACCCCTTTGGTGCTACTTATCCATTGTGCTGCTGCAAGTAAAAATTTCATTATTCTGTTTTGGGACATATGACAATAAAACTCTCTTGACTCTTGGCGCATGACTCTAATGGTCTGTTGTGGGTTTGGTAATATGATATAAATGATTCTCCAGGCCTTTTGCAGATCCAGAATTATAAAGATGATGATCGGGAGAGCTCGGTGGAATCTAACCATTGTATTTTTCATGGAAGTACTTTCAACCTAACCTATCAGAGGAGAAGATTGGAGCTGTACATTTTTTTTATGTTATTTATTAGATATGTTATTTATTTATGTTATTTATTAGACCCCAGTGGAATCTAACCATTGTATTTTTCATGGAAGATTTTGCCACCTAACCTTACAGAGTAACGGATTGGAACTGTGCATTTTTTTTTTGTTATTTATTTGACCTGTTGTAAGTTTTATGTTAATAAACTGGCGTTTTGCTGTAGAGTCCTGCTGATCAGGCATTTCAGTGGAAAATTCCCAGATATGTAATGAAATAGAGAAGTATTAGAGCGTAAATAATAACACATTGTTTATTGTGGTGATTGTTTTCATTTGATTGATTTTACATTCTTATTTGCCAACTCATTGTAAATTGTGCAAAGGATTTTTTTTTCCCCTTTCACTATTAAATCTTTTTTAACCAATGTACCAAATGCTGCTACTTTAAAGCTAGAATGCATTTGGAAATTCCTGCTGATTAAGGGACCATGAAATCTTAGCATCTGGCTAACGATGCACTTCTTCTTATTAGTTTAAAGTTAAAGGCAGTCTGCATTACCATTCTTCCCTCTGTAGGAGAATGATTTGCAGAGGTGGCAGTACTCATGCATGTATTTATGGATTTCTGCAAAGACAGACGGTAAGAGCAGGATTAGCATCCAGCTCCTGCACATTCGAAGGTACCTTGATATTTTTTTCTGTGAGATAACTGGAAAGTAATTGTGATTCAAATTAACAACAGAAATAGCTTAAGTAACAATATAAACTTACAATGAGTGATGGCAAACTTGCTTCAACTTACTTTCAGATGGAGAAAACACAATTTTGCTGTTTTCTGCACTGAGACATTGGTACAATATTGGTCACGTGTTCCAACATATAAACTATATATATTACTATAGATTCACATTGCTAATGAAAATGCAACATCCACAACGTAAATGCAGTTTTTCTTTGAATACCATCTTTGGATTTTTTTAGATATATATTTTATCTAAAGGGGCTATAGTTCTATGTCAAAAGTCAGCATGACCGCACATGCAGCAAAAAAAGTATTGATTGGTGTTTTTTCTGCTGGGTCTTGAAATTGTAACCACATGGTGTTGTAATGTCACCAACATATATAAGGTTTATTTTTGATGAGCAAGAGAAATGTGATAGCAAGAGAAATGTCAAGTGCAATTGACAGTAAGTTTAATGCGCAGAAATGTCACTGAAGATACAAACTAAGTTAAGCATTCAGTGAGAGTTGTGGGTCGAGTGAGCAACAAGGCTGCATGTCAGCATGGAGCAGACCAACAAATCATGAAGTATTAGCCTTCTAAATTGTGCTGCTTCAGGGCAAACAGCTTTGATAAAAGCTAGTTACTCTCCAAGGGAACGAGAACCAGCAAGATTGAAAGTTATACTGGAGAGGAAAACAGGACATTACCTTTTATTTATTATCATCTGGGGAAATTTTGAGTAGAAACTATATTGCTATTGCATGATTTTGCTCCACTTCATGTCAAGCCATTTCTCAATGGAAGAGTACTGTTCTCCCCGCCCCCTACGTCTCCAAAGGGTAAAGAGTGAAAGTGAAAAGCCAAGTAGGCCGTTTGGTTTAGTTTCTTAGTTTAGTGACACAGCATGGAAACAGGCCCTTTGGCCCACGAAACCTGCACCAACCAGCGATCCCCACACACTAACACTATCCCACACACGCAAGGGACAATTTACATTTATACCAAGCCAATTAACCTACAAATCTGTTTGTCTTTAGAATGTGGAGGAAAACCAAAAAACTCAGAGAAAATCAACGCATGTCATGGGGAGAACGTACAAAGTCTGTCCAGATACTTTTGTACTTCACCCTTAGTCAGGATCAAACCATAATCTCTAAACAAACAGATGTGTTCTAGGAACAGAGAGTGAGATTATTCATGCAAGAATCAACAGTGAATAAAGCAAGTTTGTTGTAGATGATGTAGAAGAGTATTGTTTCAGACCAATGTTGACAAAAATACTTTGGATAAAGGAGGCAGTACGTGACCTTAATAGAGTAAACCCTCATCTTAACAAACCTCTTTTAGTTATAATGGACTAACCTTTCGACGGCTGCCCATGCTGCCTTCCCGGCCACTTGCCCTGGCTGCCCCAATGCCACCTTGGCTCGTGTCTCTTCCAGGACAGACCTCTGCCACCACTGCCAGCCCACTCAGCTTCCTTGGCCGCTTCCAGGCCATGCCTGCCACAGTCACTCCTGATCTATACCAGAGTCTGCTGATTCTGGCCTCTCCTCCGCCCACCTGCCGGCCAGAGCCATCAACGCATTTCAATTCCAGACCCAGTTCCAGACCGAGAGCTTGAAGAAGGGTCCAGTACTGAAACATCACCTATCCATGTTCTCCAGAGATGATGCCTGACCCGCTGAGTTACTCCAGCACTTTGTGTCCCTGAGTGTATTAACCAGCAACTGCAGTTGTCTGTTTCTACTACTTATACAATGACAATCCCGAACTTGTTTATCGCAGACAATGGACACCACCCCCCCTCCCCCCCCACAAAGGGTCTGTAATAACAAGGATTTACTGTTTGAAAGGATGAACCAAGAGATTGCGGCACTTGGACATGGCATATAACATGAACACAGGCACCTCAGTGTGTAACATACAGTGCATTCAGAAAGTATTCAGACCCCTTCACTTTTTCAACATTTTGTTACGTTACAGTCTTATTTTAAAATGGATTAAATTCATTTTTTTCGTCAATCTACACACGATACCCGATAATAAAAAAAGCAAATACGGGTGTTTAGAATTTTTTGGAAAGTAATTAAAAAGAAATAACTGAAATATCACCTTTACATAAGTATTCAGACACTTTACTCAGTACCTTGTTGAGGCACCTTTGCCAGTGATTACAGCCTCAAGTCTTCTTGGGTATGACGCTACAAGCTTGGCACACCTGTATTTGGCTAATTTCTCCCATTCTTCACTGCAGAACCTCTCGAGCTCTGACAGGTTGGATGGGGAGCGTCGATGCACAGCTATTTTCAGGTCCCTCCAGAGATGTTCGATCGGGTTCAATTCCGGGCTCTGGCTGGGACGCTCAAGGACATTCACAGACCTGTCACAAAGCCACTCCTGCGTTGTCTTGGCTGTGTGCTTAGGGTCGTTGTCCTGTTGGAAGGTGAACCTCTGCCCCAGTCTGAGGTCCAGAATGCTCTGGAGCAGGTTTTTATCAAGGTTCTCTCTGTTCATCTGGAGCTGGAGCTGATTTCTTATCACTTCGCGGAGTTCCACACTTCGATCCGACGGGTGATGCGAATACTGTCAGCGTGAAGTGGAATGCTTGGCTGGGGGAATTCGAAGCTTACGCTGACAGTCGAGGGCTCTTTCTTGAGGAGAGTACGCTGGGGCAGAAGACGCAGCGGAGAGCGTTGCTTCTTTTCACCGCGGGGCCAGCAGTTCGAGAAATGTTTAAAACATTGTCTGATACCGGAATGAAGGAAAACTATATGAAAGCTGTTGATGCTTTGAACAGATTTTATGTGGTGGTGCCAAATGCTACATTTCAACACCATTTATTCCGTAAAACAATGTAGGAAGAGGGTGCGACTCGGACAGGTGTCTGTAGGATGCAAATATGTGGCTGTTGATGTGGAAAACCAGATATTGGATCAGGTTGTCCAGCATTGCAGGTCAGACAAGCTCAGGAGAAGTCTGCTAGGAAAAGGGGGTGAGTTAAACCTTAATGATGCCTTGTCGATTGCAACAGCACTGGAAGCTGTTGAGGGACAATTTCACAGCATGAAATTGCAAGATTCCAAGACTGGGCAAGCTAACTGGCTGTCCTATGGTAGACCAAGAAGTATGCCTGAACGTGAGATCGAGTGTTACAGGTGTGGCAACAAGGGTCACATAGGGAAAGATGCATGTTGTCCAGAAAAAGGAAATGTGGAGATAAAGATCATTTTGCAAAGAAATGTAAAAGTAAGACCAGGAACAAGACAAGTGATTACAACAAGAAAGGGAAGTCCAGTGCAAAGAAAGACAGAAATTAGCAGAAAAAGAAGGGTCATAACCGTCACGTAGAAGGTGATGTCGGAAGTGATGAAGCTGGTGAGCATGTTGTTAAAAGGAATTATCAGTTTGCATTGAATGAGAGCCATCACGAGAAAGTTGCAGTAACTATCGGAGGTGCCAGAGATTGTAGATTCTGGTAGAGACAGCAACGTAATTGACAGATCACTTTGGGAATGCTTGAAACTGCAGAAAATGAAGTGCACATCAAGGAGGTGTAGTAGGAAGTTATATCCATACACCACAACTTAACCATTTCAGACCATTGGATGTTTCACAGCTAAAGTAGAAGTCAGAGATAGAAAAACTGAAGCAGAATTTGTGGTGATAGAGGAGAAGAGAGAACCTCTGCTGAGTAGAAATACAGCTTGAGAGCTGGGAGTGCTTCACATCGGAGTGCATGTCAATTCAGTGCAGTCATATGATGAAATGAGGCAGGAATTTCATTCAGTATTCCAAGGGATTGGAAAATTGAAAGGCCGGCAAGTGAAGTTAGCTATTGATGACAATGTCAAGCCGATAGCTCAACCGGTGCCGAGAACACCATTTGGACTTCGTGGAAAAGTAGAAGCTAAAATCAAGGAGTTGATTGATAAGGACATTAATGAACCAGTTGAAAGTTCGACACCATGGGTGAGTCTAGTTGTGATTGTGCCGAAACCCAATGATGACATTAGACTGTGCGTTGACATGAGGAGAGCCAATGAGGCAATAATCAGAGAAAGACACCCAATTCCTATTGTTGATGATGTGCTACAAGAGTTATCAACCAGTAAAGTGTTTTCCAAAATTGATCTCAAGTGGGGATTTCATCAGTTGGAATTACATCCAGAGTCAAGAGAGGTGACAACATTTGTCACTCACTGTGGATTGTACCGATACAAAAGACTGATGTTTGGAATCAATGCTGCTCCCGTTCCAGTTTGATAGTGAACAGAGACAGGCATTCAAATCACTGAAACAGAGTCTATTGAGTGCAGAAACCCTTGGATATTATGAACCTGCTGCACCAACAAAAGTCATAGCAGATACTAGTCCAGTCGGGTTAGGAGCAGTGTTGGTACAGAGACATGCAGATGGACCCAGAATCATAGCATATGCCAGTCGATCATTAACCAGCGTGGAGAGAAGGTATTCTCAACCAGGGAACGAAGCACTGGGACAAGTGTGGGCCTGTGAAAGGTTCCATGCATACTTGTACGGCATTGAATTTAAACTTGTTACAGATCACAAGCCGCTGGAAGTGATCTATTCAACAAGGTCTAAGCCATGTGCCAGAATAGAACGTTGGGTGCTGAGACTCCAACAGTACAAGTACAAAGTAGTCCACATTGCTAGGAAAGCAAACATCGTGGACCAGCTGTTGAGACTGTTGAACGATAAACAGCTGGGAGCAACATCCATGCAAGAGATGGAAGCGAAGAACTTTGTGCGATTCGTCGCAATTCAGTCAACGGCAGGAGCCGTGACAACGAAGGAAGTTGAAAGGGAATCAGAACATGATCCTGAACTCAAGGATATCAGAGAGCATATACAGAGTGGGCAATGGGATCAATGCCCATAAAAGATGAATTTTGTATAAATGGTCAGTGTGTGCTGAGAGGTGGCAGATTGGTGATCCCACAGGTACTACAACCAAGGATCATGTCATTAGCGCATGAAGGACATTTAGGTATCGTCAGTACTAAACAGAATTTGCGGAGTAAAGTTTGGTGGCCAGGTTGTGAGAAAGATGCCGAAAGATTTGTCAAGACCTGTCACGGATGCCAAATCACAAGCAGGAGCAATCCATCAGATCCAATTAGAAGTACAAATTTGCCAACAGGTGAATCAATTATGGTAGTGGTAGACTACGATAGTAGGTACTATGAGTATGCAGTGATGAAGTCAACTACAGCAGAAAAGACTGTATAGGCATTAGCAGAGATCTTCGTCAGACACGGGTTGCCTGTTACATTGTACTCCAACAATGGGTCACAGTTTGTTTCTGAGACATTTGCTGAATACATGAGAATCACAGGCATCCATCATCACAAGGTGACTCCTAAATGGCCACAAGCTAACAGAGATGTAGAGAGACAAAACCAGTCCATGGAGAAGAGGATACAAATTCCCCATGCCAAAGGGAAAACTGTTAGCATACGTAGCTGTGTATCGGGCGGTCACTCACTCAATGACAGGGAAAAGTCCAGCAGAAAGGAAAATTTGCACCAGAATACCAGAAGTGCGAGAGATCATGGAAGACCAGGAGATGAGAGGCTGTGATGCCGAAATGAAAGGTGCGGCAAAATGGTATGCTGACTTGAAACGAGGAGCCAGGCCCACGGAAATAATTCCTGGGATGATGTGCTTGTGAGGCGAGACGATGGCGTTAAGATAGACATTCCTTATCATTGCCAGCCATACAATGTTGTATCGAGGAGCGGCAGCATGGTGACAGTCAAGTCTCCAGAAGTTGTTTTCTACAAGAGAAATGTATCGAGCATCAAAAGGTACATGTCCAGAGACACTCAAAACGAGGTAGCCCAAATTCCACCAAGAGCAACTGATTCAGAGGGGCCAGACGACATTTCCGAGGTGGTGATCAGCGTTCCAGATGTGGCACGCTGCAACGCAGGTGGTGAGCAGAGCAGGTGTCTGAGTGACAACACTTTTCCAGATTCAACAGGCTCTGTTGCTTCTGTGCCAACTGGTAGACCAAGCCGTGAAAGGAGAGTCCCTAAGCGATACGATGATGATACTGTTTAGTATGATACTGTTTATTATGAGCAATTAGTTTATTAAGGTTACAAGAGTGTGTAAAGTTGCATTTGTTTTGCAGTTGGAATGCATCTGTTTCATGAATTATTGGATCACAAATGAAAACACATATTAATTTAAAGTTTAATTCTGGTAAAGAAGGGATGTCATAACGATGAGTCAAGATGATGATATGCAAATATCATGACCTTTGCATCAGATGACTTGGAGGTCAGATCGCATGTGTACTGTATAAGCCTAGGCAGGAGGCCATGGCTGGGTGAGATAATAAACACGGAGTCCAAGGAATGTAACCTGTAAATATTGTGTCAGTATTAATATTCCACATCTGAGACAAAGATATGACACCGGCCATTCTACCATCAAGGCCTGATTGGTGAAGTGCCGCAGATATAGTTGTCCTTATGGAAGGATCTCCCATCTCCACTAAGGAACTCTCTGTGGAGATGGGAGATCCTGTCAGAGTGACCATCAGGTTCTGGTCACCTCCCTGACCAAGGCCCTTCTCCCCCCATTGCTCAGATTGGCCGGTCAGCCAGCTCTATGAAGAGTTCTGGTGGTTCCAAAGATCTTCTAATTAAAAATTACGAAGACCATCGTGCTTTTCAAGACCTGCAATGCTGCAGAGGTTGTTTTATATCTTGACACAATCCCGTCTTAGAGGTCTATGGACAATTCCTTCATCTTCATGGCTTGGTTTTTGCTCTGACATGCACTTTCCTCTGTGGGACAATAGACAATAGGTGGAGGAGGAGTCCAATCAGCCCTTCGAGCCAGCACCACCATTCAATGTGATCATGGCTTATATAGGCAGGTGTGTGCCTTTCTAAATCATTTCCAATTAAATTAATTTACCACTGGTGGACTCCAATCAAGTTGCAGAAACATCTCAGTGATAATCAATGGAAACAGGATGAACCTAAGCTCTATTTTGAGTGTCATAGCAACGGGTCTGAATACTTATGTAAATGTGATATTTCAGTTCTTTTTTTAAATTACTTTGCAAAAATTTCTAAACGCTTCTTCATTCTGGGATATTGTGTGTAGATTGATGATTAAAAAAATAGAATTTAATCCATTTTAAAATAAGGCTGTAATGTAAAAATATGTGGAAAAAATGAAGGGGTCTAAATACTTTCTGAATGCACTATATACTTTTCTCCAATCTTCTGGTTGGCCTTTCAAATTGTGTGCCTATGTAAAATGTGAGAGGATGCATCAAGATCTCTATCTCTTGTCTCTTTTGCAACACCATGAACTGATATCCAAGGTCAACACATGGCAGACAGGCTCAGAAAGATTCAAGTTCTTGGGTATAAATGCTACCAGCAATTTGATCTGGACCAGCCATGTCGAAGCTATAGCCATGAAACCACACAAACACCTCTAATTAGAAGGCTTAGGAAGTTTGGTATGCCCCCCAAAACAACTCTCACCAATTTCTACAGATGTGCTGTACACAGCATTTTATCAGGATGCATCACAGTATGGTTTGGGAACAGTCCCCTCCTAGACTGCAAGAAATTGCAATGAGTTGTAGACGCAGCCCAGACCATCACACAAACTAACCTCTCTTCCATCGACTACATCTACATTTCACGCTGCCTCATCAAGACCACCACATAATCAAAGATGTGTCTCATCCTGGTCACTCCCTTAACTCCCTCTCTCATTTGGCAAGAGGTACAGTAGTTTGAAAACGCATACCTCCAGATACTAGGTCAGCTTCTACCTAGCTGTTATCAGGCAACTGAACAGTGGTCCTACCTCCTATCTAGCTCATTGGAGACCTTCAAAGTACCTTTAATAGGACTTTCGAAACATAGAAAATAGGTGCAGGAGGAGACTATTCGGCCCTTCGAGCCAGCACTGCCATTCATTGTGATCATGGCTGATTGTCCCCAATCAATAACCTGTGCCTGCCTTCTCCCCATATCCCTTGATTCCACCAGCCCGTAGAGCTCTATCTAACTCTCTCTTTCTCTGGACTTTCTTGCACTAAATATTCTACCCTTTATCCTGTATCTGCACGCAGTGGGCTGCTTGATTGGTATCACGTATAGTCTTTTCGCTGACTGGATAGCTTGGAACAAAAAGCTTTTTGCTGTACCTGTGTACACATGACAATAATAAACTAAATCTGTGATGTTATTGTATTCAACTTCATGGGAATCCCTCCACCCCTTCCCTTCCAAAATAATTACAAAGATGGAAACATTGGGGGAAAATACATGCTCTAATAATAATACACAGAAATACTTTGAAATTGATTGTAACTGCATTTTAGATAATTTCACTGATTTTCCTGTAGGGATATGATTTTTCAAATAGCCAGAAAACTCAATAAAGATAATGATAACCATTCATCAAGCTCTCTGGTTTAATGCCCATTATCATATTTAATATTTAGTGCAATATATTATGGATTATGGTACTCGGGAGGAGATTTGTCTCACAAAAAGTCAGGGAGCTATTAAGACCCTACAATCATTCATGGAAACTACATTGATTTGAGACAAAAATAGCTTGATTTAATTGTGTTTTTTAAAATGGCACAGGGCATGACACGTCTTGAGGAAGTAGATAGTTGTTCAGAATATTGGTACATCAAGAATAGGCATCTTATTTAATTCTCCAGGATTAAAACTAAAAATCGGGTCATACTCGGGTAGCAACTTGTACCCAAATAATACTAGGAATAATACTATTTATCATATTAATTTAGTGACAATTGAGAAACAAACTGAGCAATCCAGGGCAGCTGAGAAACAAACTCAGCAATCCAGGATAGAACATTTTCAAAGCAAGTGAAAAATCAAGCAAAAACTACAAATGCTTGAAATCTGAAATAAAAAAAAATCAGAAAATGTTAAAAATACAGCTGGTTCGATAGCATCTGTGGAAAAAGAAGGTTAACATTTCAGTTCCAAGACCCTTTGTCAGAATTAAGAAAGATATATTTTTAAAAAATCTTGTGGAGAATGTGATAGGACAAAAGTCAATTTTATATTTACATGCACAGGTATAATGAAAATCTTGTTCGCAGCAGCAGTGCAAAACACAACTAGAGAGAGAAAAAAAAATAGTAAGGCTATGGCCATGATGGAGTGTCTGGGAGTCACTGGGTGATGACTGGTCTAACTACTATTCAGCTGGAATGTATTGCAGTGTCAAACATTATCTCCCACTTCAGCCACGTTTGGATGCTGTCTACCGTCTACTGAAGGTTAAAGAAGGAACTGCAGATGCTGGAGAATCGAGGGTTACACAAAAAGCTGGAGAAACTCAGCGGGTGCAGCAGCATCTAAGGACTGGTCAGGGATCAGATCCCTGACCAGTCTGAAGAAGGGTCTCGACCCGAAACGTCGCCTATCTCCTTCGCTCCTTAGATGCTGCTGCACCCGCTGAGTTTCTCCAGCTTTTTGTGTAACCGTCTACTGAAGGTTACTGGCTCTCCTTTAACAGTTAACTTTGAGAAATTGACTATGACATTTGCTAATATAAGTTGCTATTAGTTTATCTCCCGGGATAAACTATACCACATTACTTTTCTTCAACCCAGAACCGTAATTTGTGTTAGAGTGTCGTATCTTCATAGCCTTTCATTACATTGTGGTGTGTCTTCATTTACGAGGATGTGATCACACAAACATAATGTGGGAGATAGGTTTGAATTGCATTGTCTGAAAAAAATTATGCCCCTTCCGAAGGGACTATAAAACCCGGAAGTGTTGAGTGCCTCAGTCAGTCTCTGCAAAATGGGGGAGCAAGAGGGTGACATCTCTCAGTCTCAGCTGTGAAAAACACTGAACACATGAATGTGTGGCTGAGGAACTGGTGCAGGGGGCAGGGATTTAGATTCTTAGATCACTGGGATCTGTTTTGGAGTAAGGGGGAACTGTACAAAAAGGACGGATTGCATCTTAACAGGTGGGGGACCAGCATTCTGGCCGGCAGGTTTGCCACTGCTACACGGATGGTTTTAAACTGAATAAGGGGGGTGGGGTGTCAAATGGAATAGTCGAGGACGGAGTTAAAGGGAAAGAGAGTAAAGGGATGGTTAATGACCCCAGAATTAACGGGAAAGAAAGCTCACAAAGGGATAGGAGAGTATGGCCAAGTGTAATAGGGATCGGTGTGAAAGGGGCCACTTGTCAACATAATTGTATAAGGAGTAAGAATGTTGTAAAAACAAGCCTGAAGGCTTTGTGTCTCAATGCGAGGAGCATTCGTAATAAGGTGGAGGAGTTGAAGGTGCAGATAGCGATTAATGACTATGCTATAGTTGGGATCACGGAGACATGGCTCCAGGGTGACCAAGGCTGGGAGCTGAACATCCAGGGATATTTAATATTCAGGAGGGATAGACGAAAAGGAAAAGGAGGTGGGGTAGCGTTGCTGGTGAGAGAGGAGATTAATGCAATAGAAAGGAAGGACATTAGTGTGGAGGATGTGGAATCGATATGGGTAGAGCTGCGAAACTCTAAGGGGCAGAAAACGCTAGTGGGAGTTGTGTACAGGCCACCTAACAGTAGTATTGGAGTTGGGGATGGCATCAAACAGGAAATTAGAAATGCTTGCAACAAGGGTAACACGGTTATAATGGGTGACTTCAATCTGCATGTAGATTGGGTGAATCAAATTGGCAGGGGTGCTGAGGAAGAGGATTTCTTGGAATGTATGCGGGATAGTTTTCTCAACCAACATGTGGAGGAACCAACGAGAGAGCAGGCTATTCTAGACTGGGTATTGAGTAATGAGGAAGGGTTAGTTAGCAGTCTTGTTGTGCGTGGCCCCTTGGGCAAGAGTGACCATAATATGGTTGAGTTCTTCATTAGGATGGAGAGTGACAAAATTAAGTCAGAAACAAGGGTTCTGAACTTGAACAAAGGTAACTTTGAAGGTATGAGATGTGAATTGGTCAAGATAGACTGGCAGGTGATTCTTAAAGGGTTGACAGTGGATGTGCAATGGAAGGTATTTAGAGACTGCATGGATGAAGTACAAAAATTGTTCATACCAGTTTGGCAAAAGAATAAATCAGGGAATGTGGTGCATCCATGGATAACAAGGGAATTCAGGGATAGTATAAAAACAAAAGATGAGGCATACAAATTGGCCAGAAAAAGCAGCCTACCGGAGGACTGGGAGAAATTCAGAATCCAGCAGAGGAGAACAAAGGGCTTAATTAGGAAAGGGAAAATAGATTATGAAAGGAAACTGGCAGGGAACATAAAAACTGACTGCAAAAGTTTTTATAGATATGTGAAGAGAAAGAGACTAGTTGGTCCCTTGCAGTCAGAAACCGGTGAATTGATCATGGGGAACAAGGACATGGCAGACCAATTGAATGACTACTTTGGTTCTGTCTTCACTAAGGAAGACATAAATAATCTGCCGGAAATAGCAGTGGAACGGGGGTCAAATAAGATGGAGGAACTGAGTGAAATCCAGGTTATCCGGGAGGTGGTGTTGGGTAAATTGAACAAATTGAATTAAATCCCCAGGGCCAGATAGTCTGCATCCCAGAGCAATCAAGGAGGTAGCCACAGAAATAGTGGATGCATTAGTGATAATTTTTCAAAATTCCTTAGATTCTGGAGTGGTTCCTGAGGATTGGAGGGTAGTTAATGTAATCCGTCTTTTTAAAAAAGGAGGGAGAGAGAAAGCGGAGAATTCCAGACCAGTTAGTCTAACATCGGTAGTGGGGAAACTGCTAGAGTCAGTTATTAAAGATGGGATAGCAGCGCATTTGGAAAGTGGTGAAATCATTGGACAAAGTCAGCATGGATTTATGAAAGGTAAATCATGTCTGACAAATCTGATAGAATTTTTCGAGGATGTAACTAGTAGAGTGGATAAGGGAGAACCAGTGGATGTGTTATATCTAGACTTTCAGAAGGCTTTCAACAAGTTCCCGCATAAGAGATTAGCATACAAACTTAAAGCACACGGTATTGGGGGTTCAGTATTGATGTGGATAGAGAATTGGCTAACAGACAGGAAGCAAAGGGTAGGAGTAAACGGGTCCTTTTCAGAATGGCAGGCAGTGACTAGTGGGGTACTGCAAGGCTCAGTGCTGGGACCCCAGCTATTTACAATATATATTAATGATTTGGACGAGGGAATTCAATGCAACATCTCCAAATTTACAGATGACACCAAGCTGTGGGGTATAGTTAGGTGTGAGGAGGATGCTTGGAGGCTGCAGGGTGATTTGTATAGGCTGAGTGAATGGGCAGATGCATGGCGGATGCAGTATAATGTGGATAAATGTGAGGTTATCCACTTTGGTGGCAAAAACATGAGGGTAGACTATTATCTGAATGGTGGCAGATTCAGAAAAGGGGAGATGCAACGAGACCTGGGTGTCATGGTACACCAGTCATTGAAAGTAGGCATGCAGGTGCAGCAGGCAGTGAAGAAAGCAAATGGTATGTTAGCATTCACAGCGAAAGGATTTGAGTATAGGAGCAGGGAGGTTCTACTGCAATTGAACAGGGTTTTGGTGAGGCCACACCTGGAGTATTGCATACAGTTTTGGTCTCCAAATCTGAGGAAAGACATTCTTGCCATAGAGGGGGTACAGGTACGGGATACTGAGTTGGATGATCAGCCATGATCACATTGAATGGCGGTGCAGGCTCGAAGGGCCGAATTGTCTACTCCAGCACCTATTTTTCTATGTTTACTAAATTGTGAGTGGTTTTACTGACCTGTCAGTGCCCTTAACGTAGTTTGAAAATATGGTTTGGAAATGCTAAAGCTGTGTTGCCTTTGGTTTGGAAATGCTAAATCTGTGTTGCCTTTGGTTTTGAAACGCTAAAGCTGTGTTGCCTTTGATTTGGAAATGCTAAAGCTGTGTTGCCTTCGGTTTGGAAACGCTAAAGCTGTGTTGCCTTTGGTTTGGAAATGCTAAAGCTGTGTTGCCTTCCATTTGGAAACGCTAAAGCTGTGTTGCCTTTGGTTTGGAAATGCTAAAGCTGTGTTGTCTTCGGTTTGGAAACACTAAAGCTGTGTTGCCTTTGGTTTGGAAATGCTAAAGCTATGTTGCCTTTGCTTTGGAAGTGCTAAAGCTGTGTTGCCTAATTAACGCTGCGTTGCCTAATTAAAGTTTCCTTGCCTAATTAATGTCGCCTTGCCTAATTAAAGTTGCCTTGCCTTCTATATAATTAAAAGTCTAATCTTGACAAATTCCTGTTTGCACTTTATATTGATTTTTTTTAAAACCCTACCACCTACGGCTGTGATTATTGGCCATCTTACTCAGAATCTCCCTCCGCTCATCAGGTGCCGAGGAATTTTCCCATTGATGAAAAATAAAAGTGTTATTAGTGTTTAAAAAATGTTGAGATTCTCTCTCCTGTCAATCACGCCATGTAGGACACGCCCCTTCTGGTGGAAGGGTGGGAGGGACTATAAAACCTAGAAGTGTGGGTGTGGCTCGGTCTCTGCAAGATGGAGGTGGGAGAGGTCACGACTCGCTGTCTTTAGTGGCCTTGCACCCTGCTTGAAATGGAATTTCAAGGAAATGCCGTGAGTCAACTACCACCCCACCAGACGTGAGGGACTGAGTAAGATGGCCAAAAATCACAGCTGTAAATGGAAGAGTTTTATCTAAAATCAATATACAGTGCAAACAGGAAGTTGTCAAGTTTAGACTTTTAATCATTTGCCATTTCGAACCAACCACCACCGACAACCATTTGCAGTGCTTTAATTCAAACCAACCACCAACAACTATTTGGAGTGCTTTATTTCGAACCAACCACCACCAACAACCATTTGCAGTGCTTTATTACAAACCAACAACCATTTGCAGTCCTTTATTTCAAACCAACCACCATTTGCAGTGCTTTATTTCAAACCAACCACCATCAACAACCATTTGCAGTGCTTTATTTCAAACCAACCACCACCAACAACCATTTGCAGTGCTTTATTTCAAACCAACCATCACCAACAACCATTTGCAGTGCTTTATTTCAAACCAACCACCAGCGACAACCATTTGCAGTGCTTTATTTCAAACCAACCACCAGCAACAACCATTTGCTTTGCTTTATTTCAAACCAACCACATTTTCATTTTCAAACCACATATAGGGCACTCAAGGTCAGTAAAACCACACTCTCAGTTTAGTAGACATGAGGTCAGTGTTATTCACAGCTGAGACTGAGAGACGTGACCCTCTCGCTCCCCCATCTTGCAGAGACTGACTGAGGCACTCAACACTTCCGGGGTTTTCAGGAGGGAGAATCGCAACATTTTTTAAACACTAATAACTCTTTTATTTTTAATGGATGGGAAAAATCCTTTTGTCCTGCACAGCGGAGGGGGACTCAGTAAGATGGCCAAAAATCACAGCCGTGAATGGTAGCGTTTTATCTAAAATCAATATTCAGACCAACAGGAAGTGGTCAAAATCAGACTTTTAGTAATATATATAGATAAACACTGCAGAATAATCTTTTCAAATGTTTTCTTATGACAATAGGACATTATAGACAGTGTTACGATCCAGATCTGTTTTAGAAAAAAATAATGATATAAAAAATAATATTAGTATAAAATCTTCCATGAAAATACAATGTATTGATTACATATGAAATGGGTAAGTGATCTCTAAGGCAGATGGCAGAAAAAGTCAAATTCCTTCATAAAATGAAATTTGGGGAACTTTCCTATTTAAAAAAAACTAAAAATAAGGAATGAATGTATGAAGTAAGATATTATTTGATACACCTTTCCCCTGAGATCTTAGTATTGTAAGGCTGGATTGACCCAATCTGCTCATTATTCTGACAACTCAGCCATTGATTTCTAGAGGAAATATCAACCTAAGAAAAATGCTGAATCTTGTGCTTTGAAGCTGCAAAGCAATCAATTCATATTATCCAATTTGGATATTAAATTGTATAGCCCAAAATACAAGGAAAAGGATCTTTTGAACAGTGTTGCAATGCTACATTGCCATTATAAAAATCTTGCATACAGTTGCAAAACAGTGGTAAATGGGTCAAATCAACTCACTCCACTGAGTAAGGGTACAATATAAATTAATTATATCATTCTTAACATGACAAACTTGCATTATTCTTAAAATCCTGAATCTCAATTATAGGTAAAGTGAATCAGACCTACAAATGATTTTACTATTGCAACATTCACAAGACATTTGGACAGGTACATAGGAAAGGTTTAGATGGATCTGGGCCAAACTCAGGCAGGTGGGACTAGCGTAGCAGGGCATCTTGTTCGGTGTGGGCAAGTTGGGCTGAGGGCCCTGTATGATTCTATGACTCAATGGACTAATAATGTATTGAATTAAAAGGCCAACTGGGTTCTGAGGAAATAGTCAAACAATATACCCATAGCGACTTACCCATAGCCCTTGTTATTAGTCTCATTATTGATCTATTTAAATACAAGAATTTCCAAACTGTCTGTGACTGGTTTGTCCCTCTTGGCCTTTTCTCAAGAAAATGAAGAAATGAAGAAAATTATGAGATTATGTTAAGGGACATTAAAATGATGAAAAAATATATATTTTAACTGATTAAAAAGATATATATTAACTATAACCATGTAATTGTTTCAGGAACATGTATTCATTAAATCATTCAGTTTATATGAAGCCTTGGGCGACAGTAATCTGCCAAAAGAAGTTGTGCATAATTACTAATTGGCATCGACAGATTCCAACTTCCTGGTAAACATCCTTTAATACAGTTTTTATGCAAAGTGCCTCACACACCTTCAATACCAGTCACAGCCACAGCCACGGGTAGCATTAGATTTGGCACCTTGCATTATTTCATTGTGTGCAGTGTTAAGGGCCTGTCCCACTTGGGTGTAATTTGCGCGTAATTACGCTACATCATTATGTGTCACAATGCATGACATGCGCGTTGTGCAGTGCACGTGATGCCCGCATGGTGCTCATTACGCATGCATGGTGACGTAGACAGTGACACGCAGTCATGCGAGGCGCCCCAGTATTTTGGGATGTACAAAATCTTCGTGCGCCATCTGCATGACACGCAAATTACGCCCAAGTGAAACAGCCCCTTTATTTGTTACCTGGGATTATCTTAACGTTTCAGAAGTAGTTCAACAGGTGCATGGATATGACAGGCATAGAGGGATATGGGCTAAACACAAGCAGGTGGGACTAATGTAGATGATCGGAGAGGGGCGCCGTTGTGTATGGCTGCCCTGCCTTCAGTTGGCCTTTTCACCTTTTTTTAATTTTTAATGTGTTAAAAAGTTTGCTTTGGAAGCCTTCTAGCCTTAATGTGCGGAGGGGGAAGGGGGAAACTTTTTCTCAGTCCCTACCTGGTCAGAGATGCGTCTTCCCTCCGAGGCGCATCTTCGCTCCCTCCTTGCGACCTACCAACTGTACTGGAACGGCGTTTCCTGCTGGAGACCGGCCAGAACTTCTGCTTCAGTAGCGGCGCAGCGCTGAAGTACCATCGCGGAGCGGGCGATGCCTTACCGAGGATCACCGTGTGGTAAGCTCCGGAGTGCTGAGACCGCCGACTCCAACATCGCGGAGCTGTGGTTACGGACCTTCCAGCTGCTGGTGGCGCTGACTTTACATCGCGGAGGTCTGAGGTCTCCAGTGTGAATCTCCGCCCAGCTCGGCCTGTGGACTTTGGGAGCTGTGGTCTCCAGTAGGAAGGGGCCGATTCAGAACTCCAAGCCGCTGGAACTGTTCTTTCCATCAACCGGCGAGAGGGCCTGAGACACTGGGCCTCCGCTGCGATGACAACGGAGGCCTGAAATAGGCCCCGTCCACAGGTGAACACAGAGGAAGAGCACTGAGCATTTACTGCCTTCCCTCACAGTTGAAAACTTCAATTCCGCTGTGGGGGGGGGGGGGGGTTTCATGTTATTTCTATAGTGTGTTGTGTTTTTCGTTTTGCTTCTATGGATGTATGGCAACCCAAATTCTTCAGCACTTTGGTTCAACGCGAGTTTATTTAAATTATTAAATGTGCTATATAAATAAAAATTGATTGATTGATAGATGCGACATGTTGTTGAGTGTGGGCAAGTTGGGTCGAAGGGCCTGTTTCCGCACTGTATAATTCCATTAATCTATATGCCTATAAACCTGAACATAAATACCACTTTATTCCCTATCACATCTCTCCCCCCCCCCCCCCCCATTATTGCCACGTGCTCAACATCTTTGCTTTATCTAGTTCCACTTTCTGCCCTCCTTTCTTATAAGATTCTATAATCTGCAGCCTTTTATTATCACCACACATCGCCTCCCAACCTCTGTCACCATTGCCACCCTCCTTCCTCCAACTGATGCCTTCTGCCCATCAACTCCCCCTACCTGGATTCACTTAATCACTTGCCAGCTCCTGATTCACCCCACTCACCTCATTACTGACAATCTCCCCGCTGTACTCATCCTGATGCAGGGCTTCAAGCTGATATAGCTCTGTGATTCCACTCTCTGCGTTTCTTCAGCAGCTTTTTTTTCTGTTAGTAATTAGAAGTGACTTATTTTGACTGAACACCGTCCCCAGGGCTTTATGTAACCTAAGTGATTAAATAAGTGCTCTTGAAGCAACTTCATGGTCATATTCAGTATGCTAAAAGGTCCAACCATTTACTGTATACTTTCCACTTGCATATGATCTCCCAAAGTGCAACATTTCACACTTGGTCAAATTAAACTCCATCTGCTATTTTTCTGACAACAACTGGTTTATATCCAGTTGAATCCTTTGACACACTTCCTCACAATTCACAACTCTTCCAATTTTTTGCATAATTTGTAAATTTACTAATCAGCCCAACTACGTTTTTAAGCAGCTGATTGTATGCCTCCTTGTCACCTTCCACTCAGCTAACATGATCCAGGAATGATCCATTCTACATTGGGGGTTACACAAAAAGCTGGAGAAACTCAGCCGGTGCAGCAGCATCTAAGGAGCAAAGGAGATATCTCCTTCGCTCCTTAGATGCTGCTGCACCCGCTGAGTTTCTCCAGCTTTTTGTGTAACCCTCGATTCTCCAGCATCTGCAGTTCCTTCTTTAACACATCCGTTCTACATTAACTTGATCATCATCTGCTTTGATCTGTCATTTTCACACCTTACCCTTCCACATATCTCTAGTCTCCCTCTCCCCTGACTGTCTGAAGAAAGGTATTGACTTGAAACCTCACCTATTCCTTCTTTCCAGGGATGTCATTGATACAGTAGATCTCTCACCTGTGTCTCCTCCATGCTCTATACTTCTGCTCTCACTTCGCTCCCTTCCCTCCCCGGATGGAACAATGATAGAGTAATTCTGGTCCTCATGTACCACCCCACAACCTCAATGTCCAAGACATTACCGTCCGATATTTCCATCACCTCCAATGTGATCCCAACAGTCACATCTTACCATCCCCACCCCTCTCTTTCCACAGAGACCGCTCTGTCCGCTATTCTTAGGTTCACTCATCCCTTCCCAGCCAAACCAGCCCCTCCCCAGGTAGTTCCCCTGCAACGACAGAAGATGTAATGACTGTCCCCAAACAGCTTCTCGCCTCCATTCAGTGACTCCACCAATCATTTCAGGTGAGCCAAAGGTTCACATGCACCTCATCTAATCTCATCGCCTGCATCCGGTGTTGCCTATGCGGGCACCTTTACATTGGCAAGACTGAGTATCGACATGCTAATCGTCTTGCCAAACACATGCATTTAATCTGCCATGGCCTTCTGGATCTCCTGGTTGCTAATCATTTTCACTGCTCTACCCATTTCTATATTGACCTACCTGGCCTGGGCCTCCTCCATTGCCAGAGTGAGGCCACATGCAAACTGGAGGAACAACACCTCATATTCTGCATGGGTAGCTTTCAACTCAATTGTATGAACATTGGATTCTCCAATTTTAGGTAACTACATTACCCTCCCCTCTTCCCCCTATAACTGTTCCCCCTTTTTTAATCCCCCTCCCCTCTGCCCTGTGCCCTATCTGATCATGCACCTATTCCTCCCTTACCCCTTCCACCCACATTCCTTCCTCTAGTTTCACAACTCACAACTCTTCAATCCTTTTGTCTCACTCCTTCTGTCTTTTCATCTTTGGCCTTTGTCCAACATTCTGCCGATCCAAAAACTCTCCTCACCTGTATTAACCTATTACCTGCCAGGCTTTGTCTTGACCCTCCTCTTTTCTTGCTTTCTTCCCTAACCTGCACACAATCAGTCACAAGTTGAGTGTCAACCTTTAATTTCATCAAATGACTAAGGGTCATAGATCAACAAAATTAATGAAATGGACAGAACAGATACAGAAATTGATATTTTTGATTGATGAAGTATAGCTTTTTGTCTGTACTGACCAGCTGGAGGCAAAAGTGCTGGTCCAAAATAACATTCTGTGGATTAAAGTTATAGAGAGGCTGATATTACTGAGTAATTGGCTCACTATGTGAAACCTATAAATCCTGGAGAGTAGAAACCACACCACAGGGTGTTAATCTGACATAAAATATAAACCGTTACCTGATTGAAGTTCTGAAGGTGACATTGCGTTCACATCAAATAGCCAAATGCTTGAGTGATCTGGTCAAAGACAGTACGCTATTTGCGAGACAGTGGCACATCAAAGTAAGTGGATCAAAACTCATGTCACTAAAGTAGAAAATCACAAAACGCATTTTACTTTCTACTCTTCACTGGGTGCCCAGATCACGTACTATTAGTTTCAAATACTTTGTTCTTCAATAATTCCTGTGGCTCATGTAAGGAAAGAGCTGGGTCCATAGTGCATTTAAAATAGGAAAATACTTAAATTGATAAGTAAATACTCGCTTAGAATTTTTCTGAGAAAAAAAAGAGTTGCAACCCAATTAGCACACTAATTATTTGTAGACCCTTGATATTCTTAACCTCACAGTAGGATACACTAAGTTACTGCATTAAAATCACCACAGAACACTAAATCAGGTAATTAACAGATTATATTGTAACAGCAACAATTAAAAAGATAATTGTTATTGGCTTCCATCAATTACTTTTTGCCCAGTAAAGGAACAATTGGAGTGTGATGTCGTCTTCCTTCAGGCAGTGGATTGTTTTTGAAGATATGTGTATAAAATCATGATAATTAGATTGGGTAAACTCTTGCTCAGTGTAGGGCAGGGGTCGGCAACGTACAGCCCACAGGCTGGACCAGGCCTGTAACCAGAAATTATCTGCCCCACAGGCGTAACACAAAACACACACAACACTTATCGAAGAGTAGTTCTCACACACACACAGCCAATTCCATATCACAACACCTGTCAACTCTCTCTCTCCGTCCCTACCCTCCCACCCCTTCTTCCATCCTCCTGACCACCCGAAGTGAAAGCGCCCCCACCCCGTTGCTGCGGCATGTGTGAAACTGAAGTGGCTGAGAGTGGCTTCGGCGAGGCGGTGCTGGATCGGTTTCCTCGGGACCCCAGAGGCGGGCGGGCTGGAGGAAAGCGAAGCATCAGCGGGGTTGGTGAGGAATTGTCGCGGGGGTAATTGTCTTTTTGTCATATTTTCGTTACGATTTAAAAAAACCCATCATTAATTATTTATTAACTATGGCGATAGATGTGGCCCGCCATCCGCTCACAGACATGGGTCCTGGCTCCTTTGCAGAACAAGGTTGCCGACCCCTGGTGTAGAGGAATCGAGAACCTGAGGACATAGGTTTAAGGTGAGAAGGGAAAGAGTTAACAGGAAACTGAGGGGTGACTTTTTCCACACAAAGGTGGTGGGTGTATGGAGCTGCCGGAGGAGATAGTTGAGGCAGGTAGTTTAGTTTAGTTCAGTTATACAGCGCGGAAACAGGCCCAACGAGTCCGCACCAACCAGTGATCCCCGCACATTAACACTACCTTACACACACGAGGGACAATTTTAAATTTACACCTAGCCAATTAACCTACAAACCTGTTCATGTTTGGAGTGTGGGAGGAAACCAAAGATCTCGGAACAAACCCACAGAGGTCATGACGATGACAAACTCCGTGAAGACAGCACTTGTAAACAGGATCGAACCCAGGTTTCTGGCTCTGTAAGGCAGTAGCTCTACCGCTATGCCACCGCGCCACCATATTGCTATTGTACAATTGCAACGTTTAAGACACAATTCAACAGGCACATGGATGAAACAGGTTTAGAGGTATATGAGCCAAATGCAGGCAGGTGGGACTGGTAGGACGTGAGATAGGACGTGTTGGTTCGGTATGGGAAAGTTGGGCCGAAGGGAAAGTTGGGCCGAAACTATCCAATACTATAGTTGGATATAGCATACAACTATATCCACGTTGTATGACTGTGACTCCATATGGTGAAGTAACAACTTTCAGAAATATTACTTTTTTTTCCTTTTGGTCTTGCATTTAGCATGATCCCATTTATTATTTTCCATTCTCCACATGATTTCACATTGAATTAATCCATCATAATTAACCGCATAAATAACCTTTCTCCACCCCCACCCACCTCTAACCACTTCTCAATCCCTGCATATCATTGCCTAACAGGATACACTATTGTTCCCACTGCTGAAGAAGGTGATTGTACTGCACAATCAGTTACTCATTGCACCTGTTCAATATTACTACTGCTCCTGTTCGCGGTAATATGCAAACGTATTTTACACATTTCAGATGTGTAGAGAAATCTGTTGTGACAGTTAACAGAAATGAAATATTTAATCGTGTACAGGATGTTAGCATTACTGGCAAGATTAGCATTTATTGCCTATGTAAAAATCGGGCACTTGAGATCCGAAAAACCCGCCAAAACGGTACACGATAGCGTGACCATTTTTGGCCCACCTAACTCACCATTGTCCTGTGATGTAAATCAAACAAGTTTCGTTCAGATTGATCGTATATTTTACAAGTTATTGACATTTTAAACTTTACAAAGATTACTTTTCAAACCACTATTTCACAATTAAGTCACAATGGGATCCCGAATCTCATTTACATAAATAATCGCGATTTTCAAAAATTGTTTTAATCAAATTCTTCCGTTTTCATTAACAGCTAACATTGTGTTTAGGTTATTTTAAAGAAAAACACAATTTTCCTTGAGAATCTCATCAAAAAACCCAAATGGTTTTCATTGTGGGGGGCGGTAAGGAGTGGGGGAGGGGAGGGGAGGGGGGGGTGGGCGGGAGGATAGCTGGAGAGGAGGGGGGTGGGGGGAAAGTGGCAGAGGTGAGGAGGGAGCAGGGGAGAAGGGGAACAGAGGGGGAGGGGGTTGGCTGGGGAGAGGTGAGGAGTGGGGCAGCAGGAAGATGGAGAGGAGAGGTGTAGAGAAGGAAGAGGGGTTATGGAGGGAGGGAGAGAGTGACTGGGAGCAGGGGAAAGGAGAGGGAGGGAGAGGTGAGGGAGGGAATGGAGGAGGAGAGGGGAAGAAAGAGGGAGGGTGAAGAGGAGGGGGAGGGAGTCCTGGGGGATGAGGGGGAATGGAGGAAGATAGGGGTAGGAAGAGGGATGGCAAGATGCAGTTGGGGGAGGGTTGCCATGATTCGCGTCACAACGGGAACCCCTCAGCAGCACATGCGCAGTTGAGGCTTATGGGTCAGTGGCGGAATATTGCCTTGGGGGACGGGCCGAACGGATCCGCACCTGGTCTAGTATATTACTAAAACTATCCTGCACTCCAGGGATAATTTATAGTTAACCAATTAACCTACAAACCTGTAAGTACACACATACAGAGATGCAGAGCGGAAACACCCCGTTTGGCCCACCGAGTCCGCGCCGACCAGTAATCCCAGCTAATTAACACTACCCTACACACACAAGGGACAATTTACACTTATACCAAGCCAATTAATCTACATAACTGTATGCCTTTGCATTGTGGGAAGAAATCGGAGCATTGACAGATTCTTGATTGGTAAAGGGGTCAGGGGTTCTGGGAAGAAGGCAGGAAAATGGGGTTGCGAAGTAAAGATAGATCAGCCATGATAGAATGGCAGAGTAGACTTGATGGGCCAAAAGGCCTAATTCTGCTCCTAGAACTTATGAACCCGGAGAAATCCCATGTAGTCATGGGAAGAACGTACAAACTCCATACCGATAGCACTGTAGTCAGGATTGAATCCGGATCTCTGGTGCTGTAAGGCAGTCACTTTACAACTGCGCCATCATGCGGCCCCTTAAACATTGGCCTAAACCATTTGAAAACTTGTGCATTCTGGATTCTTCCACTGACACTATTTTTGAACTGCTTGATTATTAGGTTTGGTATTAGGTTTAATTTTACTAAGATAAAGTACAATCAGAAAAAACAAACATGATGTTCAACATATTTTTCCAGGGGCAGAAGAGTCATTGGAGCAGCTGCCCTTGGCATCGAGGCAACATTTATAACAGGTTGGCATGTAGGTGTTTCACAGAAATACTTTTGACCAGGAGCCGGTGGGAAGCTTCTTCCAAAGCCCCTTAAGCTCTCCCGCCATGTTATGTGTGGCATGTGATGGAATATTGACCAAACCGCTGGATTTCTGCAACTGCATCAGCAATCAAGCAGTACAACCTGAATCGATCTGGAACTGCAGTCGTACTTGTTTCCCTGCGATATACACTCAGTATTTATCTCTGGCAGTATATATATATGTGTGTGTGTGTATATATATATATATATATATATATATATATATATATATACACATCTATATTACTAAAGTCTAATCTTGACCACTTCTTGTTGTTCTGTATATTAATTTTAGACCAAACGCTGCCACTTACGGCTGTGATTTTTGGCCATCTTACTCAGAGTCCCGCTCCGCTGCACAGGACAAGATGATTTTTCCCATCGATGAAAATAAAGAGTTATTAGTGTTTAAAAAATGTTAAGGTTCTCTCTCCTGAAGGCCACGCCCCTTCCGGAGGGACTATAAAACCCGGAAGTGTTGAGTGCCTCAGTCAGTCTCGGCAAGATGGAGGAAGCGAGAGGGTCACATCTCTTAGTCTGAGCTGTGAATAACACTGAACACATGTCTACTAAACTGTGAGTGGTTTTACTGGCCTGCCAGTGCCCTTAATGTGTTTAAATATATGTGCCCTAAATATAGTTTGGAAATGCTAAAGCTGTGTTGCCTTTGGTTTGGAAATGCTAAAGCTGTGTTGCCTTTGGTTTGGAAATGCTAAAGCTGTGCTGCCTTTGGTTTGGAAATGCTAAAGCTGTGTTGCCTTTGGTTTGGAAATGCTAAAGCTGTGCTGCGTTTGGTTTGTAAATGCTAAAGCTGTGTTGCCTTTGGTTTGGAAATGCTAAAGCTGTATTGCCTAATTAAAGTAGCCCCTAATTAAACTTACTTTGCTTAATTAAAGTTGCCTTGCCTTGTATATAATGTATACCACGTACGGCTGTGATTTTTGGTCATCCTACTCAGTCCCCCTCCGCTCATCAGGTGCCGAGGATTTTTTCCATCGATTATAAATAAAAGAGTTATTAGTGTTTAAAAAATGTTGAGGTTATCTCTCCTGTCAATCACGCCATGAAGGCCACGCCCCTTCTGGTGGGAAGGGGGATGGACTATAAAACCTAGTAGTGTGGGCGTGGCTCAATCTCTGCAAGATGGAGGAGGGAGTGGTCACGACTCACTGTCTTTAGTGGCCTTGCTTGAAATGGTATGAAACTGCACTTGAATTTGGTGGCCTTGCACCCTGCTTGAAGTAGTAAGAAACTGCACTTGAAATTGGTGGCCTTTCACCTTGCTTGAAATGGAATTTCAAGGAATAGCTATGAGTCAACTGCCAGCCCACCAGCCGTGAGTGAGTGAGCTGCCAGCACAGCAGTCTTGAGTGACTGAGCCGCCAGCCATGCTAGAGTAAATCAGCGGGTCAGGCAGCATCTCTGGAGAGAAGGAATGGGTGAAGTTTGGGGTTGAGACCCATCTTCAGACCCATGTATATGTGTATATATGTACATACAGTGCCCTCCATAATGTTTCTGACAGACCTATCATTTATTTATTGCCATCTGTACGCCACAATTTGAGATTTGTAATGGAAAAAAATCACATGTGGTTAAAGTGCACATTGTCAGATGATATTAAAGGGTTTTTTTTATACATTATGGTTTCACCATGTAGAAAGTACAGCTGTGTTTATACAGTTTGTAATTGCTCAGGTGTGTTTAAATGCCTCCTTAAAGCAGGTATAAGAGAGCTCTCAGCACCCAGTCTTTCCTCCAGTCTTTCCATCACGTTTGGAAACTTTCATTGCTGTTTATCAACAAGAGGACCAAAGTTGTGCCAATGAAAGTCAAAGGAGCCATTATGAGACTGAGAAACAAGAAGAAAACTGTTAGAGACATCAGCCAAACCTTAGGCTTACCAAAATCAACTGTTTGGAACATCATTAAGAAGAAAGAGAGCACTGGTGAGTTTACTAATTGCGAAGGGACTGGCAGGCCACGGAAGACCTCCAAAGCTGATGTCAGAATTCTCACTATAATTTTAAAAAATCCACACTCTTGTCCGACAGATCAGAAACACTCTTCAGGAGTCAGATGTGGATTTGTTAATGACCACTGTCCGCAGAAGACTTCATGAACAGAAATACAAAGTCTACACTGCAAGATGCAAACCACTGGTTAGCCACGTAAATAGGATGGCAGGATTACAGTTTGCCAAGAAGTACTTAAAAGAGCAACCACAGTTCTGGAAAAGATGAGACGAAGATTAACTTATATCAGAGTGATGACAAGAGCAAAGTTTGGAGGAGAGAAGGAACTGCCCATAATCCAAAGCATACCACCTCATCTGTGAAACATGGTGGTGGGGGTGTTATGGCCTGGGCATGTGCGGTTGCTGAAGGTACTGGCTCACTTATCTTCATTGATGATACAACTGCTGATGGTAGTAGCATAATGAATTCTGAAGTATATAGACACACCCTGCTCATGTTCAAACAAATGACAAAATTCATTGGCTGGCGGTTCATTCTACGGCAAGACAAGGATCCCAAACATACTGCTAAAGCAACAAAGGAGTTTTTCAAAGCTAAAAAATTGTCAATTCTTGAGTGGCCAAGTCAATCACACGATCTGAACCCAATTAAGCATGCCTTTTATATGCTGAAGAGAAAAATGAAGGGTACTAGCCCCTAAAACAAGAATAAATGAAAGGTGGATTTAATAAAGGCCTGGCAGAGCAGCACCAGAGAAGACACCCAGCAACTGGTGATGTTCATGAATTGCAGACTTCATGCAGTCATTGCATGCAAAGGATATGCAATAAAATACTAAACATAACTACCATACTTTCATTTACATGACATTGCTGCGTCCCAAACATTATGGCGATCCCTGAAATAGGAGGACTATGTATAAACTGCTGTAGTTTCTACATGGTGAAACCAAAATGTATAAAAATGGCCTTTATTAAAATCTGACTGTGTACTTTAACCACAAGTGATATTTGCCATTACAAATCTCAAATTGTGTAGTACAGAGGGAAATAAATAAATGACGGGTCTTTGTCCCAAACATTATGGAGGGCACTGTATATGTACATTCCTCTGGTTGCTTCATCAGAATGTAATTTCCTTGTGATCTTTACCACAAGGAGGCATAGATGTGCAATGGTTAGTGCTGCTGCCACATCACCCCAGCAACCAAGGTTCATCACTGACCCTTGAATATGGTCTGTGAGGAGTTTGCACATTTGTTTCGTCTTACCACATGCCTTTCGGTTGGGTGCTTCGGTTTTCTCATCTGTCCAGAGACGATCAGGTTGCTCGTGGGAAAAAGTGCACAGTTGTGTTCCGTTGACAAGGAAGGATTGATTCAAGAACCTGATAGTTAGATTTGTTTTGCCCATGCCTAAACTAAAATGAAATCATATGCATCAGCTTAAAAAGTGATTGCATTTGATTAGTTGCAGGACAATTAGCAGGGAGTTGAGGGGGATGTAGTATTGATTAGGCGACAGGAGAATGGATGATGGAAATGCTCTGAGAACCAGCAGATGACACAACGGGTCAAATGGTTTCCTTCTATGGTGTAAGGAAATAAGATAAATAATATAATAAATATCATTGCACTAATGCTCTTAGGTTGCACAATGTTCCGCCTTGGTTACTTACTGCTCATTCATTTTCAAAAAAGTCAATTTTAGTGTGTGTTTCCAGCAGTTCATAAAAGTAGGTCAACATCACCATCTCAGGACAGTTAGGAAAGGTGATGTATGTTGCTTGTTAGAGTCCTCTGCAGTCCAAAGATAAATTTAACGGAAGCAACATAATTCCTCTCTTTAGACTTTGCTGACTTTGCAAATCTGAATTTATACGAGTTAAATCAGAAAAAAATGTTGACAGTGCTGAAATGAGGGCAAGCATGACTGTTCAAAAGATATTCTTTCAAAAAAATCTTCACCAAGTCTATGCTAGGTCTCACTGATGTACAGGAGGCCACATCGGGAACACTGGATGCAATAGATGAAGTTAGAGGACGTGAACCTCTGTCTCACCGGAAAGGACTGCTAGGGTCCCTGGATGGGGGTGAGGGATGAGTTATATGGACAGGTGTTACATCTCCTGCACTCAGTCCGCCAAGGCCTATTGGATGTCCCGGTTGCTAACCATTTTACCTCCTCTTCCTATTCCCATACTGACCTTTCTGTCCTGCACCACCTCCATTGCCAGTGAGCTCACATGCAAACTGGAAAATGTCACCTCACATTCCACTTGGGTAATTTCCAACCCAATAGTACGAACATTGGATTCTGCAATCTGAGGAAACCTCTAACTTACTCTCCCCACTCCCGTCATTTCCCCCCCACGCTCCTCTTTGTTCTAATTAGACACTCACCTATTTCTCTCCACTTTATGTCCTTTTGTGTATTAATCAACATCTACAGTTCATTGTTTCTACAAAAGCACCTTGGATCCTGGAATCTGAAACAGGAACAGAAAATGCTTGTAACTCAGCGATTCAAGCACAATTTGTAGAGAGATAGAAACTGGAGTTAAATTTTCATGTCAATACATGTAGAAATTAAAGTGTGAGGTCAGTTTCTTTTGTCACTCGGTGTCTGAATTTTTATTTCTTGGGGAAAAATTGTGATTATGAGCATTTCAAGGACATTCGCTCTATTCTTGAAAATTTACACAACACTTCCGGCCATGATAAACACAGGTGTAATTGATGTAATAATTAATAGTTTAATATAGCTTTATTGCCACATGTGCAAAACACAGTAAAATTATTTTCGAGTCGCCATTGTTGGCCCCATTTCCAGTGCGCTTGGTCTAAATGGAGCGGTGCCAGATCCAGGCAAGATCTCGGATAGTTCAACGTGCTGACGTTCCTCTTCTTGACTGGATACCTTTGTGCTCTGGGGATGCTTCCTGCAGCCCACCTTGAGTGAGTGGGAGGTAATTAACCAGCTTAATTCCCAGGATGGCAGGACTGACATATGATGAAATAATGGGTTGACTGGGCTTGTGTATCACTGGAATTTCGAAGGATGAGAGGGATCCTATAGAAACATTTAAATTTCTTAAGGGATTGTACAGGCTAGATGCAGGAAAACATTTCCCGATGTAGGCGGAGTACAGACCCAGGGGTCACAGTTTAAGAATAAACTGTTTTGGTCTCCAAATCTGAGGAAAGACATCCTTGCCATAGAGGGGGTACAGAGAAGATTCAGCAGACTGATTCCTGGGATGTCAGGACTTTCATATGAGGAAAGATTGGATAGACTCGGCTTGTACTCGCTGGAATTTGGAAGATTGAGGGGGGATCTTATAGAAACTTACAAAATTCTTAAGGGGTTGGACAAGCTAGATGCTGGAAGATTGTTCCCGATGTTGGGGGAGTCTAGAACAAGGGGTCGCAGTCTAAGGATAAGGGGGAATTCCTTTAGGACCGAGATGAGGAAAACATTCTTTACACAGAGAGTGGTGAGTCTCTGGAATTCTCTGCCACAGAAGGTAGTTGAGGCCAGTTCATTGGCTATATTTAAGAGGGCGTTAGATGTGGCACTTGTGGCTAAAGGGATCAGGGGGTATGGAGAGAAGGCAGGTACGGGATACTGAGTTGGATGATCAGCCATGATCATATTGAATGGCGGTGCAGGCTCGAAGGGCCGAATGGCCTACTCCTGCATCTATTTTTCTATGTTTCTGTTTCTAATGAGGGGTAGGCTATTGAGGACTGAGATGAGGAAAAACGTTTTCATCCAGAGAGTTGTAAATCTGTGGAATTCTCTGCCACAGAAGGCAGTGGAGGCCACTTCACTGGATGTTTTCAAGAGAATTAGATTTACTTCTTAGGGCTAACAGAAAAGTGATATGTGGAAAAAGCAGGAACGGGGGTGCTGATTTTGGAAGATCAGGCATAATCATATTGAATGGCGGTGCTGGCTCAAAGGGCCGAATGGCCTACTCCTGCACCTATTTTCTATGTTTTCTATGTTTCTAAGACTTTCCTTTCCTTCTGTACCACATCAGGTGAGTTTCACAGGAGTCAATTTTAATCCTTGTGCATTTCTCTTTTTGAAGCATTGCTGACCAAATCAGAGGAACTTGTTCCAGGATAGGAACAGGAAATGAGAGAAATAGATTGGGTAAAGGCAGAGTCTCCCGCCCAGATTCGGGGAATCGACAGTCAGAGGACACTGGTGAGGGGGGAAAGATTTAATAGGAACCTGAGGGGTAACTCTTTTACAGAAAGGGTGGTGGGTGTATGGAACGAGCTGCCGGAGGAGGTAGTTGAGGCAAAGTTGAAGAAACATTTCAACAGGTGCATGGATAGGATAGGTTTAGATGGATATGCGCAAATGCAAGCAGGTGGGACTAGTGTAGATGGGACAGTAGTTGGTCGATGTGGGCAAGTTGGGCCAGTGGACCTGTTTCCACACTGTACGACTCTATGATATGTAGATCATCACAGCACAGCCTCCAGTAGTTGAGTGTTTTAGTACATAGAATACAGAACAGTGCAGCACAGGAACTGACTCTCAATCTGAAGAAGGGTCTTGACCCAAACCATCACGTATTCCTTTTCTCCAGAGATGCTGTCTGACCCATTAAGTTACTCCATTTTTTGTGTCTATCTTCAGCCCACAATATCTGTACCAAACATGGTGCCAAGTTAAGATAATCTCCTCTGCCTGCACATAATGTGTACCCCTCCTTTCCCAGCATATCCATCTGCTTATCTAAAATCCTCTTAAATGCCAATACCTCTGCCTCTACCAATACCATTGGCAATCCCACCATCCTCATCTTTGGACACCCTGTGCGTAGGGGAGAGGGTAGGACTTAAGATGGTTGGGTTGTTCCTGGGCCTGGCCAAGCTGGTCATCCGCGAGTCACAGTGCCAGGCGGTGGAGGGCTTTACCCGAGCCGGCTGCCTGCCCCTTTTCCGGGGTTACGTCCATGCCCGGGTGGGGTTAGAAAGGGAATACGCCCTGTCCACGGGCACCCTGGGGGAGTTCCGGGACTGCTGGGCTCCGCAGGGTGTTGAATGCATCCTCAATAAGGATTGTAACATAGTTGTATAGTAGTTTTATTAGGATATTTGTTTGTATTGTATTATGGTGGTGGGTTTTGGCTTGTTTTATTATAGTGTAATATTATTTTTTAATAAATGAATACATTTTTTTGATTAAAAAAAAAATATATACCATTGGCAGCATGTTGCAGGCACCCACCACCGTCTGTGCACCCACCATCTATGGAACCTGCACAGAGATACTTGTACTGAACTGTATGCAGAAATGAATTTTCATTGTACCTCGGTACATGTGACAAATAAAGTGCCATAGGTTGACCACTGATCTCCGTCAAACACTGCCTGTGATCTTCCATTGTTTGGGGTCATAGCCTCCTTGCAAAGCAAAGAATTCTAATCTTCAGTCTGCAAACCTGTACGTCTGTGGAGCGTGTGAGGAAACCGGAGCACCCGGAGAGAACCCACACGGTCACATGGAGAGAACATACAAACTGTGTACAGACAGCACCCGTAAGCAGGATCTAACCCGGGTCTCCACTCTGCCATCCGACCTTCTCCCGTTTGCTACTGGTGCTCTTTTCCCCTCAACACCCATAACGCGCATACGGCGAAGGGGAATTTTTTTTAATAAGAATCTGAGGGGTAGCTTTTTCACACAAAGGGTGGTGGGTGTATGGCACGAGCTGCCAGAGGAGGTGGTTGAGGTGGGAACAATCCCAACGTTTAAGAAACAAACAGGTACATGGATGGGACAGGTTTGGAGGCATATGGGCCAAATGCAGACAGGTGGGACTAGTGTAGATGGGACATGTTGGCCGCTGTGGGCAAGTTTCCAGACTGTATGGCTCTATGATTCTATAACTCACCACACTTGGCCTTTACTGATTCAGCTTCCCTCCTGAGTGGCATATTTTTGCTAAAGTTAGCAGCAAGGAGCCAAAGCAAGCCATTGTCAACCAGTCATGTCCCTTCCAATCTACATTTAAATTTTGAGGCCAGACAGCTTTTGCGCTGTTGTGCTGTAGCTTAAGTTATTTATCTCTTCATATCTTTCATACCAATGTAAGGTCACTGATCTGAAACATTATCTCTTTTCCTCTTGCCAGAAACATTTGTTTAGTTCCTGCATTCCACGATCTTTTGTAGAAACAAGAAACTGCAGATGCTGTTTTACAAAAAATGATTTTAAAAGTGCTCAGCAGGTCATGGAGCGTCTCTGGAGAACATGGATCGGTGACGTTTCATAACAGGATCCTTCTTCAGTGGTGGAGGGGGGGGGGTGGAGGAGAAGAAGAAGAAGAAAGCTGGAAGTGGGGAGGGGCAGGACAAAGCCTAGCGAGCAACAGGTTGATACAAATGAGGAGGGTTTTTTGATGGGGAGATAGTTCGACAAAAGTGGAAGATGAAAAGACAGAAGCTGTGAACACACGGATTAAGGAGTTGCGAATTGGGAAGCTAGAGGTAGGAATGTAGGTGAAAGGGAAGGGGAGAAAGAAGTGTGGGATCAGGTAGGGACGGTGGTGGAAAAGAAGGGAATGGGAGGGTATATGGTGAAGAAGGTAGTGGGGAAGAATTATGTAGTGACCTAAAATTGTTGAATTCAATATTCATACTGTTGAGTTGTAAGCTACCTAAGCAGAATATGAGGTGATGTACTTCCAATTTACGTGTGGCATGACTCTGGCAATGGAGGAGGCCATGCAGATCCAGCAGGCCTTGGCAGACCAAGCAGAAGTGTTGAGCAAAATGGACACCGAGTGTACACTTGATCTTAGCCAATGAACAGGAGGCCACATGGGGAACACCGGATATAGCAGATGAGGTTAGACGAGGTGCACGCGATCCTCTGTCTCACCTGGCAGGACTGCTGGGGTTCCTGGAAGGAGGTGAGGAGGGGATAAAGGAAAAGGGTGTTACTTCTCCTGTGGTTGCAGAGAAAGGTGTCTGGGGAGGGGGTGGTTTGGGTGGGAATGAATGAACAAAGCAATTGCAGAGGGAGTGGTCTCTGCGGAAAGCAGAAAGGAATGGGGATGGGAAGATGTGACTGGTGGCAGGATCATGTTAGAGGTGACAAAAGTTTCAGAGGATGATGCGTTGGATGTAGAGGCTAGTGGGGAGACAGTTAAGGACGAAGGAGACTCTCCTTGTGGGGAATTATAAGGTTGGAGACCATAGAGGAGAAATGGCCAGAGGGATTGAGATCAGAAACGGTCTGGAAGATAAAGGTTCCAACCCAAAATATCACCTATCCACATTCTCCAGAAATGCTGCCTGACGCGCTGAGTTACTCCAACACTCTGTGACTTTTTTTCCCCCAAGATATGCTTGGTTTTATTTCATGAATCTAATATTCTTGTGCGCCAAATCCTTTTCAAGTCTTATTTACATTGCAAATAATTTGAACCAGAATTTGTCCCAGGCCTACAGGCACAATACAATACTAATTGGATCAAAAACCAAACTGACAGAATTTAATGGAGCTATTTTGACCAAAGGATGAAAATAAATTCTATCTGATAAAACCTGCAAATTTGGGAGTCTGGTTTTAGCACATCTTTTTGATCCTAATTGCAGATTACCATCACTTCAACGTGCAAGCCAGTGTTGAGAGGGGTGCCTACGGGTTCACTACTTAAGTGCTGATCAGATACCACTTTTGTGCGTGTCTGGTCCATCACCCTGGGTCAAAATCTGCTGAATAAATGATGTGCAATCCACTGCCTTTAAAGAGGGAGCGTTGCATGAGAAAAATTGGCATTTAAACAGATCGCACTGCATTTGCAAGTCTCAGCATTTATCATTACAGAATCTGCAGTAGACTCTGGTGTCTTAATCTCCATTGAATAGTTTCCTTCATATCAACCCTTCAACAATCATACCTGCACCTATCTCCCCCACCCCATCATCCCTTTTGCATGAGATATATTTATGTCATAAGTGATGGGGGCAGCTTTAGGCCATTCGGCCCATGAAGTCCACTCCGCCATTCAATCATGGCTGATCTATTTCACCCTCTCAACTCCATTCTCCTGCCTTCTACCCATAACCTCTGACACCCGTACTAATCAAAAATCTATCTATTTCTGCCTTAAACATTTTCATTGACTTTGCCTCCAGAGCCTCCTGTGAGTAAGAATTCCAAAGATTCACCACTAAAGAAATTTCCCCGTCCTAAAAGAACGTCCTTTAATTCTGAGGCTATGACCTCTAGTCCTAGACTCTCCCACTAGTGGAAACATCCTCTCCACATCCACTCTATCCAAGCATTTCACGATTCTATAGGTTTCATTGCGGTCCCCCCTCATTCTTCTAAACTCCAACGACTGCAGGCCCAGTGCCGACAAATGCTTATCATAGGTTAACCTACTAATTCCTGGGGTCATTCTTGTAAACCTTTTCTGGACCCTCTCCAGAGCCAGCACATCCATATCATTGCAGACAATTTCAGGCAATTTATATCCCCAAATACTCTTCTTGTGTTTTGCACTGATCATTACATTGAAATACATGAGTTCTAAATTAGAAATGTGTGCTTTGACCATAATGCACCAGTTTATTCTGTTGCCAGACACAAGGTAGTCATATTTTAATTTAATTATTATGATGTCAGCAACCAGTCAGTATTAATTATGCAACATATTACTATAGTGAATATAGATTGGTTACTTTACTTACTAACCATAGTAGTGCTTTATTATAGGCGCCGCCTACAACCACATCACTCATATTATCGCAACCTGACATGTGCTGCCAGTCTGTACTGCTGCATGTAGGAGTAATATGCTTTAGCGTGTTGTACACGTTACTCAATAAATATTGCTATACCAGATCTGTTAGTATGTGTGATTACTCAACAGTGAATTAATGGGGCTATCAATGTTTGAATGATCAGCATCTCTTAAAGCAAGCCAGTTACTTTTAAAATAAACGTATATTTCTGAAAGGGGAAGTGCACTGTGGCCTCGTATTTTATAGGTTGTAGTGGCTGATTGGAAAAGAGGCTTGAATATTTAGTTTAATTTAGTTTAGAGATATAGCGTGGAAACAGGCCGTTCGGCCCACCGAGACCGTCCTGACCAGCAATCACCGAACACTAACACAGTAATATTGAGTGTGAGGTTCCGGGGTATAGGCCCATCAACAATGAAGGAAAGGCAATATATATTTCCAGATATTTGGTCAGAAGGTGGTTAATCTGTGGAATTCTTTGCCACAGAAGGCTAGGGCAGTCAAGTCAATGGATATTTTAAGGCATGGATAGATAGATTCTTGATTAGTACGGGTGTCAGGGATTATAGGAAGAAGGCAGGAGAATTAGGATAGGAGGGAGAGATAGATCAGCCATGATTGATTGGCGGAGTAGACGATGGGCCAAATGGCCTAATTCTGCTCCTATCACTTTTGAACATTTGAATAATGAGCGACTTGGCAGCTTACTTTACACCTGCTGCCCTGGTCCTCCTTGTTAGTTTGACTTCACAGTTTATGAGCTGCTACTGAAGAGGCCTGAGTGAGTGGTGGCAGTACCATTTGCTGATGGTACATACACTGCAGCCACCGAGTATCAGTTGGCGACAGAGTGAAACGTTGCTAGTCCACAGGCTGCCTTGTCCTGGGCTGGATCAAGCTTCTTGAGACTTGTATGTGCCGCACCACCCTGGCAAGTGAAGGGTATCAAGCAACTGACTTGTACCTAGTTGATGTGTAGGAAGGAATTGCAGATCCTGGTACTCAGCGGGACAGGCAGCATCTCTGGAATGAAGGAATGAGTGACATTTCAGGTCTAGACTGTTAGGTCGAGTGCAACCTGGCCCGCTGAGTTACTCCAACATTTTGGTCTATCTTCCGTGTGCCTATTTGTCGCCTAGTTGATGATGGGATAGCCTTAGGGTGTTACTCATTGCAGATACCCAGCCTCAGGCCTGCTTTTGCAACCATTGTATTTATGTGGCTGGTCCAGTGGCTGGTTGCTCCACAAGATCTGAAAGAATGCATTGGGATGCTGGCTGCATCCGTAATGTCGAGAGAGTCAAGAATATCCAATTTTCATTATGTACCCTCTACAGAACAGTGAAATTCCTACTTGCAGCAGCGTAACAGGCCTGTAAGCACAATCATGTAATGTATAATCGATAAAAAAACTGAACTCAATACAATAATAACCACCAATAAATTAGTAACCGTTGTCCATTAGGAAATGATGGCGCCGGATAATGCTGCAACCTGCCTACTCTGCATTTTGTAGTGTGTAAGTGTTATTTTTGCGACTCTTATTAATATTATTGTGATGATATAAGACACCACGTAAATTAAACACAAAAACAGCATTCCTAAACCCCAGTTCGTGTGTTCAATGCCACTTGGCATCGAGCCACAGGCAGGTGAAATTTTACAACTATAATACTTTAACCTGATAAAATTACTATCTCATCAGCAGGGTTGTAGGTGATATTGATTTTAAATTACATTCTAAAAAATGTAGTAGGTGGACAGGGGGACCAACAGAACATGATTGCCACTCCCTTGCCTTCATAGGTCATAGACTGGAATATAAGCGAGGGACCATTATGTGACAACTCTACAAAGGTCTGGTTAGGCTGCTCTTGAAATATTCTGCGTAGCTTTTTTACCCAGACCACAGAAAAGATTGGATTGTGCGGGCATGATTGCAGAGAAAATTCACCTGGATTTTTGCCTGGATTGTAGGATTTAAATTATGGGGAGAGACTGGACAAACTAGGCTTGTTTTTCCCGCAGTGCAGGAGGCTGAAGGGCAAACTGATATAAGATTATGAAAGGCATATATCGGGTAGCCAGTCAATATTTCCCATGATAAGGGGTATCAAGAAAAAGGGGAGGAGCATGGTTTTGAGGTACAAGGTTTATTTACATAGAGAGTGAACAAGAAGGACCCGTTAGGCCACAGCAAAGAAAGACCTGGTGAGTAGCGAAGAAGTATAAGGAGGGCAGCTACCTGCAGGGGAGAAGCTCAGAAGCTGCCGAGCTCGGCCCCAAAGAACAGCGTGTCTAGGAGGAGGGATCCGCTGGCAATGACAGATGCGAAGAGTGGGGCGGGTAGGAGAGGGACCAGTGTATTGCCTCCAGCACCTTCATATTCAGCTACGGGAGGTGGCTCTGGGACACAGAAACGGTCGGGCAAGGAGAGGGACATTGGTTCACAGGCTGAGTTGGTTAAGGGCCTCAGAGGAGGCCCTGCAGTGGCCTGGGGCTTACCTGGATTGGGACATGGACCAGACTTTGGATTTTTTGTAAATGTTGTCAAAATATGGCGACTCATGCAAGTGTGAGCCATGAAAAAAGATTTTCACTGTGTAGCACACATGTGACAATAAAGAACCATTAAATGTTGAAGATTGAGAATAGGAATTTGCTGCCAGAGCATGTTTTAGAAACATTTATCATGTTTTATGAGACATTTGGACAGATACATGAATAGGCAAGGCAGTATAGGATTAAGAGACTGTAGATGCTGGAATTTGGAACAAATAAACAAGGCACTGGAAGAACTCAGTGGCTCAGGGAGCATTTGTGGATATACGTAAAATATGTAAGTCGAGATATTGGGTTGAGACCCTGCATCAGGTATGAGAGGGAGGAGAAAAGTTTGACAGTACAATGGAGGGGTGGGCAGAGGCTGGTAGGCGATATACGTGGAACCAGATGGGAAGAGATGATGGGCAAATGGCTAATGGTGGGTAGAAGGGGAGGGGAGAGGATGAGAAACGTGCAAAAAAGAATAAGAAAACTATGCGAGTTGTGTCAAAATATGCATCTTTAACTCAAATATGAAACAGGTGATGCTGTATGGATCAGAGACATGGAAAACAACAAAACACACTAGAAATAGCTGCAAACAATCATTAACACCTGCCTTAGGAGAATTCTTAACATCTGGTGGAGAGACAAAGGAAACGATGTGGACCTGTGGAAAAGAACAAGCCAGGAGCCCATTGACTTACAAATTTGAAGGAGAAAATGTAGTTGGATTGGACACACCCTCAGGACACCTGCCACAAACATCACCCGGCAAGCCCTGAAATGGAACCCCCACGGAAAAGGGAAAAGAGGTCGCCTCAGGAACAGCTGGAGCAGAGGTGTCCAGACAGAAATGTCTGAGTGGGCTCAACTGGGGAGATCTCGAAGGAACTGGCAACAACTGAGTGAGGTGGAGGACATTTGTCAATGACCTATGCTCCCTAGAGGAGCAAAGGGCTTAAGAAGTAAGAAGAAGATGTGAGTTTTGTGGGGGAGACAGAGAGTGGGGAGGTAGGGGGGTGAAGGGGGAGATGGGTTACCTGAAATAGAATAGTCATTGTCCGTGCCATTGGCTGTAAATGAACAAATAGGATTAGTATGGATGGGCAAAAAAGTTTGCATGAATATGGTGGGCCAAAGGGCCTGTTTGTGTGCTCTACAACTGTTACTAATGAGTATTCAAAATACATTTTTTTTCTGGGAAAAGACACTTAGTCCCTTTTTAAATTAAAATTTCAAGTGTGCCAGAGTGAATAGAATGAATATGTATTTTTAATTTATTTAAAAAAATCATAAAAGAGTGGAATGCGAATCCTTCAATTGAAATGAAAGTATCCACAATTACTAATATCTGAAATCTTTGCAGCGCAAGCATTTCCTCAAAGGTTCTCCTGATCATGTGATATTATAAGTTATTATATTGTGACAAAACTCCTGCAAAACGGCTAAAAGTAGCTATTTGTGTCGTTTTCTGCAGGGGCATATGTTTTTATAACTTTCAAGAGATAAGGTTAACCATTTTGAAGTATACATCCCTATCTCGAAAACCACATTTATGAAATTTTGTGTGCGTGATTTTAATTGAAAATTTATGCATTGATTTTGGTGTTGTCGATCAGCAAGCATTGTTAGTGCTCACTTATATAAGAGTACCCTATTGCCAATAACATCCTTATTTCTAATTTTAAATGCTCATATGTGCATGCTAGAATTCACTAGTTTAGTTTAGAGACAGCGCGGAAACAGGCCCTTCGGCCCACCGAATCCGCACTGACCAGTAATCCCTGCGCACTAATACTATCTTACACACACTTGGGACAATTTATACGTTTATACCAAGTCAATTAACATACAAACCTGTACATCTTTGGAGTGTGAGAGGAAACAAGAGATCTTGGAGAGAACTTGCATGGTCACGGGGAGAACGTACAAACTCCTTACAGACAGCACCCGTAGTCAGGATCGAAACCGGATCTCTGGCGCTGTAAGGCAGCAACTCTAACGCTGTGCTACCGTGCCGCCATCTTGTTTGCTGTATTATACTGAGAAACATAGAAAATAGGTGCAGGAGTAGGCTATTCAGCCCTTCGAGCCAGCACCGCCATTCAACATGATCATGGCTGATCATCCAAAATCAGTGCCCCGTTGACATGCTCACTGTTATTTCTGTTGCCATATTTTGCCCCACATTTTTGTTCACTGATAGATATAGTGCCGGCACTATTCTCTCAGATTGGTTGTAAAAGATTCCATGCCTTGTAGGAAGAGCACAGGAATGATCTCAGTGCCTTGATTAATCTTTAATACACAATGTCTTCAAAAACCATTCATTTGACTGAAATAATTGATTGAAAGACACAGCATGGAAACATGAAACCAAATCCATGCCAGCCCTCAATCACCCATTCACACTGGTTCTCTAATATCCCACTTTCGCATCCACTCCCTACATTAGGAGCAATTTACAGAGGCCAATTACCCTACAAACCCGCACATCTTTGGGATGTGGGAGGAAACTTGTGCACCTGGGGGAAACTCACGATCACAGGGAGAATTTGAAGACTCCACATAGACAGCACCAGAGGTCAGGTTTGAACCTTTATTGTAATGTTATGTAATTATTTAATGGTGGTGTTGTTAGGGGGGGGGGGGGGGGGGTCAAAGAAGTCATAGAGTTGTACAACATAGCAGGAGGAGGTTCGGCCGACAGCACCTACGCTAACCATCATGTCTATCTATACTAATCTCACTCCCCTGCATTAATTCCAAATCCCTCTATGCCTTGCTCATGCCCATCGCCTGTCACAATGCCTCTTAAAGGACGGCGCGGTGGCGCAGCGGTAGCGTTGCTGCCTTGCAGCGAATGCAGCACCGGAGATCAGGGTTCGATCCCGACTATAGGTTAATTGGCTTGGTAAATGTATAAATTGTCCCTAGTGTGTGTAGGATAGTGGAAATATCAGTGGGACGAAGGTCCTGTTTCCGCGCTGTATCTCATAACTAAACTAAATTAAATAATGTTACTGTTTCTGCCTTCACCATCTTCTTTGGCAGCTCATTCCAGATAACAACTACTCTTTGTGTGTAACATTTTCTTCTCAGATCCCATTTTGACCTAATTCCTCTCGCCTTACACCTATACCCTTTAGTTTTACATCCCTCAACCACAGGAAATGGAGACATGCTCTCTACCCTATCTATGCCTCTCACAGTTTTATGTACCTTTATCACATCAACTTACAACATCCATTTCTGCAGGGAAAACAGACCCAGTCTATGCACTCGGTCCTTGTAAATCAAGCCCTCCAATCCAGGCAACATCCTTGTGAATCTTTTCTACAACTTCTCCAGTGTAATCATATATTGGCCCAACATGTCCCATGTACTCTAGTCCCACCTTCAACCATTTGCTCCATTTCCCTCCAAACCTGTCCTATCCATGTACCTGTTAATCACATATTTCCTGCAAAGTGCTGACTGGAACTGCACATAATACTTCAAGTGCAGCCTGATCAATGTTTGCACAACTGTAACATGACATCCCAACTCTTGTTGTCAGCATCTCAGCCGATGAAGCCAAGCATGCCATATGCCTTCTTCACACCCTGTCTACCTACCTTCAGTCTAGTTTTCAGGGAATTATGTACTTGCACAAGCAAGTCCTTCTGTTGAACAGCACTCCCCAAGGTACTGCCATGTATGGTACATATCCTGCCCTGGTTTAACATCAAAATGCATCACTCTGCACTTGTCTAAATTACATTCCCTTGCTAATTTTCCTGGTTAATATAAATCATTTTGTAACCTTTGATAATTTTCTTCACTGTCCACAATACCATCAAATTTATTGTCATCTGCAAAATTATTAATCATACCATCTACATTCGCACCCAAATCATTATATGTATAACAATTGAAAAAATGTAAAGATAACATTTAAGCAGTTGTTTTTTTTACTGGTGTGAAAATTGGCCAGAATTGCTGAGACATAAGTTGTTCAGGTAATTCATCTAACCTATAGTCGAAAATGTTATAAAACATAGATGCAAGAGGGTGACTATGAAGTCCTGCTACAGGACTCCAGCTTTTTGTGTCTATCTTTGGTGACTATGAAGAGTTTGGTGAATAAGCAATCAATAAATAACACAGAGCATTGGGTCCCTCTTGTGGTTTATATGAACATTGTTGGCAGGAATAGCTGTGATGTTGAGAAAGAAAGATTAATCAGAATTGGATTCAAAAGTCATGATGATAAGAAAGTTATACATGCAGATTCATTCGTGAAGAAGTCATCAACATTTAAGCCTCCACATTACCTAGGAATCTTTGAATTTTAGTGGTTCAAAGGCTCTATGTTTGTAAAACTAAGCACAAGGAAAAGTTTCAATCACTTGTGTTTATTTATTTATTTTTTTGAATATATTTTTATTAGAGGCCATACATATAACAAATAATATAGCATTTTTTTCCAAATATAGTTGATACATCTTTCCAAAATTATATAAATGTTAACAAAATATATATATTGGCCTCACTTTTTTTTATAGAGTGAAAAAAGTATAAAGAAAGAATAGTGAATAATTATAAGAGTATGATTATAGTTGATTAATATAAAGAAGAGAGAGAAGAAAAAAATAAAATAAAATAAAAAATAAAATAAAATAAAATAAACAAAAACAAAAAACAAAAAATAAAAAATAAAAATAAAAATATTTGTGGAAAAGAAAACGGTATACAACTTGTCAACGAGTGGAACAATTTCTAATTATAATATATGGAGACAAGTATATAAATCTGATCTTAAACATTTTTGTTTGTTCTTTCCACCGGGTACTCATTGAGTTTCAATGCTGAGCCCAGCTACCCCTTCATATAATCAGTGAATGGAGACCATATTTGTTCAAAAATCTCAGGTTTATCCATTAGGATAAATCTAATTCTCTCCAATTGTAATGTCTCCAACATTTCCACTGTCCACATTTGAATTGTCGGGGATAATGGTCCCTTCCAAAATTGTAATATTAATTTTTTTCCAATTATTAAACAGTAATCCAGAAAATTTCTTTGATTTACTGTTAAAATTTGAGTTGAATCTAAAACCCCAAATATAATTAATTTTGAGTCAGGGCTTAATGTGATCTTTAAAACTGTGGAAATAATTTTAAAAATCTCAGTCCAATAACTTTTAAGTTTTGTACATATTACAAAACTATGATTTAAATCGGCTTCTATGTGCTGACATTTATCACATAATGGTAATATAGTAGGAAAAATTCTATTTAATTTCTTTTTTGAGTAGTGTAATCTATGTATTACTTTGAATTGTATCAAGGTATGTCTGGCATTTAACGAACAGCGATGAATTCGTTGTAAGCTTTCTTCCCATAAATCTTCTGTTATAGGTAAACCAATTTCATTTTCCCATTTTTGGCGGAATAGTTCCATTTTTGGCAATTCCCTGTCCAAAAAAATATTATATATATATGCTATTAATTTTTCTGTTGTTGGATGCTTGTTAAGTACTTCATCCAGTATACCTGGCTCTCTATTTCTGTAATTTAGCGTATTTAATTTGACATAATCTCTAATTTGTAAATATCTAAATAGATTATTTGCTTGCAGTCCATAAATCTCTTTCAACTCCTGGAATGAGAGGAATTTCCCATTCCTGTAAAGATGTTCTATCCTTATTATTCCTAAGTTTTTCCAATGTCTAAACCCCACATCCAATGTCGAAGGTTTGAACATAGGATTATTCATAATTGGTAAACAAAGTGGTATAGTTTCTAAATGTAAAGTCTTAATGATTTGTTTCCAGGTACGTATATTATTTAAAATTATAGGGTTTGCCTTATATAATTTTTTTTGTACCACCCCAGGGGCAAGGAGTATTGTGCTTATGTCGAAAGGGAAACAATCTTCCTTGTGTTTAAGATAACCAAGGCCGCAGATTTCAAGAGCAAAGGGCAGGTTTCATCATCTGCCCAAAGCCATAATTTTGGGTGAAATCCTTTTCCATTGAGATTTTCTTTCTCTATACGCATCCATTTTACAAGGGAGAGTGTGTAGTGAGAAGATATGATCAATGGTAGTTACAAGCTTACTGGGTGAATTATATGTCCTTACTCATATAAACCCTGGATGGAATTTTCATTTGCGTGATGATTTTTTTACAATACACATTCAATATGGGCATCACTGTCAAAATGTTTATTGCCCATATGAAATTGCCCTTTGCTTGTATGCCATTTCAAATTCCAATTAAAGTTAACGACATTGCCTTCGGTCTGGAATCAGATGTACCAGAACGAGTATGATTTCCTTTGAACAACATTAGTTAGTGAGAGAGATTTTTGCAAAACTCCAGAGTTTTGTAGTCACCATTACTAACCTTTTATTCTGGATTTATTTACTTAATCTGCTTATATGTTGGGATTTGAACATGTCTTTGAATCAACAATTGAGGCCTTAAAATACCAGACAAGTTATTCGCTATAATTTCCATTAGGGATTCCTTACTCATTTTGCTGAATAGTTGAATAATCCCAAAGGCTCAGATAATATTGAGGTTTTCTGAAAAGTATCTTCAAGTGTAATGTGGGTCTCTTAATACAGGATTATAGAATCACAGTCGTACAGCACGGAAACAGCCCCTCTAGCCCAACCTGCCTATGCCTATTTAAACTCGCCCCATTTAGATCCCCCACCTTTGGCCCATATCCCGCTCAACCTTTCCTGTCCATGTACCTGTCCAAATGTCTTTTAAATGTTGTTATTCTACCTACCTCAACCACTTCCTTGAGTATGAAAAAACTGCAGATCGAATTTAACACAAAATGCTGGAGTAACTCAGCTGGACAGGCAGCATCTCTGGAGAGCAGGAATCGGTGACATTTCGGGTTCTAGACCCTTCTTCAGACTAATATCAGGGGAGTGGGTGGTACAGAGATAAAATGTAATTGGAGACAGTAAGACTGGGCAGAAAACTGGGAAGGGCGAGGAGATATGGGGACAATTGTTGCATCTCCTGCGGTTGCAGGGGAAAGTACCTGGGGAGGGGATGTTTAGGGTGGGAAATGAAGAGGTGGCCAGGGCTTTGCGGAGGAGGTCTCTAAGGAAAGCTGTAAGCGGAAAGGAGTGGAGATGAGAAGATGTGGCTAGTGGTGGGATCTCGTTGGTGGTGGTGAAAATGTCAGAGGATTATGTGCTCAACCACTACCTTTGTATGTACTACACTGTGTGAAAAAGTTGCCCCTCGGGTTCCTATTAAATCTCTCCTGTCCTAACCTTAAAACTATGCTCTCTAGTTTTTGATTCGCATGGATCCATCTATCTATGCTCCTCATGATATTATAGTGTCCTATAAGTTTTATTCCTCTGTGTCCTATGATCAAAGGAATAAAGTCCTAACCTGCTCAATATCTCACTATAACTCACAACTCAGGCCCTCATTCTTGTAAATCTTCTTTGCACTCTTTCCAGTTTAATGTCCACTTTCCTATAGCGGGGTAACCAAATCTTTCTCTTCTCACCTTAAACCTTAAGCCCCTGTCCCACTTAGGCGATTTTTTTCCGGCGACTACAGGCGTCTAGGCTGTCGCCACATGGCTGCGGGTTGCCTATATGGTCATGAGTTGTCTCCTCGAGTCGCCTAAAGAATCATAACGTTTTTCTGGTTGCCGCTGGATTTTGAAATCTTCAAAGTGTTTTCGTTGACTGTGGGCTTGATGTATTTTGTCTTCTCCTGTCGTAGGTGCTGTCGTAGGTTGTCGCCAGGATGATGCAGGTTGTCGCCTGGTGAAGTTGGTTGTCGCCGGGTGCTGACTTTGGTGAATTCCATTGGCGACTACCTACATCAACCAGCGACAGGTACCGGTGACTGATTTGTCTTCAGATGTCTTCAGTTGTCGCCGACAGGGTCGTAGCTTGTCGTAGCTTGTCTGGGTGGACGTAGGTTAACTTTGGTTGTCGTAGGTTGTCGCCTCTTTGGTCGTAGGTGGACGTCCTAATGGGTCGCTATTTGTCGGTAGCTTATCGTAGCTTGACGTCAACTAGGTGGTAGGTGTTGTAGCTTGTTGTAGACATTGTCGTGGGGGGGTTCCAGTCGCTGCCTTTTCAGTGACCTACTATGACTGTGACAATTGCTGGCAGTCACTGAAAAAAGCACCTAAGTGGGACACGCCTTTTAGGCCTTTTGTTTTAGATTCCCCAACCCTGGGTAAATAACTGTGCAACCATACCTCTCTATGCCCTTCATGATTTTATACACCTCTTGGAGATTACCCAGCACTCCAAAGGCTAAAGTTCCAGCTTGCCGAACCTCTTCCTATTATGCAGTCTCTCTCTCTCTCTCGAGTCCTGGCAATTAGTGTAGTAAGTAGCTTACTGAGACGTGCATTGAACAAAAACTGTTTACTGCAGCAGTCAAATTCAGACTGACTGAAAGGATGCACAAACAATATGCTTAAGCATATGACATGTTCTATTATGGTAGTTGCAACCCACCAGCCCAAGGGACTAACTATACATAAAGCTGATCGACATACTGTACACTATGAATGTCTGAATAGGTCAGGGCAACCAATTCTGGATCTGGAGCTGCACTTTCAGTAATGAGCCTCGCCCTTTGAAAGAGCGCATTGAAAACACGCTTGCTGCACATGATTTTCTAACTAGATAAAATGAATGCATAATTTTCTGGTATCTGAGAAGCTCTGTACATGATTTGCAGCGTGTAGGCAGAATATTGAAGGCAATGATGTCTAAACCATAAACGCAGTGAATATGTTTCCGTACAGATCGTGTTGTTTACAAATCTTATATGGATCCATTTCACTCATTCCTGATATATGTGTACCTAATCTCAATCTCAGTTTATTTTGGTGATATAATTATCATGCATTGTAATGTATTGTACCGCACATGTTCCTTCCAATCATGATAGTCTATTCTTTAATTATCTAAATGATTTTATTTGACTGGATATCTCGCAAACAAAAGCTTTTCACTGTACATCGATACATGATGACAATAATAATAAACTCAAATAAACTTAATAAATAAACTGATTGGAAATGTTGCTACATTTTTGTTCATTGTTACTGTTATTTCTATTTGATGCTTGTAATCAGAAATGTTTATTTCTCACCTAACAGATTTTTGTTAGTCATCGGGTGCTTAATCCTGGCCATTTTGTCAACATTTGTTGAATATGAGACACTATCACAAGAATGGCTCCTAATACTGGTTAAGTATAATTTAATTTTGGTCTACACTATACAGCTAATCTTCTAGATAACAGATTTGAGTTAATTAATTAGTTTGTGTGTGTTTAAAGTCATTAATATTTGAATTCAGAAATCTGCAAAGAGTTTCCATTCCAATTGATTTGTTTTCCAGGAACCCAACTAAAATGCTCCACCATTGCTCAAATGTTTTGACTTGATTTGATCCAAAATAATTTAATTGAATGGTACAGTCCCGATAGGATGAATGGACTGCTTCTATTACCGAGTAATAAGATCATACAGCATGGTAACAGACCCTTCGGCCCAACGCATTCATGCTGGCCAGGTTGCCCAACCGAGCTAGTCCCATTTGCCTGCACCTGCCCCATATCCTTTCAACCTTTCCTATCCTTGTATCCATCCAAGTGTCTTTTAAATGTTGCAATTGTACCCGCCTCTGCCACTTCCTCTACCAGCTTGTTCCATGTATGCAGCTCCCTCTGTTTGAAAAAATTATCCCTCAGGTCCCCTTTAAAACTTTCTTCTCTCAACGTAAGCCTGTGCCCTCTCGTTTGAGACCTCCCTATTCTGGGGATAAGACTTGGACTGTTCACCTTTTCTATGCCCCTCGTGATTTTATAATCCTCCATAATATCACTCCTCAGCCTTGTACACTCCAAGAAAATAAGATCTAGCCTATCCAACCTCTACTTATAACTGAACCCTTCCATGCTCGGTAACTTCGTCAAAAATCTGTTTTACGATCTTTCTGCTTCAAAAATGCAGCCTTCCAATAGCTGGGTGACCAGAAATGTATACAGTACCTCAAATATGATCTTACCAATATCTTGTACAGATGTAACATGATGGCCCCACTCCTGTGCACAGTGCATTGACAAATAGGCAAGCATGCCACATGCCTTATTTACCACCTTGTATACCTGTTTCACACTTTAATGAAACTATGCACCTGCACTACTTGGTCGCTCTGATCTACAACACTCATCAGGGCTCTACTATTTCCTATGCATATCCTACCATGGTTTGTCTTTCCAAAATGCAACAAGCTGCACTTATCTGAATTAAATTCCATCTGCCATTCATCGGCCTTTTGACCCAGTTGACCAATTTTCCCGTGGTAATCTTCATTAAGATCATGTGAGAATTAGGCCTTGCCCCATCAAGTCTACTCCGCCATTCAATCATGGCTGATCTATCTCTCCCTCCTAACCCCATTCTCGTGCCTTCTCCCCATAACCTCTGACACCCAAACTAATCAAGAATCTATCTATCCACTGACTTTGCCTCCACAGACTTTTCCCATTTTCTCATCAAGGAAACGGATTCAATGCTGAAGGATTAGAACATGTCTCCTTCTAATTATGAAGCACTTTAAGGTTTACAAGAATGATTCCAGGATTGATTGGGTTAACATATGATGAGCATTTGGTGGCACTGGGTCTGTACTCACTGGTGTTTAGAAGGAAGAGGGGGACCTCATTGAAACTTACCAAATAGTGAAAGGCCTGGATAGAGTGGATGTGAGAGGATGTTTCTATGAGTGGGAGAGTCTAGGACCAGAGGCAATAGCCTCAGAATAGCATTATTTAAAAAGGAGACAAGGAGGCATTTCTTGTGTCAGAGCTTGATGAATTTATGGAATTCGTTGCCACAGAGTATGTGGAGGCCAATGTATATTTTTAAGGCGGAGATTGACAGATTCCTGATTAATATGGGGTGAAGGCAGGAGAATGGGTTTGAGCGGGAAAGATAGATCGGCCATGATGGGCCGACTGGCCTAATTTTATTTCTGCAGGCTAGGAACTTATAATTTTGCGCAATGGTGACCAGAACAGAATTCGCAACCTTCATGGGGATATAACCATAGAACCATATAACAATTACAGCACGGAAACAGGCCATCTCGGCCCTTCAACTCCGTGCCGAACAACTTTTTTCCCTTAGTCCCACCTGCCTGCACTCATACCATAACCCTCCATACCCTTCTCATCCATATGCATATCCAATTTATTTTTTAAATGATACCAATGAACCTGCCGCCACCACTTCCACTGGAAGCTCATTCCACACCGCTACCACTCTCTGAGTAAAGAAGTTCCCCCTCATGTTACCCCTAAACTTCTGTCCCTTAATTCTAAAGTCATGTCCTCTTGTTTGAATCTTCCCTATTCTCAAAGGGAAAAGCTTGTCCACATCAACTCTATCCCTCTCATCATTTTAAAGACCTCTATCAAGTCCCCCCTTAACCTTCTGCGCTCCAGAGAATAAAGACCTAACTTATTCAACCTATCTCTGTAACTTAGCTGTTGAAACCCAGGCAACATTCTAGTAAATCTCCTCTGTACTCTCTCTATTTTGTTGACATCCTTCCTATAATTGGGCGACCAAAATTGTACACCATACTCCAGATTTGGTCTCACCAATGCCTTGTACAATTTTAACATTACATCCCAGCTTCTATACTCAATGCTCTGATTTATAAAGGCTAGCATACCAAAAGCTTTCTTTACCACCCTATCTATATGAGATTCCACCTTCAAGGAACTATGCACGGTTATTCCCAGATCCCTCTGTTCAACTGTATTCTTCAATTCCCTACCATTTACCATGAAGATGAAGAGGAATGCTTTCTCTCAGAAGGTTGTGAAGTTCTTTGCCCACGTGTCCTGTTGAGGTGAAGGCTGAGACTGATAGATTTTTGTATTCCGGGGAAGTGAAAGATTGTGAGGATCAGGCAAGAAGGTGTTGAGGCTGGGATCAGATCGGTTATGAACTTCTTGAATGATGAAGCAGGTTCAGGCAGTGCACATTCTATTTCTGCTCCTTTTTCTTAAAGTCAATCAATTAGCACATCATACATCATCTATGGAGTGAAGGAAATAGGCAACGTTTCGGGCCGAAACCCTTCTCCAGACTGAAGAAGGGTTTCGGCCGGAAAGGTTGCCTATTTCCTTCACTCCATGGATGCTGCCTCACCCGCTGAGTTTCTCCAGCATTTTGTCTACCTTCGATTTTCCAGCATCTGTAGTACCTTCTTAAACAGCACATCATATATTATCCATTTAGTTATGTATTTTGTCCGTCTACCTCTATCCATACATCATTTGACACACTTCCTACAAAACTCTTCTTCATCTCCATGGGATCATTTCTTCAAACAATCTGGCTACCTGTTTCATCAGAACCTCATCAAATTCAGTTATCTGCATTGAACAACATACATTACCCTATGCATTCTATCTCTACCTCACCACCTTGTTTTGCATCTACACATATAAATACATGATTCCTCCTTCCTCCTCATACATCACTCATCCATAACTCTACATACATTATACATTGATCACTTTCAAAATCCATATAAATCACTTGTCTCCGACTCTTCATACACTGCTATCTATCGCTGAACAAATTTAACTCATCTCTGCCATTATTACATTACACACCTAATCCTCAAACCCGATACATATACCATTCGGATCACTATCCATTACTCTTTACATTATTCATCCATCCATTCACCTAACCTTCTTCATATCCAGTCAGAAGAAGGGTCTCGATCCGAAACATTACCTATTTCTTCTCTCCAGCGATGCTGCCTGTCCTGATGTTTTACTCCAGCATTTTTTGTCCATCTTTGATTTATTTAAAAGTCAGGAGGTTTTATGATTTGGGGAGAAAGTCAACACATGTTCCTTTGTGTCTGCTGCCACCGTTCTGCGAGGTGTTAGGGATCTGGCGTTTGGAAGATGTTGTCAAAGATTAGTGATTATTTCTTGTCAGGGGTTATGGGGAGGAAGCAGGAGAACGGAGTTGAGAGGGAAAGATAGATCAAGCATGATGGAATGGTGGAGTAGATTTGATGGGCCGAATGGCCTAATGCTGCTCCTGGAGCTCATGAACTTATGAAGATGTGCAGTGCATCTTGTAGATGGCACACTCTACCAGTATGATACACCTGCACATGTTTCAGATGATTGATGAGATACCAATTAAACTGGCTGCTATGTTCTGAATGGTGTCAAGGTTCTTGATTTTTATTTGAGCTGTCCACATTTGTGTGGAAAATATTTTACCCCATTTCTGATAGATCTTATGGATGGTGAAAAGGCTTTGCAGCATTAAGTAGTGAGCCACTTCCTAATACCCAGAATACCGAGTCGACTTGCTTTTATAAGAATGATCTTTGTAGTTGCTCCAGCAAAGTTTCTGGACTATAGTTACCACAGGCTGTTGATTGTGGACAATTTAACAATTGCAATGCCACTGAACATTAAGGAGTGATGATTAGATTCCCACTTGCTGGCAATAGTCTTTGTACTAGTGTGCAACAAATATTGCCTGTCAGGCTTCAAGCTGAGGCAGAATATTATTCCCCATCCACAGTAGTCCCACCTGCCCGTATTTTTCCCATATCCCTCTAAACCTCTCCTATCCATGTACTTCTTGTAATAATAACATTTTGTTTAATTGGGGAAAGATTCATTCATAATTGCTTGATTGCTCATCCTTCCAACTTAATGATGAAGGGAAAAACATTGAAGCAGCTAAAGACAAGATGGGTCCTGGACACAATTCTGAGGAACTTTTGCTGTAATCATCACCAACATCACTTATCTGCACCTTATGTGTTTCTCCATAACCTCAGATGATCCACCATTGGCATTAGAATTAATGTTAAAAAAAGCGATAGTCAAACATTCAATTTCTTCTCACAGATTGGGGCTGGGATTGTTTTAACTGTAGCTCTGTTTTGCACAACTTACAATATTTAATACTTTATTGATTTTAAATATCAAAATAAACAAGGTGGGACTATATATTTTGAAATATGTTGGTAGCCTACATGTATGATGAGAAATAGTGTCATCGAGTTTTACAGCATGGAAACAGGTCCTTGGGCCCAACATGCCCACATCGGCCAACATGTTCCATCTACACTAATCCCACATACTTGCATTTGGCCCATACTGTATCCCTCTAAACCTGTCCTATCCGTGTATCTGTCTAATTGTTTATTAAACGGTGTGATAGTCCCTGCCATAACTACCTCCTCCAGCAGCTCGTTCCATACACCAACCATACTTTATATGAAAATGTTACCCCTCAGATTCCTATTAAATCTTTTCCCCTTCACCTTAAACCTATGTCCTCTGGTCCTCGATTCCCCAACTCTAGGCAAGAGACCCTGTGTGTCTACCCAATCTATTCCTCTCATGATCTGTTACACAAGTGTATTGATGACTTAGCACTGATATTAAATTGTAGTACTTTGCAACAGCAGTGTGCCCTTTTTTTAACAGGAAGCTGTTACCATCGTGGTATTTGGCTTAGAGTTTTGTCTCAGGGTCTGGGCATCTGGCTGCTGCTGTCGATACAGAGGATGGAAAGGGCGCCTGAAGTTCATCAGAAAGCCATTATGTCTTCTAGGTCAGTAGTTGTTTTATTAAGTCAACCAAAATTGGAAACTGTCTGTTAGATATGTTAATGCAAAATTATTCCCAAGATTCAAGCTTGGTCACTGTGATTGGTGATTGCTGACCCTAGCACTGAGAGGAATTATGATAAATGCTTGTATTTAAATAGCTTATTATTTTGTTCACATTGGGCAGCTCAGTAGCAAAGTTAGTAGAGCTGCTGCCTCACAGTACTTGACCCAGGCTCGATCCTGACCATGAGTTTAGCCTGTGGAGTTTGCACTTTCTCCTTATAACCACTGGGTTTTCTCTGAGTACTCCGGTTTCCGCCCACATCTCAGATACATGGGGGTTTGTAAGTTAATTGGCCTGTTTTTTAAAAAAATGCTCCAGATATGTAGGGAGTGGACATGAAGGTGGGATAACACAGAACTCATGTGAACGGGTAATCAATGGTCGGCATGGACTCGCTGGGATGGAGGGCCTGTTTGCATGTTGTACCTTGGAACAATCAACAGTGACTTCAAGATTGCTGGGGTGGCACAATGTGAGGAAGGTTGTCAAAGTGTACATTGGGATATAGATCAGCTACAGAAATGTGTGGAGAAATGGTAGATGGAATTTGTGATTTGTGATACATTAAGTGCTGGAAGAACTCAGCAGGTCAGGTGAGGGAATGGACAGGTGACTTTTCAGGTCGGGACCCTTCTTCTGACTCAATGCTGTCCATGTGGTACAATAAAAAAAACCATCAACTAAATGGTGCCCATAAAAGTCACTCATTAACCTGTTGCCTGAGGCATAGATACAGGAACTAATTACGGCATTGGGCTATGGGGCATTTGATGTCCATTTGAGAGCATTACAGTTGCCAACTCAGTTGAAAGATGACAACACCAACAGCCCATATGTATTGAACTGGAATGTTGGCCTAGTTCTTACGGGGCATAACTGCACAACCTTCTCATTGGAGAGGCGGCACCATTGGTGGACAGCCACCTTTTGAAGAATCTGACTGAATTTGTGACTCTCTTAGATTCAGTCCTCTTCACACTAGAGTATTTTCCTTGTACCTTTCCAGATATCATCGTCTTGATCGGTTCCGTGGTGATTGTTGCCGTAGGGACGTTGCAGAACATCGTGGCGACGTCGCTACGAAGCTTGCGATTTCTACAAATACTCCGCATGTTGCGGATGGACCGAAGGGGAGGCACTTGGAAACTCTTAGGTTCTGCAATCTGTTCACACAGCAAGGTAAGTAAGGATAGACACAAAAAGCTGGAGGAACTCAGCAGGACAGGCAGCATCTCTGGACAGAAGGAATGGGTGAGGTTTTGGGTCGAGACCCGTCTTCGAGTCTGACGAAGGGTCTTGACCCTGAAACATCACCCAATCCTTCTCTCTAGAGATGCTGCTGCCTGTCCCGCTGTGTTACTCCAGCTTTTTGTGTCTACCTTTTGTTTAAAACGGCATCTGCAGTTCCTTACAACACCAGGTAAGTAAGGAAGTCTCGTCAGAAACAGAATAAGGCTATGTTGTTGCCTTACTGGTGAAACAGGTTCTGATTCAATACCTGATATTATTTATGGTTTTAGTTTTAGAGATACAGTGTGGAAACAGGCCCTTCGGCCCATCGAGTCCGCGCCAACCAGCGATCCCCGCACATGAACACTATCCTAACCATTATGGTTACTGTCATTTTTTTTAACGGACCTGATTATATCAGCTGTTTTAATTTAACATAAATTCATCCCAGAACATCATGTGATACAAGGATAACAGAGGATACAAACAAAGATAAACTATAATTGGTATTTTGAGCAACGCAAACTGCTGGAGGAACTCATGGGGTTAGGGGTATGGTCTGATGGGCAGTATGGGAATTATGGAAGGGTTGGGCAGTATGGAGGCGATGGTCAGGCGAGTTGGGACCTTTCTTCAGACTGAATGGAGTAGGGGGAGAGAAAGCTGGAGGAGAGAGGCTGGGATGAGACATCATTTGGCGAGTTACAGATACAAGTGACCAAAGTTAGAGGTGAAAGGAGACTAAAGAGTGTCAGATAAATATAGTAGAGAAGTTAGCCTCTCTGGGGTGTTCAGAAATTGGGGTTGGTGGTGACAGAGGTGGGATCCGAGCTTGGTAGATGGTGTGTGATTTGGCAGTGTATAGAGGTGTAGGGAGGAGAGGGGAATTCAGCATGCGGTCCAAGAAGGAATTGGTCTGCGTGACATTATTCCTCAGAGTAGGAGGGAGGGGGTGGGAAATCACAGGACACAGAGGTTTTCGGAAGAAGGCAGGTATCGGAGGTTATGGGGAGAAGGCAGGAGAATGGGGTTAGGAGGGAGAGATAGATCAACCATGATTGAATGGCGGAGTAGACATGATGTCCGAATGGCCTTATTCTACTCCTATGCCTTATGACATTATCAATCATTGATTTGGGGGAGATTATTTTTTGAGGATGCAATCGTGACCTTACGTGTGCTTATCCACTTGGAAGGAATTAATAGATCTCTCTCTTGTTTATCAGGAACTCATCACTGCCTGGTATATTGGTTTTCTATCGCTCATTCTAGCCTCGTTCCTTGTTTACCTGGTTGAAAAAGATGATAATGCTCGGAACAGCACTCAAGATTTCAACACCTACGCAGATGCATTGTGGTGGGGTTTGGTAAGTGTTCAGTCTGGACATTGAGAAGATATCTGGGCTTTTCTGGGACTGAAGGACTTTTCTTCCCTGTCTGCAAAATATTCTGTGACAACCAATCAATCGAAAATTTCCAAGCAATAAAAACGGAAAATGTTGTAAATGCTCAATAGGTCAACCAGCATCTGTTGGTTTAGTTGAGAGATACAGCGCGGAAACAGGCCCTTCGGCCCACCAAGTCCGCCTCGACCAGTGATCCCGCACATTAGAACTGTCCCATACACTAGAGGCAATTAATAATTCTTACCAAAGCCAATTTACCTACAAACCTGTATGGCTTTGGAATGTGGGAGTAAACCAGAGCACCTGGAAAAAATCCATGTGGTCATAGGGAGCACATACAAACTCCAAACAGACAGCACCCGTAATCAGAATCGAACCCAGGTCTTTGGTGCTGTAAGGCATCCACTTTACCGCTGTGCCACCATGCAGCCCCATCTGCTCTGAGAGGAATAGTTATTTTAGGCTGGAGCCATTTAAAGCTTGTGGAAAATATATGGTGGCCAGGGCTGAAAAAGTAGAGGAGAAGCTTTTTGAGACATTTAAAGACAGAAGAAAAAAAAAAGCAAGGCATTGAAACAGATCTGGGGAGGCACCATGCGAAACAGCAAATTGTACAATGTTTGAGGAGTGAATATATGATGCCTGAAAGTAGCCTGTGATAGAAGAATGCAACAACAAAGATCCTGAGATCAATATGAGCAACAAAGTAGCCAGCAAAACCCGCCAAATTGATAAATGAGTTGTCATTTATGGAGAGTGAAAAATGCAAGGCAAACATTGGAAAGACCAATATTTGAAAATGTGGACATAATAAATCTGAATCTTGGTAATAGTAAGGGTGAGGCAGTGAAATACAACATATTTGGGATGTGAAGGGGACATGGGATGTTCAGATGCGCTAAAGCTCCAGACAAATATACTGCACCATAAGAAGCCACTGAGATTAAGGGAACGTAAAAGTAACTTGAAGGCATAAAGGTTGATTTCAGTCTGTCCTTTTTGAGTTGGAAAAACATAATCGTACTTACTGAAACACCATGTTAATGCTGCATGCTGTTTTGATGACAATGATGGCTCCAATTTATGAATGTGGGAATGAATGAGGAATTATTTTATTCCTACAAAATAAAGCCACTTTTGCTATCCATTACTCATTTCGAGTACAGATGATCATTTCATCGCCAGTTGTTCGTGCATCTTAACACTTTCATTCTTTAGACCTCTTGAGATACTTCACAGAACATGCCCTTCAGCCTGCCGATCACCCCGGACACTACCTCTATCCAAGGGATAATTTTACAACTTACCAAAGCCAATTAACCTGCAAACCTATATGTTTTTGTGGGAGCAAACTGGAGCACCCAGAGAAATCCATACAGTCACAGGGAGAACATACAAACTCCATACGGACAGATCCACAATCAGGATGGAACCTGCAAGGCAGCAACCATTCTGCCTTTGCGCCACTGTGCCACCAATCTCCGCTATAAAAATACTCAATGACGCCTGCACAGCAATCTGCGCCAATTAATTCCACAGATTCACAACCCACTGAATAAAATAAATTATCCTTTTACTCAGAGGCTGTGCCTCTGGTCCTAGACTCTCTCAGCAGTGGAAACATCCTCCCTACATCCACTCTATCTAGGCCTGTAACTATTCGGTAAGTTTCAGTGCGATATCCCCTCATCCTTCTAAACTCCAGTGAATACAGGCCCAGTGCCGCCTAAAGCTGCTCACATGTTAACCCAATCATCCTTGGTATTATTCTCATGAACTTCCTCTGGGCCCTCTCCAATGGTAGCATATCCCTCCTCAGATACAGGGCCCAATTCTGTGAGTCAATCAATGTTATGTGTTACACCATATTCAGACTTAATTGTGAAGTGGGTATTATAATTTACTTTACTCTCCTTGCTGCTCATGTTAAGCTGCAGAGAGGAAATCCCAAGGTGTTTGACTAGCACTTGAATTAATATGGCTCAATGCACTTTCTTTAAAAACTACTCATCTGTAGCTTTTCGCAAAAGGCTAACGGCAAAATACGGAGAAGAAATTTAAAAAAGACTCATTTGAATACACAAAGCAGAGATCCAATATGCAACTGTGCCACCAAACAATTTCAGTTGACGTTTGCAATCCAAGGTCGATGACTATCAAGGCGACATGGTGTCGCAGCGGTAGAGTTGCAGCCTTTCAACACGATAGACCCGGGTTTGATCCTGCGGGTGCTGTCTATACGGAGTGTGTACGTTCTCCCTGTAACCAGTGTATGTTTTCTCTGGGAGCTCTGGTTTCCTCATACACTCCAAAGACGTAGAGGATTGTAGATTTATTGGCTTGGTAAAATTGTAAATTGTCTTCAGTGTGTGTTGGATAGTGTTAGTGTATGGGTATCGCTGGTCAGCACGGAATCAATAGGCCTGTTCCTGCACTGTATCTCTAAGCTAAACTACATTAAACTTTATTACTGACCTCCTTACTTGCGAGGTCAGTGATCAGACCTGCAGTATTATGTACCATGTCGGAGGTTGGATCGGGATTCCATCTATCACTGGGCAGCAATTAAAAGAGTGAGAGCAATCCAGAACCTTATCTCAAGTGGGTGGAACAGTGGTGCATCAGGTTGAGCTGCTGCCTCACAACACCATAGACCCAGTTTCTATCCTAACCTCAGATACTGCCTGTGTGGAGTTTGCAAGTTCTCCCTGTCACCACGTGGGTTTCCTTTGATTTCTCCACTTTCCTACCACATCCCAAAGGATGCAGGTTTGTAGGTTAATTGGTCTCTGTAAATTGCCCCAAGTGTGTAGGGAGTGGATGAGAATTTGGGATCACATAGAAACTAGTTTGAACAGGTGGTCAAAGGTAGGCATGGATTGTGGGCTGAAGGGCCTTTTTACATGCTGTATCTTTAAAGTAAACTGAACTCATTGTTGGTCCACAGCTGGGCACATGAATGGACTCATGAACATGAACTCAGGTATAAATAAAACGGGGAACTAGGAGTATAACTACCTCCGCTATATTTGAACACAGCTATTTCCTTCCCATTGTTGCTGTAAAATTCCAGTGCAGTTAAAATTTATGGGGGTCATGTCCCAGATCACATACAAATTACCAATGAGAAGGTATTGGCGGTTAGATCAGCCAAGATTGAATGGTGGAGTAGACTTGATGGGTTGAATGGCCCAATTCTGCTCCTATCACTTATGAAATTACGAACTATCTTTAGCCACAGGTGAAATTCTGGAAGGTGAATTGATCCACATCCCAACACCACCCACATTCGAGAATGAAAAAGTAGCTATCTGAGCCTGTGTGTTTGCCAACAACGTTGAGTAATTGATTTTAATAGTGTTAGTTTAATCGTGCCGCATAGATAACCACAAGTTATCACAGTTCACAATAGGTTTGATTCAGTCAATCACGGAGACAATTGCCCAGTCGCACAATTCAAGATTCAAGAGAGTTTATTGTCATGTGTCCCTGATAGGACAATGAAACTCTTGCTTTGCTTCAGCACAACAGAACATAGTGGGCATTGACTACCTAACAGATCAATGTGTCCATATACCATTATATAAATATATACACACATGAATAAATAAACTGATAACGTGCAAATAAACAGATTAATGTGCAAATTAATGTTCAGAGTTTTGTCTGAGCCAAGTTTAATAGCCTGATGGCTGTGGGGAAGTAGCTATTCCTGAACCTGGTCGTTGCAGTCTTCAGGCTCCTGTACCTTCTACCTGAAGGTAGCAGGGAAATGAATGTGTGGCCAGGATGGTGTGGGTCCTTGATGATACTGCCAGCCTTTTTGAGGCAGCGACTATGGTAAATCCCCTCGATGATGGAGTGGGCAGTGTTTACTATTTTTTGTTGTCTTTTCCGCTCCAGGGCGCTCAAGTTGCCGAACCAAGCCACGCTGCAACCAGTCAGCATGCTCTCTATTGTGCACCTGTAGAAGTTAGAGAGAGTCCTTCTTGACAAACCGATTCTCCATAATCTTCTCAGGAAGTAGAGGCACTGATGTGCTTTCTTAATAATTGCATCAGTGTTCTTGGACCAGGAAAGATCTTCAGAGATATGCAACCCAGGAATTTGAAGCTCTTGACCCTTTCAACCATCAACCCGTTGATATAAACGGGACTGTGAGTTCCCATCCTACTCTTTCCAAAGTTCACAATCAGTTCCTTGATTTTGCTGGTGTTGAGGGCCAGGTTGTTGTGCTTGCACCATATGGACGGTCGCTCGATCTCTCTTCTATACTCTGAATCATCCCATTTGTGATACATCCCACAACAGTGGTGTCGTCAGCAAACTTGATGATGGAGTTTGCACTATGACCGGCTACTCAGTCATGAGTATAGAGTGAGTACGGCAGGGGGCTGAGCCCGCAGCCTTGAGGTGCTCCCGTGCTGATTATTATCGAGTCTGACACATTTCCACCAATACGAACAGACTGTGGTCTGTGAATGAGGAAGTCGAGGATCCAATTACAGCGGGGTGCGCCGAGACCCAGTTCTGCGAGTTTGGCAACCAGCTTGGAAGGGATCGTTGTATTAAATGCCGAGCTGTAATCAATGAATAACAGTCTGACATATGAGTTTTTGTTGTCCAAGTGGTCCAGAGCAGAGTGGAGAGCCAGTGAGATCAATCTGTTGTGGCGGTAAGCGAACTGCAATGGATCCAGGTTTTTGGCGAGGTAGGAGTTGATTTGCACCATTATCAGCCTCTCAAAGCACTACATCACCACAGACATTAGTGCCACTCGTCGATAGTCATTGAGGCATGTCACCTTGCTCTTCTTGGGCATTCTTGCCTTAGAGAAAGGAAATAGGATAAGATCAAGACTTGAATGGAAATGTTCAGTTTTGGTAAAAGGATGGAAAGGTTGTCTGTGAAGATACAGATTGCTCTTTCATGGTGCTGTCAACCTGACATGTTATTGGAGGCCTCAGTGGAGAACCAGTGCTGACTCCTTGGAAGGTAGCACTGCTGGAAAGAGATAGTCAGCAGAATAAGTGTTTCAGAAGGAACTGCAGATGTTAGTTTACACCGAAGATAGACACAAAATGTAAGAGTAACTCAGCAGGACGGGCAGCATATGTCATAAGGTCATAAGTGATAGGAGTAGAATTAGTCCATTTGGCCCATCAAGTCTATTCAGCCATTCAATCATGGCTGATCTATCTTCCCTCTTAACCACATTCTCCTGCCTTCTCCCCATAACCTCTAACACCTGTATTAATTCCGGAAGTGGCGGCGCTGCCAAGCAGCTGCGGCTCGCCTGCAGTCCGTATGTCTTTTCCTTGTTTTTTGTTTTCTTTTGTCTTGTTAGATGTATGTTTTAGTTTATTTTTAGTTGTGTATGTGTGGGGGATGGGGGAAACCTTTTTTAAACATCTTCCTTCAACGGGGGATGCAACCTTTTCCCTGTCCTTCTCCGTCTCCACCTGCGCTGAGGCCTAATGTGGAGCTGGCGGCCTCCAATTGCAATCGACCTTGAGGCTCCGGTGGCGGAGCCCGTGGACTTACCATCAGGGAGCTGGCCGACTTTGGAGGCTGTGGTGGCGCTGTGGCTGTGACCCGACTTCGGACCATCGGAGGCTTCGGCCACGGGCCCAGTGCACGGTAACATCGGGAGCTCGCAGGTCCCAGGTTGGTGACCGATTCTCGTAAGCTCCCGCAACAACAGCTTCGTCCGCTGGACTGGAGGGTGGCAGCTTCGTCCGCCCCGGGTTGCGGAGTTTGAATCAGCCCATTTGCGGAGCTTGGAATTGGCTGCGGGACATACCATCACCCAGCGGGGGCCTCAACATCGAGAGCCTTGATCGCCTCGACGCAGCGCGAGAACAAGCAAGGAAGAGATAAGACATTTTGCCTTCCATCACAGTGAGGAGGTGCCTGGAGACTCAAAGGCCTGTCCCACTGTGCGAGTTGTCCCACGATTACCCCAAGTTTTCACTCGCGGTAATCATGTACAATCAACATAGCGGGAATGTCGGAAATCGCACTAGCAACTTAGCGACTCGTGGCGCTAACAGCGGGTACCCGTGAAACTTGTTAACTCGAGAAAAAAATCAAACATGTTTGATATTTTCCACGAGTCAAATTTACTGTTCAAGTTAAAAATTGAAAATTTTAAACTTGTAATAACGTAGTGTGCCCGTGCGTTTACCTTAGTGATTTGTGAGTCTACCGTGAGAACTCTTTATCTCAGTGGGCTGGCAGCATCTTTTGAGAGAAGGAATGGGTGATGGGATGACTTTTCCAAATTTCTCCAGCACCATGTGTTCACTTTTTGTCAACCAGCATCTGCCCTTTCTTGTGTATGACATTATTTGTACCCGTGGCAGTTGATTGTCGCTCCCTTCAGTTTCCCAGGTGGTCAGGACGGGACTGGAGTTGGGAGGGGAAGGCGGGGGGGTGTAGTGTTTCACTAAATGCTTAAAAAAAACTTTAAGTTCCAGATTATGGACAATTTTAAGTTGAGTATGGACAAAACCAATGAACCACACTACATTATTCTTGAATAGATAACTTTGAATTCGTGATTTTTTTAAAAGGAACCAACATCTACAGTGCCTTGTGTCTTGGCAATTCATGATTCTCCACGCTGGGCAGAGAATGGGATTTGTAAGCGGCTAACTTCATTCTAAAAACTTGGAATGTCACATTGGCGGCGCAGCAGTAGAGTTGCTGCCTCACAGCGCCAGAGACCCGAGTTCAATCCTGACAACTGGTGCTGTCCGTACGGAGTTTGCACGTTCTCCCAGAGACCACATAGACTTTTTCCGGGTGCTCCAGTTTCCTCCCACATTCCAAAGACGTGCAGGTTTGTATGTTAATTGTCGTCTGTAAATTGCCCCGTAATGTGTAGGATGGAACTAGTGTCCGGGTGATTGTGGTCAGCATGGGGTCGGTGGGCTGAAGGGCCTGTTTCCACACTGTATCTAAACTAAACAAAAGGCCCTGAAGAAGAGTCCTGACCCGAAACGTCAATTATCCATTTTCTCCAGAGATGCTGCCTGACCCGCTATTCCAACATTTTGTAACCTTTTGGGATAAGTTAATGCTTCAACCCTTTCTCACGGAATAGGAATTAGGGGAAGCAGTAGGAAATATGTTGCTTGGCATTTAAAACAAATAGATTAGTCAGTACAGGACGAGGGTTTGTTTGATGCCCAACACAACATGAAACGTTGCCCATCTCATTCGCTCCTTAGATGCTGCTGCACTGCTGAGTTTCTCCAGCCGTTTGTGTACCCTTGTTACCCCAGCTTCCGTCTAAAGCCTTGGGATCGTCACCAACGTGAAGACGGTGCGAAGCCCCCGCGCCCGGTGCAATGGGCGGGGAGCTGGGGAGGGAAGGGGTCACACACATGGCCGGGAAGCGGAGGGGTGGGTGTGGGGGTGGCGACAGACAGGGTCAACAATGAGATGGAGCAAGACAGAAACACCGACGTGCAAAGCAGACCTACAATAGCGCATGATCTCTCTTGCGTTATGGCGGGTGATTGTTGCCTGCCCGCTGTTTCTGACCCTAAAGCCTTGGGATTGTTGCCCTTTGTGTTGGCGTGGAGGATGAGGGGGCTATTGTGCTGCTTGATTGCCCCCTGCTATCCCAGGGACAGGGAGACACAGCGGCTTTTGAGACTGGTGGGCAATCACTACCAAAGTGTCTGCCCACACAGTCAGTACACCTCTCCTACACATGTCTCCCGCACTAAGATCATCCCGCAGAGAATTATCCCAGCCTAACCCAAGAGCCTTGTCACCCCAGACCGATGCAGCCCAGGAGGCGAACCCTTAGCTCCGTCTCCCAACAATCTGATGTGCAACTGATTAGAAAGGGCTGCGGCCGGCCGGTTGTCACCCAGCATGGACTTGTCACACCCTCGCGCACTTACCTTCATTCACGTTTGGTTCAAGAGTAACGGGAGAGCACCTTGGAACATCGCAGAAATGACATACCCGTGGGAACTCGGTTAAACACTTAAACATAAACTTTGAATCTCGTACATAACCACAAGTCTGTTTTTTTTCTTTCACTTGGGGTCACTCGTGGGTGGACTCGCACCGTGAGCCAGGGCTTTCACTGTGATAAATGTTTGTGTTAAACTGTGTTCATTGTGTGTTTTGCTGCTTTTTTTGTCATGACTACAAGGTACGCAATTTTGTTCAAACTTTAATTGTTTGAATGACAATAAAGGATATTGTATTGTATTGTATTGTTGTAAATCTCTGGAGAAAAGCAATAGGTGACATTTCGGGTCAAGACTTTTATTCAGAGTAAGTGTTTAGATGGGGCAGGAGGAGCAACATTGCATGCCTGGGCCATACAAAAAAGAACAAGGGTATCCTTTTTATAGACTTTCTCCCCTCTCTAAACACATATCTTTAGCTGGAAACCTCTGCTCTGGTCCCTGTGACTTTTAATTCCTTTTATAGAAGATTTCTTCTCAGTGCTCATACATGACTATCTTGATAAGCAGTGAAAATAATCCATTGATATTTTCTTTGCTATGTTTAGAGAGGCATAGTAATGATTAGTAAAGTGTCAGGCATATTGGGGAGATGGCAGGAGAATGGGGTTGAGAGGGAAAGATAGATTAGCCATGATTGAATGGTAGAGTGGACTTGATGGGCTGAATGGCCTAGTTCTGCTCTTGAACTTTTGAATAGATAGGGTAGACAGTCAGAACCCTTTTCCCAGAGTGGAAATGTCCAACCCTAGAGGGCATAGCTAAAAGTTGAGAGGGGAGATGTTTAATGGACATGTGCGGGGCAGGTTTATTACACGGAGTGTGGTGGGGGTCTGGGACACATTGCCAGGAATAGTGTTGGAGGCAAACATGATTGTGGTGTTTAAGAGGTTCTTAGATAGGCACATGCTGCAAGATGCACTGAGTGATGTCAACTGGAATATGTTCTAAGCAAGTTCCAGAGACATCAGTGAGTTTGCGGAAGCTGTCACAGATTTCATTGCAACAATAGCCGATAACATCATCCCCACAGTAAGGGTTAGCATCTTTCCTAATCAAAAACAGTGGGTGGACAGGTCCATTCACGTTGCCTTGAATGCTCGCACCGCTGCTTACAACTCCGGCCTGGCATCCGGCAATATGGATGACTACAAGGCAGAGTCCTACAGACTGCGAAGGGCGGTGAAGGATGCAAAAAGGCGGCACAAGGACACGATGGAGTCGCAGATGGAGCAGCAGGACACCAGACACCTTTGGCAGGGGCTACGGACTATAACTAACTACCAGAGCAACCCCTCCTCAACCGGGACTGCCGGCACCTCCTTAGCTGATGACCTGAACTCTTGACCTAGCGAGGCTGGAGGGAGGTCCACCTTTGTGGATGTGCACACATTCTCAGGGACCGAGCACGAAGTGAGGAGGGCTCTGACTCGTGTCAACACGAGGAAAGCAACAGGCCCAGATGGTATATCTGGGTGAGTAGTAAAGTCTTGTGCTACTCAGCTTGCTCCAGTGCTCATCACAATATGCAACCTCTCCCTGGCCAAGTCCGTGATCCCTGCCTACTTCAAAAGTTCCACCATTGTACCAGTGACTAAGAATGCCTCTCCAGCTTGCTTGAATGACTACCGACCGGTGTCCCTCACCTCGGTAGTCATGAAATGCTTCGAGAGGCTGATCAAGAACCACATCTGCGCCTTCCTCCCTCGCACCATGGACCCGCTGCAGATCGCATACAGGATGCCCCCAGGGTTGCATCATTAGCCCCCTACTGTACTCCCTGTACACACATGAATCTGTGTGGCCAGCTTCAGCTCCAACTCTATAATCAAGTTTGCTGATGACACTGTGGTGGTGGGCCTGATCTCCGATAACAACGAGAAGGCCTACAGGGAGGAAGTGGTTGATCTAGCACTGGTGTCAGGACAACAGCCTCCTCTTGAATGTCACAAAAACTAAGGAGCTGATTGTGGACTTTAGAAGGGCTCAACATCCGAGGACATACACGCCACTGGAGATAAATGGGACTACTGTGGATAGGGTGAGCTGCTTTAAATACCTGGGAGTCCACATCACAGGGGATCTGACATGGACGACACACGCTGCCACACTGGTGAGTAAGGCAAGACGCCTTTACCACTCAGGCAGCTGAGGAAATTCAGAGTCCCTCTGAGGATCCTTTAGTGCTTCTACTCTAGGGCTGTAGACAGCATCTTGTCCGGCAACATCTCAATCTGGTTTGGGAAGAGCTCAGCCTAGGACAGGTAGGCTCTGCAGAGAGTAGTGTGTTTGGCTGAACGCACCATGGGAACAACACTCATCCCCCCTGCAGGACCTATACACCAGGAGGTGCAGATTCAGAGCCAGCAACATTATGGGGGACCCCTTCCACTCCAGCTGCTCCGGTCAGGCAAGCGCCTCCGCTGTCATGTTGGAGCTTCTTCCCACAGGCCATCAGGACTGTAAACTCTTATCTCACCAGGGACTAATTTACTGTTGTGTCATTTTACATTTTTTTCTAAAATGTAAATACTGGTTCTGTTCTGTTCGGTTCTGGGTTTTTTCTTTTTGCACAATCCGCAGGCAATGCCACTTTCATTTCACTACACATCTTGTATGTGTATGTGACCAATAAACTTGGCTTGACTTGACTTGACATAGAAGTGCAGGGAATAGAGGGATGTGAATCATGTACAGGAAGACGAGATTAGTTTAACTCGTTATTTTGTTCGACCCAACCATTGTGGGCCCCAAGGCGCATTCCTGTGCTGCACTGTTCTAAGTTCTATGTTCTATGTTCTATTTACTTATAACCATGAAAATGTACATTGTTTCATTTCTTAATTTGTGCAGCAAATCCTTGATTTTATTTATTTTCTTTCAGCCTTGATGCATCTGACTTCTAAACCTTTTCCATGGTTTCCTATAATGGGAACCTAATAGATCACTTACTGTATTTCTAGGTAAAGTATTGGACAGATACGGCATTGCTTCCTTGTATTTTAGTTCCATTAGAGAGAAAATAAGCAATCATATTAATGCATATTATGCAGACTTCTGGATGCCAGTAAGTGCTATTGGAGCATAAAGGAACGTTAAAGGAACATTGATGGATTAGGTGACTGAGCAAGCCGTAATGGAACGATGGTAAAAAAGAGATTTTAATAATGATTCAATGCCATGAGTTCAAATCCCATCACAGCTGTTGGGAATGTACATTCAGTTAATCAGAATACAAAACTAGAACATGAAACACTGATCTTGAAACGACCAGATCGCTGCAAACACCATCAGGTTTAGTGAGTGGAGCAGACATAATGTGTAAGAAGGAACTGCAGGTGCTGGTTTACACCGAAGATAGACACACAATACTGGAGCCTCTACAGTGAGTCTGGCAGCATCTCTGAAGAAAATAAATATGTGACATTTCGGGTCGAGACCTTTCATCGTACGGTCTGATCAAGGGTCTCGACCTGAAATGTTTACTTATTCCTATTCTCCAGAGATGTTGCCTGACCTGCTGACTTACTTCAGCATTTTGTGTCTATCTTCAGGTTTAGTAATGTCCTTTAGATGATCCAGCCTGGTCATTATCCAACTCCAGAAATAAAACTAAGTAGTCGACTCTAGACTGCGCTCAGTGTTTGCTAATTACAAAATTCAATTACTAGATCTAAACATCTATCCATTTCTTAAGAAAAAAAATTAAAAAAATTTAAAGCCTAAGTGTCCAATTAACAATTTTCACAATATAACATGATTTTTAAATCTAATTGTCATTAATTTATAGGCCAAATTGAAGGAATTTAGTGTTTAATACCCATAAATTAATGGGCATTTTAATCAGTTTGCGAGTGGGATTTTCTGGAACGCGATGGATTAGAACGTTGCGGTTGCGGTGAATTTAAACCCAATATTGGCAGGAAAAATTCTGCCGGTTCGTATGGGGACTAAATCAACGTTTCGCAACATTAAATGTTGATTAAGGTCATCTAAAAAAGCAGGTTTATATGTAAAAATAAACAGCTTTCATTTACCTGCCCCCTACGTAAAATTGATCCCCGTTGTCGGCGTTCACGGCATTAGGAGCTAATTTTTATTTTACTCCAGGGCTGAAATAGTCGGGCTATTTATTTAAAAAAATTAACTTACCGGCAGTCGGAACGAATCTCCAGAAATAGATCGCACTCTGAGAAACGATAGCTCCGGATGGCAAGGGAAAAAATGCATTTTAACAGGGGAACTGTTGGAGACATTCGGCAGGTCAGGCAGCACCAGTGGTGGGAATGGACAGACAACTTTTCATGTCACGATCTTCAATCCAGCTTTAGTGAAGATTGACACAAAATTCTGGAGTAACTCAGCGGGACAGGCAGCATCTGTGGAGAGAAGGAATGGGTGGTGTTTCGGGTCGAGACCCTTCTTCAGTCTGTTTCAGTGGTTCAGTGATGCTGCCTGCCCCGCTGAGTTACTCCAGGTTTTTTAATCTATCTTCTGTCAGAATGTATATCTTGACACAGTCGCAAGTGGAATTCTGGAACTTCCCTTTACAATAAGATCGAGTGAAGATTTTAGAAGTGAAATCAATTAGCATTTGCTTGGTGTCGGGATTATCCGTGCAGAAAAGGTAGATGGAGTTGACATTCAGAAAGCCCATGAACTAAAGGGCCTGTCCCACCAGCATGCAACTCTATGCGATGAACGCGATCAAACTAAAAGCGGGGACCGCGCGGAGGTCGGGTGATCCCCTGTACAGGGCCGTTCCCACCAGCATGCGCCACCAAACCGGCAGCAGGGGTCGCGCGGAGGCCGGGTGAGTGGCGAACTTGGAGCGAAGTCTAAGGTAAGTTCGCCAGGACAGAGAGGGGCACACAGAGAGGGGCACAGAGGCACACACACACAGAGGGTCACGGAGCCACACACATAGAGGGTCACGGAGGCACTTACAAATAGGTTCACGGAGGCACGATGTCGGGGCGGTGTGTAAATGTCGAGGCGACTGCGAGCCGACAAGCCGTTGCCACGCGGAATTTTTGGACATAGTTTTTCGGAGCCCTGCGCGGTGTCGGGACGAACTCCGCACAATTCCGCACGGCTCCAGCAATCGAAGTGGGACCGGCCCAGCGCTGCCGGATGGCTCAAGCAACCACGTTAGCTCGCGCTAATCGCATAGAGTTGCATGCTGGTGGGACAGGCCCTTAATTAATGAGGACTTGCGCTTTATTTACGGACAGCATGGTGGCGAGTACAGCGCTTGCAGCACCGGCGACCTGGGTTTGATCCGGACTACGGGTACTGTCTATATGGAGTTTGTACCTTCTCCACTTGATCTGCGTGGGTTTTCTCAGAGATCTTCGGCTTCCTCCAACACTCCAAAGACATACAAGTATGTAGGTAAATTGGCTTGGTAAATGTAGAAATGATCCCAGTGCGTGCAGGATAATGTTCATATGCGGGGACCGCTGGTCTGCGCGGACTCAGTGGGCTGAAGGGCCTGTTTCCACGCTGTATCTCGAAACCAAACTAAACTACTTGCGGTTCTTGGATTTAGTTACTGGCCATTTTTAAAAAGACTGGGCTTCTAAAGAACACTATGTAACAGCAAGAACCACCCGTGTGTGCTAGCCGTAGACTGAAGCACATTTGGTGATATCCATGGGCTATCCAGATCACATAAAGTGTGGGTTTCATTCTGTGCCAAGACTCAGCAAGGCGTCGAGTATGAGTGTCCGTGAATGAGTTAATTATTCCGGGTCCTTTCAGAGAACTCCGTAAAACAGGAGGTGAGAATTACACCCATTCCACCTTTTCGACGAACTGTCCAGTTAAGTCCCACATGCCATTACCCTATAATCAGGATAATTAGTGCTCTTCATGGATATATACAACTGCCGTGTGAAAGTTATTGTGGGTCCTGTTTTCAGCACATTTATGTCACAGTTGCAGACGTTGTGCCAGTTGCTTTAAATACACTCATAGTATAAAGCAGGAATTCCAGAATAGTACCAGAACAGGTCTGATGAAGGGTCACCTATTCCTTTTCTCCAGAGATGCAGCCCGACTTGCTAAGTTATTCCAACATTTTGTGTCTATTCAAGAATAGTTTATTGATTAGTACATGGGTTATGGGGAGTAGGCAGGAAAATGAGGATGAGAATGAAAGATAGATCAGCCATGAGTTAATGGTCTATTTTTTGTTCCTTTGATTCATGAACTTATGAATATAAATCAGGAACAGGAACTCGGGCCTTTGTATTATGTGGGACTTGAAGCCAACTGCAGTCACCCATCCACCTGCTCACTCTGGAAACAAGGAACTGCAGATGCTTTTTTTTACACTAAAGTGCCGGTGTAAGTCAGCGGGTAATTCTCACTGTGGTAACCAGCTCACTGTGTTCAGATACCAGCCCAAGGTGAGGATTCAAACTGGAATCTCTTTCATCTAATGGCTTACAATGAGAATGTATGTCACTTTAGTGGTCACATCTCCATAACGTGGATTGATGGCAAAATCAAACCCTTGTGAGCTCTCCGGACTGATGTTGCTCACAAACGTTTTGAAGGATTGGAGGCAGTAAGCAGCAGTCAAACCATTTGATGTGAAATTCTTGGCAACAGTCCTCACCTGCGATTCTCATGGAAACATACAGCCCAAAACCTGTTTTACTTCTGATAGTGAGGTAAATATATAATCCCTGCATTTTCTGGTATATGCAACTGCATTTATATGAGTGTGAAGTGCAGATATCCATATACACCACGCTGCCTCGGCAAGGCATGGATGAGTCTTATCCTGGACATTCCCTCTTCTCCCCGCTCCATCAGGCAAGAGATACAGAAATGTGAAAATGCACACCTCCAGATTCAGGGACAGTTTCATCCCAGCTGTTATCGGGCATCTGAACTATCCTATCACCAACTAGGGAAGAGTCCAGATCTTTCATCTACCTTTTTGGAGACCCTCAGACTATCTTTTGTTTGTCTTTACTGGATTTTATCTTGCACTAATGCATTATTTCCTTTACCCAGTAACTGTATCCTGTGCTTGATTGTAACCATGTACAGTCTTTCCGCTGACTGGATAGCATGCAACAAAACAGCTTTTCACTGTACCCCGGTACACGTGACAATAAGTTAAGCTAAACTAAACTTCCCATTCGCACTATATCAAGGATTTCTAGAGGAAGCTCAATTGTTTTTGTTAATGTGTCACTTTTATTTTGTGTAGATTACTCTGACTACAATTGGCTATGGTGACAAGACTCCAAAGACGTGGGCAGGTCGTCTGTTGGCCGCGATGTTTGCGCTTGTGGGAGTGTCATTCTTTGCTTTGCCAGCTGTAAGTACCATCGTTTAATGCTAAAGAATAGAAAATACCCAAACATATATTGGATATTAGAGCTAACGGAATGAAGGGACATGTGGAGAAAGCAGGAACGGGGTACGGATGGATGATCAGCCATGAACATATTGAATGGCGATGCTGGCTCGAAGGGCCGAATGACCTACTCCTGCACCTATTTTCTATGTTTCTATGTTTCTATATCCATTGTGGACATGACATTGTCCCATTCTTTAAAGACAAATGATAAAACATGGATGTAAGTAACAGTTCCACCCGGGAGGAAAAGGCATTGGTGATAATGCCTCCCAAGTTCACTGGATTTTAATTGTTTTTTTCAGTTGAATGTAGCTGAAAGAAAGGTTCCATATATTAATTTCATTAGTCAGTGATTTTTATATGTTAGCTCTCATAAGGGTGATGGATGTTCTTGCTGTTGGAGCAGGCAGCTCGGTCACCGTCATGACTTGGGAGAGTGCTGCCGTTTCTTCAATAAGACACAATTGTTCTGAGTCTTTCCTGATCTTCCACTGGAACTCTGTCAAGAAATTAGCGTTTACCAAAGAAACAGCATAGATGGTTGTTTTCAGCTTTTGATGCTTTTTCACTAGGTCATTTATGACAATATCACATCCATCTCCATTCCTTCCTCTGGCTTCTCAACTCTTTTATACTTACCTCACATCTTTTGTATTCTTATCTCTGGCCTTGGCCCAACCATCTACCTGTTAAAAAATAACTTCCACCTATATCCTCATAGGGGCCTTGACCTGAAACATCGCCTATCCTTTTTCTCTGAAGATGCTGCCTGACCCGCTGAGTTACTCCAGCACTTTGTGTCCACTTATTACTTGCCAGTCTTTGTCCTGCCCATCCACTCTTCCAGCATTCTTTCCCCCACCACAATTAGGCTGAAGAAGGGTCCCTTCCCAAAATGTTATCTGGCCATCTTCTCCAGAAATACTGCCTGACCCGCTGAGTTACACCAGCACTTTGTGTCATTTTTAGATTATATTTTGGGTTGAGACCCTTAATCGCACCAAGGGCATATCGACTTGGTCGAAAACCCAACATAAAACATGTCTGTCCATTTCCCTCCATAGCTGTTTCCTGATCTGCCTTTTATTGTATACCACTGAAGGAGATGCACTGAAATTCTGTTGTACAGTCGCTATGCAATGACAATAAAATGTATTCTATTCTCTATTATATTCTATTCTATCTGCTGAGTTCCTCCAGTAGTTTCTTTATTGCTCACTCCCCAGAGCACTTATCCTCCAGTTTGCAAACTAACGATCTTGAAATCATGGATCAGAAAATGGATATTGTTAAGGGGAAATAAATTCAATGTAAATATATAGACGGTACTATCACAAGTTAAAAAAAACAACATTAGGACAGGTACATGGATAGGATAGGTTTGGAGTGGTATGGGCCAAACACCAGCAGGTGGGAGACTAGTGTAGATGGGCCATTCTTTGGCTGTTCTTCAGGTAGGGGCTCTGAAACATCACCACCCATTCCTTAGCTCCAGAGATGCTGCCTCTCCCGCTGAGTTATTCCAGCATTTTGCATCTATCTTCAGTTTAAACCAGTATCTGCAGTTCCTTCCTACTGATAGTTTTCCAATATTTCCATTTAACTTCTTACAAAAAAGCTGGTGCATTGGTCCCCTGTGCAATGAGTTAGTATTCCTGGCTACTGTGATCAGTTGAAGGGTCTCGACCCGAAATGTCTCCTATTCCTTTTCTCCAGAGATGCTGCCTGACTCGCTGAGTTACTCCAGCTTTTTGTGTCTATCTGCTATTCCCTTCATCTTGTTTAAGGTTAATATAAGGGAACTGGTGGTAGAGATGACAGGTCCTGGATGCCAGATTAATAACCTATAAAATGTAAATGTTAATAATATAAAAAGATCAGTAAAAATGAATCAGGTTGAACTGATATAATTCATGAGAGGAAATCTGTTTTGTTCATACTTTGGTCTATATTTGACTCAAGACCCACTGTTATGGGATTGAACAGAGCAACAGTGCTGGAGAAACTCAGTGGGCCGGATACAGCACTTGGACCCAAAACGCCGTCTATCCATTTTCTCTCCACATGCTGCTGCGTGATCCTCCAGCACTTTATGCTTTGCTCAAGATTCTGGGATCTGCAGCTTGTTATTGAGTCTCTAGCAGTTGCAGGCTGGGTCTTGGCAGCAACACACAGGCATCCACTACAGAAATTATTTTAAAAAAGGAGCTCCTTTTCCATCCCATTCCAAATTCTAACAAACAACCAGCATTCGAAAAATGCTTTACGCTTTTCACGTGGGCTGACATATGTTTTACCTATTCCCATTTTATTCCCGATTTACAGAGTTTGTGATTGCTGTTCTTGTGCCATGCAAATTTAGAATGTTATTCTACAGCTCCCTCATGTGGAGATACTGAGGCGCTGCATGAGAAGCCTGCATGAGAAGTAATCTCGGAAGGAATCCGTCTCCTGAACAATTTTTAAAGTTCCAAGCACAGGCATACATTCCTATGGAAAAAGACAAATTAGTACTACTGTTCCTCATGAAGGGCTGGATGATCATACGTGGCCAGCTTGATACTTCCCTATGCCTCACCTGAATGCACACTTATTTTTCCAACAATCCCGCCCACCTCTCCTCTTCCCTCCGTCCCTTTCCATCCTCTCTCCTTGCCTCTGGCTTCTAATTTCATACCTCCTCTCCTTATCTCCTTATCTTACTGTCTTTTGTCATTTCATCATTGGCTCATGTCTAACCATTTGCCGATCAATTCCACCCACCCATCACTTTGTCCTACCTTCTCCCCACTACTCCAATCAGCCTGAAACATAAAAATATAGAAACGTAGAAAATTGGTGCAGGAGTAGGTCACTCGGCCATTTGAGCCAGCACCGCCATTCAATATGATCATGGCTGATCATCCAAAATCAGTACCCCTTTTTGCTTTATCCCCATATCCCTTGATTCCGTTAGCCCTAAGAGCTATATCTAACTCTCTCTCGAATACATCTCTCTTGAAGAACGGTTCCCGACCTGAAATTTATCCTAATCATGCCCTCCATAGATGCTGCCTGACGCATTCAGTTACTCCAGCAGTGTGTTTTTAAAAATTATTCTGTATTTCCTATTTGTGGTGAATGTGCCAGCAGTTATATGTTAAAGGTCAATTGTGTTGCTGGCAAAGATATATGCATCATCTTAACTTGGTTTGATGCACAGCGCAGCAGCGCTTGTGAAGAAAACATGTGTTTGGAAAAGATTGCTGAAATTAAAAGGATCCATTGAATCAATTGAAAGAAGCTTTCTTCGGGTTACCCCAAACAAAATTGCTGAGAATTTGGTTCCAGTAAACACTAAATCTAATTTACGGTAACTTAATAATGACTTATCTGGGAAATCTGAACATCATACTGTTGCAATCATTGGGGTGTCGTCAGTGGGACAACCAGTATGTTTCACTGACAGTGTTCCAGGTGATGGATTTTTTTAGTAAAATATGCATTATTTTTATGAAAAATATGTTTAGATGACCTCAGATGTGTAATTTTCTATTGATTTATGGTATTGACAAATTAAGAATGGCAGTAAGTAGTTCAAATGGAAGCAGGAAATTGGAAAAGGGATATAATCAGATTTTATTAATGGATATTAAACAAAGCAGAGATTAATTTTGAACCGAAGGGCAAAATCAGATTAGTTCCAAACGTGGGAATATACCAAGAAGTATAGAAAAAGTAGTTGGGAATCCAAATACACAAATAATTTAAGGCTATTAGATCATTCAAAAAACAAACAAGAAGGTCTTTATCTCATAGAATCTTGCTTGTGCTTTCTAGAACTTTGATAGAACCCACTTGTAATTCTGTGCTCAGCTTTGAGACCCCTTATATAAGAACGATAGGTACAACTCAAAGTGGAGTGGAATGGAATATTTTATTGTCACATGTGACTAGACACAGTGAAATTTGTTGCATGCATACCCAATGTATACAATTGGTAGGGGAACTCAGCAGATCAGGCAGCATTTGAGTAGGGAAAGGACAGGCAATGTTTCAGGTTGGGTACTTTCTTTCCACAGATTGTAGTGGGGGGGGATGGGAGCTGGAAAAGAGGTGGGGTGGAACAAAGCCTGGCAAGTGATTGGAGGATTAAAAAGATCATAAGATCATAAGAAGAAGGGTCTCGACCCAAAACGGGAAGAAGGGTCTCGACCCAAAACGTCGCCTATTCCTTCGCTCCATAGATGCTGCCGCACCCGCTGAGTTTCTCCAGCATTTTTGTCTACTATAAGACCATAAGAGATGGGAGCAAATTAGGCCATTCAGCCCATCAAGTCTACTCCGCCATTCAATCATGGCTGATCTATCTCTCCCTCCTAAACCCATTCTCCTGCCTTCTCCCCATACCCTCTGACACCCTTACTAATCAAGAATCTATCTATCTCTGCCTTAAATATATGCACTGACTGCCCCCACAGCCTTCTGTGGCAAAGAACTCCACTAATTTCTTTAGTCACCACCTAAAGAAATTTCTCCTCATCTCCTTCCTAAAATAACGTTCTTTAATTCTGAGACTATGGCCTAGACTCTCCCACTAGTGGAAACATCTTCTCCACATCTACTTTATCCAAGCCTTTCACTATTCTGTACGTTTTAATGAGGTCCCCCCTCATTCTTCCTAAACTCCAGTCAGTAGAGGCCCAGTGCCAGCAAACACTCATCATATGTTAACCTACTCATTCCTGGGATCATTCTTGGAACCAAAAAGATATTTTGGTAACGAATTATGTACCACGCAGATTCACCACAGTGCGGCCCAGTGGCACAACGGCAGAGATGCCGCCTTACTGTGTCAGAGACCCAGGTTCAATCCTGACTACGGTGCTCTCTACTTTTTAGTATCGCACAATTAAAAATTGAAATGACTAATGTTGCTGCACCTTCAATATGAATATTGTAGTTTTATTGAATGTATTTTCATCTTTTATATGAATTAATTAACCAAAAAGTTGCTTGATTCTGTTTCTCTTTGCAACATCTCTTGATGTTTATTTCTTTTTAAGGGCATTCTTGGCTCAGGGCTGGCTCTTAAAGTACAGGAGCAGCATCGCCAAAAGCATTTTGAGAAAAGACGAAATCCTGCAGCAAGCTTGATCCAGGTGTGGTGGTGCAGCATTGGGAACCTATTAAGTTGCAAAACATGTTGAAATTAATATTTAAAGTTCATAACTTCACACGTCGTAGGAGCAGAATATGGCTATTCAGCCCATCGCGTCTACTCTGCCATTGAATCTCGGCCGATTTATCTTTTCCGCTCAACCCTGTTCTCCTGAATTCTCACCATAACCTTTCACATTCTTACTAATCACAACCTCCCTGTCAACCACCACTTTAAAAATACCCAAATACATGACCTTCACAGCCATCTGTGGCAATGAATAGCACAAATTCACCACCACAAATTCATAAAGAAATTCTTTCTCATCTCCTTTCCAAAGATACATGCTTTTATTCGGAGGCTGTGCCTCTGGTCCTAGACTCTCCCACTAGTCGAAACATCCTCTCCACATCCACTCTATCCTGGCCTTTCACTATTCGGTAAGTTTCAGTGAGTACCCTCCTCATCTTTCTAAACTCCTGCGAGTCCAGGCCCAGAGCCATCAAACGCTCATCATATATTAAGCCACTCATTCCCGGGATTGTGCTCATTAACCTCCTCTGGTCCCTCTCCAATGTCAGCACATCCTACCTCAGATATGGGGCCCAAAATTGCTCACTATAATCCAAATGCAGTCTGACCAGTGCATTAGAAAACTTTAGCATTACATCCCTGGTTTATCCTAGCCCCCTCGGAATGAATACTGACATTGCATTTGTCTTCTTTACTACCAATTCAAATTGCAAATTAACTTCTGGGAATCCTGTACCAGCACCCCTGCGCACCTCCAGTTTCTGAATCTTCTACACATTTAGAAAATAATCCATGCCTTTATTCCTACTACCAAAGTACACAACAGCACACTTTGCTACACTGTTTTCCATTTATCTTCTTTGCGCACTATCCCAACCTGCCCAATTTCTACTGCAGAGTCCCTGCTTCCTCTACAGTATTTGCCCCTCAACCTATCTTCCTCCCTTCCCTGGACAAGCAACTTGCCAACGGAATTTGTGTGTGCATTTGTGTGTGTCTCACTGAGTTGCTCCAGCATTTTACGTCTATCTTCGGTTAAGACCAGCATCTGCAGTTCCTTCCTACACCGATTTTTCGGTCTTGTCTCAATGTTTAAATTCTTGTTTTCTTTGATTCTGTTGATAATCTTTCTGCTGGCCAGCATAGAATCATAGAATTGTACAGTTCAGAAATTTGCTCTTTCAGCCTCCTTCTTCCATAATGACCATGACATGTCTACGCTGGTCCAATTTGTCTTTTCCTATCCAAATATCTGTCCAAATGTCTTTTAGACGTTGTAAACTTGTTGAACTTCATTTATGCTCTCCAGTCTGTAGGGGAACTCCCTTTTTGTAACTGAGTGTCATGAGTCTGATGACTCTGGTCATTCTGTCAGGAGATTGTTATTAGTTTTGGGTCATTCATCAGCATGTCCTTGCTGAGAAGTCCTGAATTTCCAGATTTTCACAAAACTGTGCAATTCACCAGGAAAACAAAACCTTGGCATTCTCCCATAGAGAAAATTCAAAATAGTTCATCAACCATGCAATTCACTGAATATCCAACCTATGATTCTGCATATTCCCTTCTTCATTTAGTTTAGAGATATAATACGCAAACAGGCCGTTCAGCCCATCGAGTCCATGCCAACCAACGATCACCCATCCACTAGTTATCCCACTTTCTCATCCTACACACTAGGGACAATTTACATAAGCCAATTAACCTGCAAACATGCACGTCTTTGGAAACCAGAGCACCCGGAGGAAACCCATGCGGTCACAGGGAGAACGTACAAACTCCATGCAGACAGCACTTGTACTCAGGCTGGAAAGGATCAGTGAGGTTCAACAACCTACCCAACAGATGTGCAGACAAAAGCAGTAGCATCAAAGCCAAAATAATAAACACAAAATAAATGATATATCCAGACATCTGCTGGCAAAAATACAGTAGGAAATAATAACCATAGGAAACAGAACTCCTGATGCAAATGATAAAACTAGTCTGAAGAAGGGTCCCGACTCAAAATGTCACCTATCCTTGTGCTCCTCTGATGTTTCCAGACCTGCTGAGTTACTCCAGCACTTTGTATTTTACAGGAGAGTCCAGCATCTGTAGCTCGCTGTGCTGCTATAAAACAAGCTTACCAGTTACAATGACTGCCCTTCTAGATTTCTAAACTGTAGGCTACACAGCTGAACAGGTAACTCTAAAGGCAATGAAAAACCAAAGGAAAACTTACATCAAGAAGGAAGTGCTCCTGGGTATCCGAATTTCCCATCTGAACTTAAAATTATCAAAGACACTTACTACTAATTGCTCCAGAGCATGGAACATTAAGGGAAACACTTAAGTGATCCAAATATTTAAAAAAAAAGACAATTTGTCCAATTCTGCACAGTTCAAAATATGTTTTCCTTCATTTCTCCAATTTCACACACGTTTTTATTCCAGCACAAAGAAAATGGTACTTGTTTCCACCCTATGAAGGCACACTTCCAAATAACAGAGGACACAGATCAAATGATCGGCTCACTGTTAAAGCTCCACTCCATCCACAAGAAACTGCAGTGAATTGTGGACGCAGCGCAGACCATCTCACAAACCAACCTCCCTTCCGTTGACTCCTTTTATACCACATGCTGCCTTGGCAAAACCAGCAGCATAATCAAGGATGAGTCACACCCTGGCCACTCGCTCTTCTCCCAGCTTGCATCAGGCAAAAGGTATTGAAGCATGAAAACACACACCTCCAGGTTCCCAGCTGTTATCGGGCAACTGAATCATCCTAACACAAACAGAGAACAGCCCTGAACTACTATCTACCTCATTGGTGACCCTCAAATTATCCTTGATCAGACTTTGCCGGCTTTATCTTACACTAAACTCTATTTCCAATATCATGTAAATACACTGTAAATGGATTGATTGTAATCATGCATTGTCTTTCTGCTGACTGGATAGCGCTCAACAATTTTTTTTAGTCATAGCGTGATGCAGTGTGGAAACAGGCTCTTCGGCCCAACTTGCCCACACCAGCCAATTTGTCCCATCTACACTAGTCCCACCTGCTTGTGTTTGGTCCATATCCCTCCAAACCTGTCCTATCCATGTACTCATCTAACTGCTTATTAAACATTGGGATAGTCCCAGCCTCAACTACCTCCTCTGGCAGGTTGTTCCATATGCCCACCACTCTCTGTGTGAAAAAGTTACCCCTCAGATTACTATTAAATCTTTACCCCATTACCTTAAACCTATGTCCTATGGTCCTCGATTCACCTTCTCTGGGCAAGACACTCTGTGTATCTACCCGATCTATTCCACTCATGATTTTGTACACCTCTATAAGATCACCCCTCATCCTCCTGCGCTCCACGGAATAGGGTGAAAATTGAGTCCCAGCCTACTCAACCTTCCCTATAGCTCAGACCTTCTAGTCCCGTCTACATCCTCATAAGTCTTATCTGTCCCCATTCCAGCTTGACAACATCTTTCCTACAACATGGTGCCCAGAACTGAACACAATACTCTAAATGCGATCTCACCAATGTCTTACTGCAACATGACCTCCCAACTGCTATACTCAATACTGATGAAGGTCAATGTGCCAAAGGCCTTTTTGACCACCTTATCTACCTGCAATTCCACCTTCAAGGAACCATGCACCTGAACTCCTGGACCCCTCTGCTCTACAACACTCCCAGAGCCCTACCATTCACTGTGTAGGTCCTGCCCATATTAGCCTTCCCAAAATGCAACACATCATATGTATGGCAAAATGCCACGTATATTCTCATCCAAATCATTGATGTGTATGACAAACAGTAATGGGCCCAGCACTGAACCCTAAGGCACATCACTGGTCACTGGCCTCCAGTCCGAGAAGCAACCTTCCATGAAGCCAACGTTCTATCCATTCAGCTACCTTGGATCTACTGCGATCTATCTTTCCAGAGCAGCCTACCATGCGGAACCTTGTTGAATGCCTTACTGAAATCACACAAATCTCTGTACCTCGGTACATGTGATAATATGCTTTACTAAACAAAACTAAATTATTTCTGTGCGTCAGCAAATCCTGTTTCTATCTCCACAATGTTGTGTCACCCAAGTTACACCAGAAATGACTGTTGGCAAGTGGCTTGTCTAAGGAAGGAAGGAAGACAAATAGTAGGTAACCCTATATGTTAGAACTGCAGATGCTGGTTTAAATCGAAGGTGGATACAAAATGCTGGAGTAACTCAGTAGGACAGGCAGCATCTCACGAGAGAAGGAATGGATGACGTTTTGGGTTGAGACCCTTCTTCAGACTGAAGTTACTCCAGTTGAGTTACACGAATATTTTGTGTCTAGTGGGTAACTTCAGGTCTCTTAGATTAACATCTCTTGTTGACAAGATGCTGAAGCCTATTATCAAAGAAGTACCGGTAATAGCTTTCCATTTTAGAAAAGATTAGTGTGAAAATATAATGCTTAATATTTTAAAAAATCATCTTGTGGTTTTCATTGGAAAGGTAAATCATGTTTGACAAATTTGCTGGAGGTCTTTGACCATGTGTCAAGCAGAGTTGATAGTGAGGGACCCTTAGAAGTAGTGTATTTGGATTATTTTCAGAAACCATTTAGCAAGATGCCTCATAAAGACTGGTGGAACAATAGAAGGGCCATAGTCATGGTAATACAGCATAGAAACAGGCTCTTTGGTCCAACTCATCCAAGCCAACAAGTTGTCTACTCAAGAAATACTATTTGCCTGTATTTGACCCATATTCCTCTGAACTTTATTTTTATCCATGTACCTGTCCAAATGCCTTTTAAACATTCTAATTGCATAAGAATTATTAAGACTGATTAATGTGTAAAAGACAGAAAGTTGTGGTAAATGTTCTTTTTTCAGGCTGTAACCAGTGGAATGCCCTAAGGATCAGTTCTCATCCCTCAACGATTTAAATTGATAACCTGGGGAGAGAAGCAAAGTGTGACGTATCCAATTCTGTTGAGGACATAAACATACGTCGACAGTATGTTGTGATGAAGATATTAGGACTTTGCAACAGGATAGAGATTAGTTGAGCAAGTAGACCAAAATGTGGGAAAGTATGGGGTTATGAACTTCAGAAAGAGGAATCTAAAGGCAGACGATTGTCTCAATGTTGAAAGATTGCAGATGAGCAATGTATAATCTGAAGAAGGGTCTCGGCCCGAAACGTCGCCTATTTACCTAGCTCCATAGATGCTGCCTCACCCGCTGAGTTTCTCCAATATTTTTGTCTACCTTCGATTTTCCAACATCTGCAGTTCCTTCTTAAACTAGGGATTTACTGTAAGTGTTCTTATGCACAAATCATAAAAAAAGTTCACAGGCAGATGGAGTAAATACTTAGGAACCGCTTATTAGCCTTTATTTCAATAAGGTTTATATTTAGAAACATGGAACATAGAACAGTACAATACAAACACAGGCCCTTTTGCCCACAATGTCTGGGCTGTACATGATGCTGAGACCTAGTCTTATCTAAGTTTTTATCTAAACTATTTTTTGTTTATTAAATTGTTTACAGTGTACTATGTTTGCATATCTATTGTGCTGCTGCAGGTAAGAATTTCATTGCTCAGTCTGGGGCATCTGACAATAAGGCACAGTTATCACTTGACTGTTGCTATCACAAGCAGCTATAAATATTCGAGCTCTTCTTGGAGTTTAGAAGGAGAGGTGGTGAACTTACTGAAGCATGTAAAACATTGATGTTGAAACAATCTTGGACATACGTGGGAGAATCTTGAATAAAGGGACAAGATTATGGGCGGTCATTTCAAACTAAGATCTCTAAAATTCTCTACCCTGGAAGGTTGTAGACGTTAGATCATTGTGGGTATTTAAAGAGTAAGTTCATTGTGGATATTTAAAGATTGGGAAAAGGGGAGGTGCAATGAGACCTGGCTGTGCTTGTACATCAGTCACTGAAAATAAGCATGCAGGTACAGTTGGCAGTGAAGAAAGCTAATGGCATGTTGGCCTTCATTGCGAGAGGATTTGTCTTTAGGAGCAAGGAGTTTCTACTGCAGTTGTACAGGACCCTTGTGAAACCGCACCTGGAGTATTGTGTGCAATTTTGGTCTCTTAATTTGGGGAAGGACATTATTGCTATTGAGGGAGTGCAGCGTAGGTTCACCAGGTTACTTCCCGGGATGGCGGGACTGACATATGATGAAAGAATGGGTCGACTGGGCTTGTATTCATGGAATTTAGAAGGATGAGAGGGGATCGTATAGAAACATATAAAACTCTTAAAGGATTGGACTGGTTAGATGGAGGAAAAACGTTCCCGATGTTGGGGGAGTCCAGAACCAGGGGTCACAGTTTAAGAATAAGCGGTAGGCCATTTTGGACTGAGATGAGGAAAAACGTCTTCACCCAGAGAGTTGTGAATTAGATTTAGCTCTTAGGGCTAAGTGAATCAAGGAATATGGGGAAAAAGCTGGAACGGGGTACTGAGTTTGGATGACCAGCCATGATCATATTGAAAGGCGGTGCTGGCATGAAGGGCCGAATGGCCTACTCCTGCAATTATTTTTTCTATGTTAATGTGTTTCTATGTAAATAGATTAGGGAATGAGGAGCAATGGGTAGTTAACAGAAAAAGGAGATGAGACATGGGGCAGATTATCCATGACCATATTGAATGGTAATAGCACAGCAAACTTGAAGAACCGAGTGGCCTACTATTTTCCCCTATTTTCGTCTGCTTTTTATGTTTAACATTTCCCACCAAGGAGACCAAAACCTGGGATTCAAGATTAGAGTCTTCAATAAAAGAGATACTGGTAGAACATTGAACAGTACAGCAAAGGAATGGGTCCTTCAGGCCACAATGTTTGTGCTGAACATGATGCCATGATAAACTTATCTCATCTGCCTGCATATGATCCATCCCCCTCTATCCCCTGCACTTCTATGTGCCTATCTAAAAGCCTCTGAAACACCCATGATACGAAGATGGTAAGAAGAAGAAAAAACCTGGCACGGGGCGGTCCAAGGCTTTTATGTGGACCCACAAAATCATTTCAAACAATTTTATTAAACAAGTGCAGGAGGGGAGATGCTTAAAGAGATTCTCCCCCTCCATGAAACTCCTGGCCCTAATCGCTACCCTGACGATGTGTCCTCACCCAGCTCTGTATCTCATTGTAGTTCTTTTATGGCAAATGAGTAAACTCGGCATAAAATTTATTGAATCTGGACTTCCTACTCTTCATTTACATTGAAATAAATTCACAAACACTAAATATTACATATTTTTTGCAAGAGTATCAATGATAAACCTGAAAAAAAAACAAGAAACTGATTATGATATGAATATTTTCATTAAAAAATATTCCAAACGGTTTTGTATTTGGTACTGCTGGCTCATCTGATAGATTATCTATCGGTGCTGGCTTGAACAGTCGAATGGCCTCCTCCTGCACCTAGATAAGCATCCTTCAACAATTTAAAAATCTTACTTTCAAACAGTACTGCCAGTTACCTGGTGATGGCGGTAGTGATCTGTTGGATGAGCTGGCGTGCAAACATTTCCTGCTGATTCCATCGCAATCTCCTTGGTAATTCTAAATCTGGTTTGACAATCTCTCTCCGGAATAATTGAACTACCTTGAAAAGGTGCAAAATGTCAAGAAGCTCAAAAATTCATTGGCCATTAGTATTTAATATTCAAATTAGACTGAATTCAACTCCAATCTGAACTTTTCAAAAAAACTGGTGTGTAACTCATAATTTATACTCCAGATGTTGTACACAACATATAATCCTGTTGTGTACAGATGCACATACACAGATGTACAAGTATAAGCATGTACAGACAGGTATGCAGGGATGCAGATATACATACATTTAATCTCAGAATTAATAAATGCATATTTGATAAGCATAACGTTTAAGGTGAGGAGAAAAATTTAATGGGAACCTGAGGGATAACTTTTTTTCTCAAACGTTGGTGGGTATACGGAACAAGCTACCGGAGGAGGAAGTTGAGGCAGGTACGATCGCAACGTTTTAAGAAACATTCCGACAGGTACATGGATAGTGTTGGTTTAGAGGGATAAGGAGTTTTACGGGAATGTTGCCTGGACTCGAACTGAGCTATAGGGAGAGGTTGAGTCGACTGGAACTTTATTCCTTGGAACGCAGGAGGATGAAGCGTTATCGTCCATAGGTGTACACAATCATGAGAGGAATAGATTGGTTAAATACACAGTGTATCTTGCCCAGTGTAGGGGATATTGAGAAACAGAGGATATTAGTTTATAGTGGGGGGGGGGAAAGATTTAATAGGATTTAATAGGAACCTGAGGGGTAACCTTTTTACAGAATGGGTGATGGGTATATGGAACAAGCTGCTGTAGGAAGTAGTTGAGGCAAGTACTATCAAGGACTATCTAACTTTAATTGGACAGGAACATGGACAGGATAGGTTTAGAATGATATTGGCCAAGCACGGACAGGTAGGACGTGTAGATGAGACATGTTGGTCAGTATGTACAAGGTTTGCAGAAGGTCCCACTTCCACACTATATGATTCTATGCTCACTGCCCAGTGCCAGGTTAACAGGCCTGTGAGCTTCTGTGGGTTATTGAGCAACAGTAGGTTAACTGCCTTGATATCTATCTTTCATGTCATATATCAAATATCATATATCTAGTAAAACTGTGCGGGTGGGTGTGTATGTGTGATTTTGCCTGAAACGTATCTCCTCAAAAACCAGATGCTGAAACAGGGAAATGTTTACATATTTCAGTAGAGATTTCCCTTGTGATTTTAGAAATCCACTCCTCTGTACATTTGGTACGTTATTTTCCCAAATTGTTAATTAAAATTGTTGGCTAATCTGACCTTTTTTTAAAATCTGACTGCTGCCCGGCTGCTGACGGTACAATAACAGTGACATTTTTACATCTTCTGGTAGAAATTTACCCTATTTCAAAAATCCAATCCTCAATAAATTTGGTCAATTATTTCCTGAGATATTTACTAAAATGTATAACCAAACCGACATTTTTTAATAATATTTAGATGGCCCAGCTGCTGACCTCACAATGCCTTTCCTCATTGCCCTGATCCCCCCCCACACCGTTCCAAATTAATGCAGCTGCTGTCAACGTGCATGCGCAGTTTTCCACGAGGTACGTTAGCCCACCCACCCACCCACCCGTTCTTCAAAAGGCGCAGAAAGATCGAGAAAGTTCTGCAGAAAAGATCCTACAGCTCACCTCCGCTATAGGATCTTTGTTCTGCAGATCGCAAGCTTAGAGAGAAAGATCCTATAACAAGCTCCGCTATAGGATCTTTGGTCAGAGGCGCCCACGCACTAAAGACGTTTTCTCTCTGCCATTGCAGCTTGTGAAGCCACGACCCTCCCATCCCTTACCCCGCCAGCCCGCTCACTGCCGGTTTCCAGAGAGACAAGCTGGTGCTGTCTCTCTCCGCTGTGCGCAGCCCACTCACTTGCCCGGCTTCCCCCCTGCCCTCCTCATCTCGTCCTCTCTCCTCCCTCCCTCTCTCCACTCTCCTCTCTACCCGACCTCCTCTCCGTGTCCGCAGCCCCATCCTCTGTAACGCTGGCAGAAGCTTTTGGCAGTCCTCAGCAATGAGCCCATAGCTCGCTATAGTATCTTAGGTCCTCGGA